>QLNU02015270.1:51703537-51744752 GCA_006491805.2 Dysdera silvatica | reverse complement strand
AGAGTGCTGGCCACTGTAAAATTGTACATCTACTACTACTTCTAATTATTTAAGTATATTGCATTGTAGAATTATTAGTAATTCAATAATGATAAAAGTACACAAAATAAAAAACAACCACGATTGCTTTGGCATCTGGCCATTGTTTTTCTACCAAAAATTCTACGCGCCAAAACGCTACCAAAAATTTGCGCCACTGGCCCACCCCCTTTGGAATATTCTGGGTGCACCACTGGTCTTGACCCGGCCCTGTCTCTGCTGTCGAGGAAACTATATCTTGGAATACAGTGGCTAAAAACCAGCATATGCTCTATAATACTGCTCAGAGTTGAATCAAGATTAATGACATGACAGACAAATGTGTTCAGGGGTGGATTTAGAAGTCATTCAAGGGAGGGGCAATTAATGATTATTTTGGAAATGATACTTCATTGGACCTTTACCTTCTATCTTTTTGATGTTAAATTTTCATTTCAGGAAAGGTCATCGCCCCCACCCCCCACAAATCCACCCCTGAATGTTATCACTACACCACTGTCAAACAGTGAAATTTTCCCCTAGAAACCTGAACCTCACGATGTTCAGTGAATCCTATCCCCCAGACCATTGGTGCGCAAACTATTTCCACCCCTCCCCCACATTTTGTGTAAAATTTTGTTGTGACCCCTGGAAAAAAATGTAGTTCTCTTTTTATAAATAATACTATGCTTATTGAAGAAAAGCTTTACATATTTTATTGTCAAATAAATTCCTTTGAATTTGGTGACCCACAAAAATCCTATGCAGGTCGCAGTTCAAATCCTATGCAGGTCGCAGTTCCTATCCTATGCAGGTTGAGTTTTAGGTTAAAGTTGCTCCTAAACAAATATTTGATGACTCTTCCATTACTTCCATGTTTTTTGTTTGTTTTTTTAATTCCATGGCTTTCCAGGATTTCTATGACCGTACAAACCCTTAGATAATCAAATTTGAGAAAACCTGGGCAGGTAGAAAGGAAAGTAGCCCGCTCCTCAACTTCACTAGCTGAGCAATTGGCAAGTTAACTAGACGACTTCATCACAATGAGTGAGTTCAGCAGCAGCAGCAAGTAAAATTGCCCAATGTAATTGAGGCTTTATGATGAAGACAGAAACCGTAACTATAAAAGTGACTTAAATCCCATTCGGCAACTTTGTTCTGTTTTCAAAATAAATCTGCGACCAGCTAAGATTGAAGAAGAATGGTTAGTTCACTACAGTCGCTATAATAATATATTGTAAAGATTGTGGATTCTGTGCATACAGTAGAATCTCGATAATTCAAACTTTCCAAAACCAACCTTTGCGTTATTTTTTCTTCTTCCAAAATTTCTCTTTAATTAAAAAAAAAAAAAATCTTTTCATTCAAAACTAAACATGCTATTTGTATAGGCCTACTTAATAAAAGTTTAAACAAAAAGGGTTATTTGTTATAAACATTGATTTTTTATTTCCGGCAATCTGATTTTCTCAATCATTTAAAAGTAATTAGTCACTTACTTCAGGATCAAGGGTTAAGCTGTCCACAAATTCATATAAACTTCCAGGAAATTGCTCTGGCTATTTAAAGAAAATTCAAGTAAGTTTCCTTTTTAACTCAAAAGAAATCAAAAAGTTTTCTATGAATAGCATATCTAACATGATCTTCAATACCCAATGAAAAGTTATTTGTTGATGGAAAATGATTAAAAATTGTAATGGTGTATTTCTAATATGGAACCAATAGCATTAATGCATGATCAGTTTGCTATGAATCTCTTAATGGATTTGGCATATTTCGATTTCCATACAAATTCAATAGAAACCTATAATATGGTAAAAATGAATACTCCAACTTATTCTTGAAGACCGGGGCAAAGGGGGTATATGCCCAGGAGTACAGGATGAAACTTTAATAACGTATTTGATTAGGGGGCTCTGAGCTGCTAAACTGTAAAGGTCTGTAAATCCTGTCCCCCCCACCAGCCATGTTTGTTCTGATACAGGCTCCCAATACATTTTAATGCAGACTTCCAGCCCACTCTAATGCAGACTTCCAGCCCACTCTAATGCAGACTCCCAGCCCACTCTAATGTGGACTCCCAGCCCATTCTAATGCAGACTCACAATATGTCCTTATGTAGATTTCCAACTGGATCTCATCTTGTGAAAGATTATGTATGCAGCAATCATAAGGCAGTGTCGGAAGGTCACTTGGGAAAGGACTTGTGTCAAGCACTGATCTGTGGTTGCATCACTGAAACATTTGAGCTCCAAACTGCGATAAACATTTTCCTAGCACCGTGATATGGCAAAATCATCATATACTGCCATGTTACAAAATTTGTAAGTCAATTCTAGTGGTCAATCTTGTCCAGTCAGATATTGACAATGGAATGGTTTTCAAAGTAATCTTGATGTTTTCAATAGTAGTGTTATTTCCAATCTTATTGAAATTTTATTTCCATGGAATAATTTCCATGCTTCTGCCTTTTACACGCTCCCTTTGTGTGTGTTTTCTGGTGAAAGGATAGCCATAGTCATACTACACCGGGACCTACAGTTTCCTGAGGAGTCAATCTTTTGTTTGTATTTAATGGTTCCAGGAAATGGAATGCCAGGGTTCATACACATTTCCTTACATGAAATTTAAGGACCAGAAATGAAAAAAAAAATAAGGACCTATTAGCAAACAGGAATTGAATGAATCTGACATAAGCTATGAAAAATGACTTTATGCTTACAATACTCTTTTAAGAACAAAAGTTAGGGTGTATTATATAGTTAAACATAATCTCAAAATTAACAATTATGAAATAAGAAGAGTTGAAAATGAAAAGCAATACCCTAAAATCGACTAAGCAGGTAGCTTTATGCAAAATAATATAAAGCAAAAGAAGATTGATAATTAAAATTTGTGGGTTTCAGATTTATATTAATTTTAGTTCAATATATATATACTATTTATAGGGATGGGAGTGTGTTTCAAGGCAAAAAATAGCTATTTTGGTGATTAAAATTATTAAAAAGGAGACAAAAAGAGGCTAGAACTTAAAATAAAGAGAAAAAAAAAAGAGAGACTGTTTTGACATGGACTTGACTGAAAACACTTTTTCTTTTTTTCCAAATTAAAATCCCCTAACAAAGGGCCGGTTAAGTTTGGAATGAAATGTTAATTTATTAGATCTAGCAAAGTTAATTTCAAAATTCTTCCAGATACAATAAAAACCGTTATTTCGTTTTGAACATAGATGGGGCATGGCCAACATTTTCTTTATTTCAATACAAAATAAGATTTACAGAAAACAATAAAATTACAAATACATACATACAAAATCTAGGTCCTCAACTGGTTTTAGGACCCAACAAGGATAGCTCCCAAAAAACAAAATAATAAAATAAATATGTACGCTTGAGTGTAAGAATTAACTCAGCAGTAGTTCCTTTATCTTTGAGCTCATAAGCACTAACTGGTTATTTGGATTAGGCAAATCATGTGTAGCAATGTTAGTAAAGAAGCTACCAGGTTGTTGTTCATCTTGAAGTGTTGAAACAGGCTTACACAAAGTCATGTGCTTTGGATTCACAGTCTCTCACAAGATTTTCTTACGTTTGACGTCACTAGCATGTTGTAGTAATGATGAACACCCTTATTTTCAATATTTACCACAGAAGTACATAGTTTGCAAAACGTCTCACATTCACTTTGTTTACCACACCACAATGAAAGTTCACGACCGGTACTGTCTTTCTGTTTTAAGCACAAGTTCTGAAACTTGTGTTTACCCATAACGTATTGTTAGATTTCGCACTAAAATGCTTCTTTTGTTTTTTTGAAACAATATAAACCTAAAGTAGAATCTCCATATAATGAAATGGACAGTTCCATGAAAAAAATTTGTTATGCAGAAAATTCGCTAGCTGAAAATGATGTACACATAATAAACCAGGGCAGTGCAATATGATACCACAATTAAAATCCCATTTTTCAGTAAACGACTGTTTCTCATAAATAACATTGAGCCATTTAAAAATAGATGTTTTTAAGTGTGCTTATTGTATTCCCATGGTATTGGGGAACCCGACGTTGCTGATGTGACCATTTGATTTTCTGTTTTGGTCGTTAAAAATTTCGTTATATAGAAATTTATTCCGTTATATAGAAACACTTTCACATGTAATGACCATGGGGATTTGCCAAAACTTCACTATATAGAGAATTTCGCTATACGGAAGTACGTTATATGGAGGTTCTACTGTATGTGTATATATAAGGCGTCAAGTTTCAAATTAGTCTTATCCATTTAATACCAATATGTTTATACTCAAAATGTTTGATTCCTCCAGTTTGCTTCCTCATCACAACGCATTCTGAGGTTAAAACAATCAATCACATACCTTTTTTTTTTTTCATTTAAAATAGGCAGTGCGCATAGATATACATATTAATAAACAACAGTTTTTCACGTTTTTTCGAAATGTACAAAATGGATAAGGTAAAATTTGGAACTTGACATCTATATATATATATATATGGCCTGCAAAAGGGTTGCTGGTATCTAACTGGAAGGAGACCCACACGCTGAACGTATGTGACGATGTGTGGAACCGGCCAGGCCAGTAACCTAGTGTCCTACCCCGCCTTCAAGTGGTGCAGGCTGGGCTTTCTATTTATGAGGCAAATTAATATTTGCTGCACGGATAGAAAGGCGGAAGGGGAGGGCTAATTCACCAACCCGTCTAGCCAGCGTGGTGAAATTATGGCTAATTCCTCCAATATGCTAATACACCAGAAACCATGGCCCCTAGTCTCCAGGTGCTGGAGTGCTCCTGATCAAGGCAGCGGTCAGTGTGGCATGAAAGCAGGGGGTGCTAAGAATCACTGGAATGGCCCAGGCTGCCATTTGTTATTGACCTTGGCTACGTATAATGGACGATCCCTTGCTTCTGAAGCAAAACTTCAGGAATTGGAAGAGGAACTTGAAAAGATCAATTGGGACATTATAGGACTCAGTGAAGTCAGAAGAAAAGGTGAAGAATTGGTGGAACTTAAAAGCGGACATTTGTTTTATTATAGAGGAACGGAAACTGGAAGAACAAGTGGTGTTGGCTTCTTAATCAACAAAAGAATTAAAGACTGTCTTCTGGAAGTTGAAAGTACATCAGATCGAGCAGCGAGGCTTGTTGTTCAACTAACCCAGCGATACCAACTTCAAATAGTACAGGTATATGCACCAACATCAAGCCATACCGACGAAGAGGTTGAAGAATTTTATGAAGAAATCAAAGAGTTACACACCAAAGGGAAACAACATATCAAGCTCATCATGGGGGATTTCAATGCAAGAATTGGACAACAGGAACAAGGAGAGACATCGGTTGGTAAATACGGATATGGGGAAAGGAATGAACGTGGCGATCAACTCATCGAATTTGCAGAAGCTGAAAACCTTAGCATCATGAATTCATTTTTTAAGAAGAAACCGCAAAGAAAATGGACATGGAAACACCCAAATGGGGGAACTAGTGAAATTGACTATATCCTGGCAAACAAGAAATCAATTATTGAAGATTGCAGTGTACTGAACAGATTTAATACTGGAAGTGATCATCGAATGGTGAGATGTAAAGTGCACTTAAATACTAAATTAGAACGACAGAAGCTCATTAGGAAACAAGTAAGTAAGAGGGTGGATCTAATGAAACTGAAAGTAAATACCGAGGCATTCAAGTTGGAATTAAAAAATCGCTTTTCTGCACTGGAAGGACTTATTGATGAAAGTGATATCTCAGAAGCAAATGAAAACATTGTTAAGACAATAGTTGAAACTGCTGGGGAAATTGGTGGTGTAACCTGTAAAAAGCACAATAGCAAATTATCTGAGAAGACGAAACAGCTCATGAAAAGGCGAAGAGATATGAAGGTGGACAATCGAAATACCAGTTCCAGGATTGAGTACATAGAACTTTGTAAAACTCTGCGCAAAAGCATGAAAGAAGACATAAGAAAATTCAACTGTGAGCTAGTAAGGAAAGCCATTGAAAATAACAAGAGCCTTAGGGTTGTTAAAGGAAGTTTATCTGTTGGGAAGAAACACATCATTGCATTAAAAGGAGAGGATGGCACCGTAACAAGAAATAGGGAAGAAATACTTAGAAGAGTTGAAGAATTCTACAAAAAACTATATGAAAGTAACAGTGGATTAAACGAAGACACTGAAATAGTCGAAGGAACAGCTCCTAAAATCTTAAAAGAAGAAGTTTCATTTGCAATAAAAAATATGAAGAAAGGAAGAGCCCCTGGTGATGATGGTATTACATTAGATATCCTAAAAGAAGCTGGAGAATATGTAGAAGACATACTTGCAAAATTCTTTACCAAATGTCTTAACAGCGGTAACATACCAAACCAATGGGATTCTGCAACAGTAATTCTTTTGCATAAAAAAGGTGATAAAGAGGATTTGAAAAATTACCGACCAATTAGCTTGTTACCTGCTATTTATAAAATCTTCACAAAAGTTCTAACACATCGCCTGCAGAAAAAATTAGATGCAGCTCAACCAAGAGAACAAGCTGGATTTCGAAGAGGATTCAGTACAGTGGACCATATTCAAGTATTAAGAGAATTAATTGAAAGAACACATGAATATGAACTTCCATTGTGTGTTGCATTTATTGACTATGAGAAGGCCTTTGACTCTATAAAAACATCAGCAGTCATCAACTCTTTAAGATCAACAGACATTGAGGATGTGTACATTGACATGGTGAAACGTGTGTATAAAAATGCAAGTGCAAAATTTCGGTTACATAAAGATACCAAAACTATCAAACTTGGCAAAGGGGTGAGGCAGGGAGATACCATTTCTCCAAAACTTTTTACTTCTGCTTTACAGATGATTTTTCAGCTGATAAATTGGAATAACAAGGGAATAAAAATAAATGGTGAATATTTAAATCATCTGCGGTTTGCTGATGACATTGTTATTTTTTCAACGGACCCATTAGAACTCCAAGACATGGTACAAGAGCTCTCAACTAGAAGTGAAGAAGTTGGACTCAAGATGAACCTACAAAAAACTAAGATCATGTTCAATAATTTTGTAGAGGAAACAAAAATACAAGTTGACAACACTGAGCTAGAAATTGCTGATTCATATATTTACCTTGGCCAGCTGATTTCAATGGATGGCAACATTATGAAAGAACTCAACAGACGTATTAAACTTGGCTGGAGTGCATTTGGAAGAAACAGTTTTATCCTGAAGGGGAAATTGCCTTTGTGTCTAAAAAGAAAGGTCTTCAACCAGTGTGTATTGCCAGTCCTCTCTTATGGATCAGAGACATGGAGTCTAACAGTTGGAGCAATACGAAAGTTACAGACAACGCAAAGGAGCATGGAGAGGTGCATGCTTGGAATAACTAGGAGAGATCGAAAAAGAAACACTTGGGTGAGAGAGCAAACTAGAGTAGAGGACATCATTGTTAAAGTAAAAGGGCTGAAATGGCGATGGGCTGGGCATATTGCAAGAAGAACTGATCAACGATGGACAACAGAAATTCTGAACTGGATTCCAAGAGACCACCGAAGACCTAGAAAACGTCCTCAAACTAGATGGGTGGATGAAATAAGAAAACAGGTTGGGGTGACGTGGAAGCGAATTGCTCAGGATAGACTTGTGTGGAAAGCATTTGGAGAGACCTTCATCCAGCAGTGGATAGATAATGGTTGAATATGATGATGATGATGATATATATATATATTCTAACGAAAATACTTACTGATAAATACTTCAATAATAATCATTAATCATATTAATTCACCAATAATCGCATTGATCATTCACCCCATAATAGACAAATACTCTCTTTCCCCCTTTTTTTTTATTTCTAAGTTTTATTTATTCAACAATAAGGATTATTTCCTTAAAATAATGATATTAATAATAGTTCGACGGGAGTTTTAGAAAAATTAATACAGTCGGAGCAGGACATAAACATCCTCTCCTCCTCGAAGATTTATCCAGAAGATCCGATTTTCGCGCGGAAATATTGTTTAAACAATAACATCCAATTACCTTCAGCATTCACGGGCTCAAGTGTGTGTATATACACACACACAAACACACAGGTTAAGTATTAAGGCGCGTGCCCAGAGGTTAAATCAAAGTTGTTCTTCTCAACTTCTTATGAGAAAAATGGCGTTGTTGAGAACAGGGTTTCCGCCATTACGATTTTATTTCATTTAATTCTAATTTCATTTATTTAATTATACATGGCATGGCATGGGCGCCCATATGGGGGCAGAGAAGGGCTCGAGCCCCCTCCCCCCTCAGCTGTTCAAAAATTTGATTTGCAAGGTTCTGTCGTGCATTTGCTTTCAAAAGTTTTACAAGCACATTTTAAAGTAAGATACTTTTTAGCTCATTACTAATTGCCAAGCAGTATCAATTATTTTTGTAGCATTTTAGTATCTTGTACATTCACTAAAATTTTTGACAGCCTTGAGAAGAAAGTAATAATTTTTTTTTAGCCCCACCCCCAGAAGTACCCACATGGGCGCCCATTATACATGGAAAAATTACAGTTATGACTAGAGCCTGGATCATAATCACTAATAAAAAACCAGCAAAATATGCACTGAGCCTCAAAATATCCACTTAAAATGAATAAATATGTACTAAAAAAATTTTTAACGCTTGACATCTTGTATCCCGTATTTTAAAACACATTTATTATTAACAGACGAGCAGGAAAATTCGATATACATTAAATCATATGTTTTATACATCGTAAATTCTATGACTGCATATCACAATGTGTCTCATGTTATCTAAACCAGTGGCTCCCAACTCAATTTAAGCCGCGGACCACTTTTCCACTTCAATTTTACCTGAGGACCACTTCGAAAAATTTCCACGAGTTCAGGGACTTGGGGCAACAGCCCCTCCCCGCAATGAAAATTTAACATTGAAAAGATACAAGGTAAAGGTCCAATGAGGTATCATTTTCAAAAATCAAGTCATTAATCACCCACCCCCTCCTTGAATGACTTCTAAATCTGTCCCTGCACGAGTTGCCTGCTGGACCTTAATAAAAAAGGGGGCCGGTTTTTTTATTGGGGGGAAGGTGTAGATGTATGGAAGTAAACAAAGCAGTGTTGCGAAGAGTGAAGCCAAACAAGGCAGTGCTGTTTGGGTGAAAGCCCTAGTGGCAGCAATAGAAAGTCTCTACATTTCACCAGAACGTCCCTACGTGCAAGAGCGTAGCCAGCTTTTCTTCAAGAGGTGGGGCGGGGGCATTTACCATTTTGCTCCCCTTCCTATCCGTCTGCCTCCCCTCAATCAGCGGTAGGGACATAAAATTGCTACATTCAATATATGCACGCCAAAAACTTCTGTATCGGCAATAAATATATAAAAAAACAAACTCATAAGCTGAAACATAATGTTTGGCACCGAATCATCATTGCTATCCTTGCGCCATAAAATAGCAACCAACCAATCGGAAATCTGTAGGTCCTGGGACATCATGACCTTAGTAGTCCTTGCACCCATAAAACACAATAATTTAATAGCATTTGTATTGAAACCACATATACCTTAACTCGAACATTTATACAAATATTTATAATTATGAATGAGTGAATGGATGAATAGTGAAGGCTAGGGAAGAAGAAAAGAAAAGAGAGAGACAAGGAAAAATGAAAAAGTAAAGAATCCCGAAAGACAACAAAAGTCGCCAAATGAAGCGCCAAGCTGGCATTTTTCATTTACTGCCCCCCGTAATATAAAATATTACCCTTTCTCAACTTTTATTATGATTTAGCACATTTAGGACTTTTGTAATAAAAATTGTAAAAAACGTAATATTTTATGTTACGGGATCAGGACATGAAAAAAGCCAACCTGCCACTTTACTGCATTTGGGGACTTCGTTATCCTTCTCAATTAGTTTTCAATTAATTGATCCCGCGACGAAGCTAGTCTTTGAAAAGTGAATCCTTAATTCTGTGTAATAAATTGTGTGTGTGTGTGTGTGTGTGTGTGTGTGTATGTGGTTTCGCTCGCAAAACGTTTTCATACTACAATCTATACCAGATCCATTTAGGGAGACGAACATTTACACACACCTTACGGTGAATTGCCGAAATTTTAAAAACTAATAGTTAGAGCATTAAAATTGTCGACATGGTAGTACGCAAATTGCTCAAGATTTAACACTATTTATGAGCGCAGTTTTAAATGCGAAGGTGAGTTTATGTGCTCATGCAATTTACGCAAACTAACTTACGCAATCAAATTTGTGTAAGTAAATTTGTGAACATGAATTTGAAGTTTACGTAAGCCTAAATGTTTGGTTTGAGTATAATCTCTCAAATAATTTGCATGAGGCTGGCGCATGCAATTGAACGTTTATTCAGTGTCCAAGGCTAACGCATTCCTATTCGGATATTCGAACGTGATGGTATAAAGCAGAGGTGCAAAAATTACGGGCCGGGGAGCCAAAGGGCTCCGCAGTATTTATCAGGGGTCTCCAAGGAAACATTGAAAATGGAAAGTGTAATTTCAGCAAAATTAATCCACTTATAATATTACTAACTCACATATAGGCCCTACCTAAAGAATACATATGAAAAGTGAAAAAGATTTATGGGCTACGCTGTCAATTTTTTTCTTAAAAAGGGTTTCCGCGGACGAAAAAGTTGGTGAAACACTGGTATAATGAAAAGTTGCAGTTTTGAGTATTTGTCTACGACTTCTTTGCTGTTTGGTTTACGCGTGTATTAACACTGCAGCAAAAAGAAAAAAAAGTCATTACTGAATTTACTGATCACTCACTATAAATAATTTTGGTACTTACGTATTAATAGGTCGTCAGCGACAATCTTTTTTTTCCCTGGGAAATGTAAGGACTGCAAAAAAATCGTAAGTGATCTCAGTTTTCATCGTAATTTTCCGTACAAAATCGTAAGTTTTTCCATGCTTTTTTGTATTTGAAAGTGTAGATTTACGGGATTGATTTTTAGGAAACAATTTTGTGGATCCAGATACTGGCGTCCATGCGCAATAAATTGAACGAATATGGGGAAGCGCCAATTTACGAAATAAACAAAGCGAGGGATTTTGTGACACTACTTGGCGTCATATTTGTAATAATAATAATAATAATAATAATAATAATAATAATAATAATAATAATAATAATAATAATAATAATTATTTTATTTAGACG
This sequence comes from Dysdera silvatica, assembly GCA_006491805.2. Taxonomy (NCBI): domain Eukaryota; kingdom Metazoa; phylum Arthropoda; class Arachnida; order Araneae; family Dysderidae; genus Dysdera; species Dysdera silvatica. The sequence goes on along the minus strand of QLNU02015270.1, from coordinate 51,733,518 downwards.
AGTGTCACAACATTACAAATTGAATGATTCTCCCCTTCTGCGAGAGGTGAGAAGATACAATGATTGAACATGGTACTAATTGAAGTAAAAATAATTTTAAAAAGGTATGAACCAGAAAAATATGTGTAATAACTATATAACATGTTGTAATTTCATTATAGCAGCGCAATTAGATATTGAAAAGATATTGTAATGTACATGCAATGTACATGTAAGTTGAACCACATAAACACAAAACGATGGTCCTTTAACATCCATAGTGTCATGAGTATACAGAGGTGAAACGAAAGCGTCTAATTCGTCAGGTGGCAAACACCAGTTTGTATTTTCTGACTGTTGACGTGCTTCGGCTTCTGTGCACTGTCGTATATGACGTAACAGTTTTTATTGATAATGAGTAAAGAGACTTCATGCAGTACATGAGATCCTATAAATTGTTTTTTTTCGTTGTGATTTTCTTGTTGCGAAAAGAAGTTGTTCCAACTATTTTGCTGCAAAAGCCTTCTTGAAGCACTTGCCGAAAGACCTTCCATTTTCTACATTGTACCATGAACTCTGTTTCTTCAACTCTTCGCTGATTTCCATCACACTGAACGTATCCTCTTTTCCTCATCCTCGACCGTTTCCTAAACGACGATCGCCCCCCTTGTCTTTGAGTAACTCCTCTGGTTTCATGTACCGTTATATTCCCTTTTGAAATTATTGCAACATGCAGGTGATATAGAATTTTTTTTTGTTTCTTTGTTTGGATTTTTATGGCGCAAGAGCATCTGGGCTATACTGCGCCAAATACAGAATTTTCTAGTTCTCTTTCAGAAGCAAATGCTGGAATGTTAAGCTCATTCCTTATCGAGTGAATAATAGAATCACCAGCCGATAAATATGATTGACTTGATATATTAGAAATAATTATATCTGCATCGCATAAATTATAAAAAAAATATATCTAAAATTATTTATCGGTACCGGAATTATCGACATCAGTACATTTCAGAATTTTAAGTATCTCTAACTTTCATTGGTATTTTCCATAAATGCTTCTACGCTATATGACTGCCCTAGAAAAAAAATATACGGTTCAGAAACCTTGACGAAATGCATGCTTTCCATTAAATACTTGATTCGATGACAAAGCTTTCCAAAACAAATAAACCACAAACAGGATATGTTTCTGCTTTCTCCTATTTACATTCTCTTATTGGAAACACCTGACCACCCTGTCTACACATGTTTCTTCAACAAATTCAAAATCGCCAAGGAAATGGTCATAAAAGTAAAATTATCTTGGAACGGTCAAAATGGCCGATAGCCGTAATTCTAGGAATATAGACACAGTTACTATGGAGAAAATAATTAAAAAGAGCGAAAATTTTATTTATGTAAGCTTTGTGCATATTTGGAACAAGTAAATAAATTTGGAATGACTAATAAGAAAATAAAAAAGGCATGTAGTAATTAAACTCGTTTGCGGTCAAAACGACTGTTCCCGCAATTCTTGTGTTAAAAGCAGAATTCAATGTGCTTTAGTAGATCTAGAGCATGAGTATTGGGAAGTATTTCCAGTAAATACTAGAGTGCATTATCCTTCCTCCTAAAAGTTGACAATTGCGAGTTCGTTGTATGAATCGGGGAGTTGAATTTGAGATTTCAGGTACTTTCTATTTAGTATTCATTAAAAAATTAAAATCGGTAAATATTGCAAAACGTGTTTTAACAATCAGTTTAGAAGAACCGATTTCAGCTCAGTAGAGCGTTAGATGGTCAAAAGAGAAGAATATCACTTGTATTTCAAAGTCCCCAATCATGAATATCTGTTTAAAGATTTTGATAAAGAATCAGAGGCCGTGAGGGTAATATTTAAAAAAAAAAGAGGAAAAAATGAGTAGATAATGAGTTGTTTCTTCATTAGTGTGATTGATTAAGATAAGGCGCATAAAAACTTTTGAATTCGCTAACAATGATTCTAAATAATTAATTTTACAGAAATTTATTTTCTTTCAATGAATCTCCCCTTTGAAGTATTTTTAAAACATTTCTTGCGAAAAATTGTTATTATTTTTTAAAGAATTAGGAAAAAAAAAGTACTTTTTTTTTAAAATTTTGGATGATAACTTGATCACCACATATTGAATTCCCAGTTCCTTCCACCATCATACTAATGAGAAGCACGTTCGATGTTTTTTAATTTTCTGTTCGAAAAATAGAATAAAATTGTCTTGATTAAATTTTCACTTTTTAGAAAGATGGTTCGAAAAAAAACTGCAATTTATCGCTTCTTATTTCGAATTTTAGGGTGTGAAAAATAAGAATGTGTAAAAAATAAGGAATTAATTAATGTAATTCGAAATTTTAATCATATTGATTTAAAATGTTTTATTTAAGCTAATTGAGTTTTTAATCCATTTGCGTAGATAACGCCTAAACCTTTTACTAATCAAATTTTTAAATGTTCCATTTCGTGACGAAATTTGCAATTTAATTACATTTTTTCATACTCTTTAGAATACATGGGTATTGCCCCAAATACGCTTTGCATTAAATTCCATCCTTTAATTAAATTTAACTCGTTTATGACGAAAATATATCACATAATTTGATTAGGCATTTTTTATTAGATTATATACGTTTTTATGTCGAAACTTTAATGGTAACCATGTCTTGTCAATTATATATTTTATATAATATTATTCTAAAGGACTGATCCATGTATATTCTGACATGTACCTCCCCTGCTTAAACTCGACCTCTCTGCCCTAGGAATTTGCAAAGTCGGGAACTGTTGTCCTTCGCAGGGTCAGAAAAATATTACCACGAATGTAATTGTCAATTACATTACATTGTCTATGTAATTGTCAGTTACATTACATTGTCTATGTAATTGTCAATTACATTGCATTGTCTATGTAATTGTCAATTACATTACATTGTCTATGTAATTGTCAATTACATTACATTGTCTATGTAATTGTCAATTACATTACATTGTCTATGTAATTGTCAATTACATTACATTGTCTGTTAAGTCTTATAAAACAGTTCTACCATTCTCATGCTTTGTACTGCCACCATGCGGAAAATTGTTGTATAAACCAGTTGTAATTCAGGCGCCGACTGCGTCGACCGCATTGCAATTCTTTAAAGCGCTAATTCCATCAGCCAACATCATTCTCCCAGTAAAGCGGAGAAAATTAGAAATAAACATATATAATTTTATTATATTCTGGTCCGTCGTCATGAATACTTTATTCAGCGCCACCATATAGTTGTCTATGTAAATGTCAATTACATAGGACTGTGCAATACAGAGATTCGTAAGGGACAGAATATAGTAAGAACCGGGAAAGAAGGAAAAGGCCACGTCTCTGTGTGTTTTCGGTCCAGTAACACCTAGGTTTATACCCGCACCCTGCCAACTTAAACGCAGTAAAGACGCAGCTTTAATTTGTATATTTCTATGTCAATTATTTTATATATGTCTTTACCTTTATATATCAATTTCAAGCTCTTTTATAAATTTAAATTCGCGCCGTATATATAAATTAATTCGGAAATTAAATTCTAGATCTACGCTTTCAGAAAATATACTCTATAACAAAAAAAAATCGACGCACCAAGAAGGAGTTGTCCGATTGCGATAAAAATTGGTGGATGTGAAGAACATACATAGAAAAAGAAATGATTAAAATTTCAGAACAATTGAATGATTTATTGCAGAGTTTGACCGTTACAAAGGGAGGAAGTCAATAAGGCGTTGGTTCACCTCTGGCCTGGATGCAAGCTGTCACCCGGCGTGGCATAGACTGATAAAGATCCCGGATGGTGTCCTGCGAAATTTCTTGCCAAATTGTCTCCAACTGTCGGGCTAAATCGTCAACATTCCGGGATGGTTGCAATCGCCTTCCCATAGCGTCCCAAATGTGCTCTATGGGAGAGAGATCAGGAGACCTAGCTTGCCAAGGAAGTGTTGGGCAAGCTTGAAGACAATTCATAGCAACACGTGCCGTGTGCGGCCGGGCATTGTCTTGTTGAAACGTAAGTCCAGGGTGTCGCAAAAGGAACGGTAACACAACCGGTCGTAGAATGTCGTCTACGTACCGCTGTGCTGTAAGTGTGCCAGAAATGACCACCAAAGGGGTCCGGCTATCAAAGGAGATGGCACCCCAGACCATAACGCCCTGTTGTGGGCATGTGTGGCGTGCGATAGTAAGGGCAGGATCCCCACGCTGCCCTGGACGTCTCCAGACACGTCTGCGGTTGTCGTCAGGACACAGTTGGAAACGGGACTCGTCACTAAAGACTATACGTCCCCAGTCAGCGCAGTTCCAAGTTGATCGAGCCCGGCACCACTGTAATCGGACTTGACGGTGTAAAGGCGTGAGAGGTAAGCGGCGTAACGGTCGGCGCGAGCGTAAATTCCGCTCTCTCAGTCATCTGCAGAGGGTCATGTTGGACACATGTGTGCGGGCCACACGTTGGATAGTTGATAACGACGAATCCGGTGCTGTGACAGCTGCTCTGACAATCGCTCTGTCTTCCCGTTCTGTTGTGGCCCTAGGTCGACCGCTGCCGTCCCGACGCTGACATCTGCCGTTGTTGACCCACTCTTGCCAGCACCGTTCAATCGCCGCATGGCTTCGACCCACGAATGATTGAAACTGAATTGATTAGGTTAGAAAGGGAGGAGAAGGCAAAAACTTGTTTCGAGGCTCTCCGCGGGTTATAGACCTATTTTGTAGCGTAATGATGTTGGCATTATGTCTTCGTGCTTAGATTGCGACGTCTTTCGATTATTCTTATTCTTCATATTTGCATAAGTGTATTGCTTAGGATTATAAAGCTACACAATGCTTCCCCCCACACATACACACAAAAAAGAATTGATTTATTACTGTTGCATCCATGCATAATGAATTAATAGAGAACACGTTCCCCCTCCAAAACATAAATTATTAAAACAGAACTGAAAAAATATGTTAATAAAATCTGCGCCCTTTTATTATAGATATTATTCTTCACAGGAGTATCACAATTACTACGGGAATTGTTAAACAAAGAGGCCATCAGTGTAATGTATTTTTTTAATAACACATAAAATCAACATATAACTACTTTTCTTTTTGAGAAAAAAATTGTGAAAGGTGGTCGCAATTACGACACTGTAATCGCAGAAGTGAGCTGAATATGAATCAACGAGAAGGTAGAGAATTCTCAGGTACACGCAGTAGTATCAAGAAAATAACAACGAATATCTAAAAACGAATATGTCAGCCAACGAATATTTAAAAACGAATATATCAGTAAACGTATATCTAAAAACAAACGTATCAGTTAGGAAGAACTTTCCAGGAGGCAGTGGCCACATGTCAGAGGGGCAACTAGAACTATATTGAGATCAAGTGTAGTATTAAACATAATTTCGAAGATAAAGCATCGCCTACCGGACTCGGTGATCTAACTGATGTGACATTTTATTTCAGATGGAGGGTTGCTGATCTGATTCGAGTCTGGGGTGATATTTTTTATTCTTTAGAACTCACAAAATCTTACCCTGGTGAGTAGAAAAAGAACTTCGTTCTGAGTTATGAAACTTGGTGTCGAAACTTCATATTTAAAAATATAATTACTTGCAAATTGTTTCCGAATTACAAATAAATTCCCTCACTTAGTGCATTTTTCCATCATGATTTTTAAAAAATAAACTAATTAAAAATATTAGAATTTTTATAATAGCTACCTGTTTTCGCTAGAAAATTTCTTTTGCTGATAATTTTATTTATCTTCTAAATTTTCATTTGACTTCCTGAAGCAATTCTTTCAAAGATTATTTAAAAAACGGATGTTTTTTAAACATGCACCTTAAAGCAATGAAACTAAAGTTATAATTCGTTGCCTTCAATTATTTTTGTTTTCCAAAGCACTGCATTTTAAAAAAAGAGCAGAATGTAAAATTAAAATACCCTCTTTACTTTGCTAATGTTTTTAAAGCAATCCCTTCTGGCAATGAATCTCCTCAAAATCCTCTAATTGAGTGAAGATTCAACATTTTACGGCATTTTTAATTTATAATAGGAGATTTAGCATAAATTTAAAACTTGCATTTATATCATTAAATTTTTTTAAAATAATTGTTATTTCGCCACTGGCTTAGGAACATCATTTATATCTCAACGGACCTTGAAAAAGCGCAAAATATCACATTTCCGGATGAAAAAAAATTCAAACATATACCGTATTTTGGGACAACACATTTTTTTTAAATGTATACCATATTTTCGAACGGAGGGAGTATTATTTTTCAAATTATATTGTTCCACGAAACTGTAAATTAAGGATTTTGCAAAGACTTTTCATTCTGTACGCATTAAAAGGAACATCATACCTTCAACATGCCAGCCAAGGCCGCCCTACGACTCAACGAAACTAAACCCTACGAGAAAATAAGCTTTAATTGCTATTATATACTCTTTTATGGTGTCAATATGTATTTAAAGTTTTCCGTTGTGGGTTGTCCTTCGAAGAAAATTTTGCATGGAAGTCGGAAAGCGAGGCCTGATATATCAAAAAGGATCTCTTAACATGCATAACGAGTTAATAAAAGTATACCCATCTTTTCCTTTTACACCTGTTAACTAATTAATAAAGTTACAATTTTTTAAGGGTATAAAGAACATCGCTAATTGCAATTATTGAACTGCATATTTATTAGCTAAAGTGGAATAAACTAAAGGCCTGCCCTTTAGAATTAAATTGCAGCGTTATCGTATATTGAAACACGGGAGCTGCTTCGCACAGCTCGTTGCTCCCTGCATAATATCTTTTAACTGCTGCTGTTCTTGTTCTTCGGGCGATCATGGCTATCTCATCCAATTACCTTTAGCGTAAACATGGGAGTCAATGGTCTCATTACTGATCCATGTTTGAGCAGGAGGAACAAAGGCTTTGAGGCTTCAAACTTTTCTAACGGCTGTTTTTAGGAGATTCTACTTTCCTCTTGTGGGCTTACACACAGCAGAGTATTTCGAAAAAGATTCCAGCCATCTCCGAAGAGGCATTTTTCCCCAAGATTCGAGTTTGTTATGTTCGTTGTTTGCTGGAATTTGTTTAAGCCTAATTATTTCGCAAAATGTTTAGTTTGGGCTTTATTTAAGGGCTGTATTTAAGGTTTAGAAACCTTAGCTATCAGATGGTAACTCATTTTGTTCGCTCAAGCCTGTAGCGATAACTTTTCTAACAGCATTTAGGAATAGAGTGCTGAATACAATTGATTGATTGATTGATTGCACACCACACATTTTTTTTCGCATCTAAATTTAACTTTAATTTAACCGTACGAAACAAGTCACTTTCCTTTTGATAGCTAACTAGAGTTTGAATAAAATATATCAGGTGCTCATTATTTGAACATTGCTAAATAGTTAGTAACTGATTAGTACTTCATCCATAAGAATTAGTTATAATTAGTTGAATTAGTCATTGTTAGAATATTTTCAAAAGCTAGCATATTTATTTGTGCAGTTATTAATTGATATCTATGTTTAAAAGTAATATTTCGGAGTAGCTTGCATCCACTATAGTGGTCGAATGATGATATCACTAAACCTCTTGCACCCACCACTCTCCACTTTATCTCAGTAACCGGACATCTTTCCTGTTGTCCTCGTCTATTCTACGAGATGCTAAACCGAATAGACTTCTTGTTCTTTTCAATAGCCTAATAGGAGCAAGGCTTTCTGTTTCTTAACAGTTTTATGTAACATAAATATATGTTTAATATTCCCTTTGAAATGTGCATACCTCATGAAGTGTAATTACTTATGTAATAAGTTTTATCTGCATATTCATTGCTTTTCCTATTATAACTATTAAATTTTCCAGAAGGCACGTTTTCCTAGATGTGCATATTTTGCGTCGCAGCAGTGTAAAATGTCAAGAATGGACTTAAAGAATAGAAAACCAATGAAAGTATTTTTCTCGAATACGCAGTTCACTTCCATTGTTGTACCTTTCGAGTCTGAGTTTGACTTTTTACATTATTGCGCCGCAAAATATGCGCATCTCGAAAAACGGGCCTATACGACAGAGATCAAAATACAAAAATTACATTCCCCAACGACAATTACAATTATATTAAGTAACATATAAATAATACATACTAAAGTATCGTGAAGAAAACAACATTCGCAAGCCTGAAATATAATGGCATTTACAATTTAAAAGATTACGAACGTGTATATAGAGTCAAGTGTAGAAAATAGTCCAACTAAGAACAGCTCCAATATTAGAATATTATTCATCATGATGAAAACCAATCTTACGGCGCTGCAATTATCCATGGTATAGTTTCCGTGTTCTCAACGACGTCTTCCTGTTATTTATAAATAATTAATATTTTGCCATACTTAGAAAATTTTACTCTATATATTATTGGATTTTCAGTTGAGCTAATTTCAAAAATGATATATCTTGTGTTTTTTCAAACTCAACCATTGCTACAAAATTGCGCACACGGTAAAGTACCCCATGTAGGGATCTTAGAACACTAGCACCAGGTATAATCAAATTATGGAATGACTGCAATTCAAGCATAGATTCACTCTACCGTTTATAATACTACTTATAAACTTTTTGTCAAAAGTTAAATAGGCCATATTTATTCTGATATAGAAGTAATAGTTATGGCATATAAAATATACTTAATTGCATATCTTTCTACATATCTAAAATTATATGTAGTTAATGATTCTTTTTCAAACTTGAGTACCAGTTCATATAATTGTGGTAATGTTTCTTTCCTTATTTGAATTTTAGTTACGTATTAATAGAGTATAGCTTAACTGTTTAAATAATTTGTGTATGTATTGGTTATGATAACTTTGATGATTCATATGGATATACATTCTACTTCCATATATTTCGAGACTCACGGCTTTCTCACATTGCCGTAAGTATGTTACTCCAATGCACTTGGGTATAAGGTGTGTTTCATCACCTCTTCGGTAGAGCGTTTCTTCATCTTTTTCGTCTTTATATCTGAAGAAGTGTTTTTATAAGATTTGCAGCCATTCGGTTGGGAGCTAATGATCGAAAATGGATCTTCCTATTTTCTTTCTCCCCTGAGCCTCTTTCGATTCGTCTGAAAAGAAAAGGTATCGAGAAGAGTTGAGATCTATTAGCTGCATCTAGAGTGTATCCAATGATCTGAAATGATGCTCTCTCGTGCGGAAAATGAAAGAAGAAAAAATGAAAGACGGAAAAGAAAGTCATAGATCAATTATGGCCTCGCAAATTCACGATTGATTGCAGCGGTGCGATTTTAATATAAAAGCAAATGAACTTTTATTTTCTTTCGAGGAGATGCAACATATGGTTTCGTTGCGATAGCAATGTTTAAAAGCGTGGAAGAGAAAAATTAGCGAACAGAAAGTCAATTAATTGATAACATTTTACGAAATATCATTAAGTTCTTTCTCTGTCTTTTCAAGTATTTTTTGTAAGGGTTTATACATGCTATCTCAGTTCGCGTTGTTTCAGTTTACGCCATTTTGATTTTATTTGTTGAAAGACTTACTTTACTTTAATTCGTCATCCACTTATGTATAATTTTCGATATGTGACTTTGTGTCTTCGTAAGTTCTTTTGTGTTTTTACTTAAATGAGAGTTTTTGTTTAGACATATAATTTTGATTGCATGATTACATTAAATGTTTATAATTGCATTTAATAAAAATACACATGCATCTTAGAAATTTATTTACATTCAGACCTTAATCTTGTATTTTATATTTTATATTATGCACCCACACATATGTTATATTTTACATCACATAAATCTAAACATCATATTTTAAATACACATTTACAAATCATATTTTAAATGCCCATTTATACACACATCATCATCATCAGAAATTCATACTGCAACTTTTATTGCATATTATATAGTGTTTGATTTATGTCTGCATTTGAATTTTATGGTTATTGAAACTTTTCAAAATGATTTGATTTATGAAATCTGGCGGAATTCATTATATTTATTCGAAATCCGATTTAACGAGTATTTTGAAAACTCAATCTACAAAAAACAACGTACTCTCTGTATTTATTTACATACTTGCATACTACACATAAAAAAAATTTGCTTTTCTTTTCGTTCCAACAATTTTCTTCCATTCCTTTTATTTTGTTTTAAAATCTTTGACACACTATAGAGGTTTATTTGATTCAGGGCCGTAATTTAAACAAGTTGGCAAATCTGTTGTGCTTGTTTAGTGATTTATTAATACAAGCGCCTTGTTATCCAAGATCAAGTGCACAAACGATGGGAAGAAAAAGAAAATGGCTATTTGGTAAAAGTTTATAACTATCTTAAAAATGATGCCCCCCTATTAATTTTGCATTGTAGTTTAAACACGTCTAATTTACAATTCCATTCAAAAGAATGTTGATCACGTAAATAAGGCGCAGTAGACTTAAATTTGGAATTTTCTTTGAACAAACAAAAACACACGAGACGCTGCGAAATAATGAAAACGTTGTTCAAAGCCATTTTTATCCACAATAATGGCTTCAGAGGAAAGTGTCCAATATTTCTTAATTAATCGTGGCCATTTACATTTTGCGATTGTTTTCTTAGTAAATAAAAGATTATTAAAAACCAAGTTTTTTCTAGATAACAAACTTGAATTTGGATGACTTATATTCTTCGTTTATGAAAAGCCTTGATTATGGGATAGCGAATATATAATTTAGATAGGGAACACAAAATTTTTTTGCATAATTTTCCTAACATTTATTACTCAGATGTTATTGGATAACGTTATGATCGGCTTATTAAATTTAAATAACGAAGATTAATACTTACTTCGGAAGTTATATTTTACTTTGCTTTTTTGTTTGGAAGAATAAACTAATGGTAAATTTTTCTATTTGTATAAAAAATGTTCAACACCCACGTATAATTAAGCTCAGACTAGAGCTTTTTTTGTTTAGGAGAAAAAATAAGCTCTAGTTTAAGCTTATTTATACGTGGGTGTTTAAAATTATTAAGTATATAAATTCCCCCACGAAAACTCACAAAAAACTTTCCTTGGTGGCTTTGTGTGTTGACCATTATTTGGCAATTGTGTTATCCCTGTGAAGGGTAATAATATCTTACATTCTCTATTAGTTTCGAAATGCTAAGAAATTAGCGAGTTTTAATTGCTTGCTTGCTTCGAAATATGAAATTTGTTTTAATCTTCATGTCCTTATTAAAGTTCAAAATCGAAATTTTTAAGTGAACTGTTTGAAATGCTGAAATTTATTTGTTATATAAAAGAAAGGAATGAGTTCATAAGAATAATTTTATAGTTAGCGAATTCGAGAAATAGATTTAAACTATGCAAGTATTGTTTAAGAATAATAATAGAAATAAGATAATGAAAGCTGATTTGGTTTTTTAAAATTGAATATCTTTTTGTTCCTTGAGGAATAATAATTGCAATAAATTTTACAATTCTACTGCAGAAATTGAAAATTTTCTGCTAACAACGAGGTTCAAAATGTCTCAAAGAACTATCACATTAAAATACTGAGAACTTCAGTTAACACCTTTCGTTTTCCCAGCTCATTTTTGCAGATTCTGGTAAATGTGGTGTATGCAATCTTTCCCAATTTGTTTTGCTACTTGCGGTCATTGCCTCCAATGACGTAGATTATATTACAACGTTAAGGTTAGTCTTGGGGCTCCAATGCGGAACTTCGCCCTTCTTAAACTCTTCGTAAGTCATTAACTTTGCGTTAATAACAACTCTGGTGATTTAAATTCCCCTCCCCCTCCTATCATCAAATTTTTGTAAATGTGATGTTGAAAAAGTTAAGCGGCTTCCTCGCGGTACTCGGTAGCACCTCATATTCACAGGATTTTCGTGAATAAGTCCTTCGATTATCCTTTTATTTAACCTCATATATCACTGCTTATATATCATCTTCCAAAATATCTTCTCTCCAAATACTATTTTTTCAGGTAACATCTTCCAGTCGACATTGTTCAGATGTACTTTTCCCAAAATACCATTTCAGATCTATTCCTAATCAGGGGTGGATCCATAGGGAAAATGAGAGAGATGCATCTACCCGAGAATAACAAATTTATACTCATTATATATATATATCATGATATTAAGCTCTCAACTAGAAGTGGAAGAAGTTTTTGTATCAATATTTGCTCTTACAAAAGATCTAAGATGTTTAGTTCAATAATTTCTGGAAAACAAAATACAAGTTGACAACACTTGCTAGAACTTTCATAATTTTACTTACTCTGATTTCAAATAAAAGGAACATATGAAAGAACTCAACAGACGTATTAAACTTGGCTGGAGTGCATTTGGAAGAAACAGTTTTATCCTGAAGGGGAAATTGCCTTTATGTCTAAAAAGAAAAGTCTTCAACCAGTGTGTATTGCCAGTCCTCTCTTATGGATCAGAGACATGGAGTCTAACAGTTGGAGCAATACGAAAGTTACAGACAACGCAAAGGAGCATGGAGAGGTGCATGCTTGGAATAACTAGGAGAGATCGGAAAAGGAACACTTGGGTGAGAGAGCAAACTAGAGTAGAGGACATCATTGTTAAAGTAAAAGGGCTGAAATGGCGATGGGCTGGGCATATTGCAAGAAGAACTGATCAACGATGGACAACAGAAATTCTGAACTGGATTCCAAGAGACCACCGAAGACCTAGAAAACGTCCTCAAACTAGATGGGTGGATGAAATAAGAAAAGAGGTTGGGGTGACGTGGAAACGAATGGCCCAGGATAGACTTGTGTGGAAAGCATTTGGAGAGACCTTCATCCAGCAGTGGATAGATAATGAAGAATAAGAGAAAACATATCGGCTACTATGTAATGGTGAATCAATAATGTACAGGGTGTTCATAAAAGAAGCGTACAACTCAAAATTTTATTTGCATCGAAACTACAATAACTAGAAACGTAATTCTTTTTAAATTACATGGCTAGCAGTCGATGTTTTTGCTGTATGGATAGAATATCTCTAGTGACGTTCCGTTGTTTCTAATGATAGCGTGTAAACGAAAGTCTAGTCCCATTCACGTTCGCTCCAAAATGCTTTATGTTACACTCGAAAATGTTTCGTCGGATACCCTCTTTAAACCTATTACGAAAAGTTACGTTTATTTTGTAAATAAAGGAGAATGTTCCCTTTGATACGTTTCTGAAATTTCGTTATACTTGTGTTAATGATTTCGTCTCCATAAACTATATTTCATAAGTAGATTTCTTCTATGTCGATGCCATCATTGGTGCCCGTACAAGTTCTTCTAGGGGGGATGAATAAACTTAACTCTTACTTCTAGAGGGCTGAGAAAATTATTATCTATCTCCTTCTCAAAGCTGTCGATGAATTTTATGAATGTACAAGATACCAAACCGCCACAAAAATAATTGATATTGCTTGACAATTCGTAATGAGCTAAAAAGTACCTTATTTTAAAATGTAACTATAAAACTTTTGAAAGTAAATGTGACTGTAAAACTTTTGAAAGTAAATGTGACTGTAAAACTTTTGAAAGTAAATGCATAGCAGGTTCGGGCAAATCAAATTTTTAAACGGCTACAGAAGCTTAAGACCCTCTGCCCTCCATATGGGCGTCCATGGAATGGATGCCATCACTGTTGTTTTCGGTATCTGTTACGTCTTATTAAGGCACATTCACTGTGTGTCATATATAGACACTCTAACTATGCAGAAAAACTTTGACTGTTATACAAGTAATTAACAAAAGAATTATGTTTATAGCTTTTGTAGTTTAGAGGAAAATAAATTTTGAAGATTAATACTTCCTTTATGAACACCTTGTATATTCATCTAATAAGTTTTCCGGAAGGAAACAAAATCGATTGAAAACAGTTTTTTCGATTTAAAATGTGCTTCGTTATATGTATGAATACTGTCTTATAGTTATAAAATAAGGGATTATGTACACAAATAAATGCAAATATGATATTTTCTGGGTGCGTAACTTTTTTGTTAATAATAAATTACTATATTTTAGATTTCATATTATCGAATTTAATGTGTGTAATTCATTTCTACCTCATTATCTTAAGAATAAACGAGATAAATTTTGGACCTTCTTAAGACCCAAACCCTCTAAACAATGAACTTTACTTATACAAAACAAATTAATTTCTGACCCCTTCACAATTGCTACAAGTTTTAATTAGGCATTCTAATCAGTCTTCTCAACAGATGATCACTCCACTAATTTACGACTTATATCTTCCATAACTACTTCTGTCCCTATTCGCTTTTCTAAACCAGGCTTAATAAAACTACTTAAACGCATTAAAATAAATACTACCGGCCCTGATGGTATTCCAAATTTTTTGTTAAAAAAAATTCCAGAATCTATGTCTGAGTACCTTATTGTTTTATTCAATGTTTCACTCAATTCCTCTGAACTTGCTGATGATTGGAAGATTAATAAAATCATCCTAATTTACAAATCAGGTAGTCATAATAATCCGTTAAACTATAGATCTATTGCTATTACTTCATTCTCCTGTAAATAATTTTTTTAACATATCATAGCTACAGAGATGCACCTTATACTTGTCTAAAATTTCTTTCTACCATCTCAACACAAATTTAGAGAGGGCTATTCAACAATTACCCAACTTCCTAACTTTACGCAGACTAACGCAACTTTACGCAACTAACGCAACTTTACGCAACGCTAACTTTAAGATTTAGCCTAATACATCGACAATAATGCCCAAAAAGATATAATTTTTATCGATTTCTCGAAAGTGTTCGACAAAGTACTTCATTCCAAATTAATCTATAAGCTTCATTTAATTGACCTTGATATACAACTCTTGTCAAGGATTGAAGTTTTTCTAAAGGTCGAAAGAATTATGTGCACATACTCAATTCTAATTCTGAATTGTTAGATATATATGCACGCACTTCTCAGGGTGCAGTTTTATCACCCCTTCTTTTCCTGACTTTTATTAATGACATTGCTTCATCTATTTCTGTTCCAATTCGGCTATTTGCAGACGATTACGTATTTTATAATCAAATATCATCATTAAATGATCATCGGCATTTACTATCAATCTAACCTTGATGTCATTTCTCAATGGTCACCTAATGGTCCTTACCATTAAACTCATCTAAGACAGTTCTTTTATCTATTCATAGGAAAACTAATCCTTTATTCTTCTCCTATAAAATCTAATCCACTACAATTCAAGAAGTGAAACATTTCAGATACCTAGGGATAACATTTACTTCTGGTCTCCGATGGAATTGTTAATCAAGCTGAATCAAAATTATTTTTTATCTACAGGGACAATTAAAACATTCCACTAAATCCATCAGATTATTGTTACAAAACTTAAATTTTTTCAATATTAAATTATGCTTCCAAAATGTGGGATCCCTTTACAGATATCAATATCAACCACTTAGGATCTGTTCAAAATCTGGCTGCACGTTTCATATTGAATAACTGGTCTCCTAATGTCTCGGCAAATTTATCTCTTAAAGCTTCTTTAAACCTAATTCCACTTTCCCTTCACCGTAAACACCTGCGTCTTACTCTTTTATATAAAAATTCTTTATAATCACTATAAATGTAATTTCTTACAATACGTGAGACCTGCCGACTATATTTCTTCTCGTATTGACCACTCTTTCAAATTATAATTATTTACCGCACACAGCAATACTCATAAATTTATTTTTTTTTTTTTTTGCTCAAACGATTGACAATTGGAATAAGCTTAACTCAAAATGTGTTTCTTCAATTAATATCAATGCATTTGTTCATAATATTCGACAATTTGTAACATCCTAAGTCTGTATTACATACCCCTACCTGGGCCCTCATGGGTCAAGTATTATTGTATGTATAATTAATTAATTAATTAATTAATTAATTATCTACTTTCTGATTTTTAATTTTCCACGTTCATGCACATCTTAAAACATATTCGTCAATTACGCTATTTTACGTCACTTAGTGAAATTTATCTTCCGCTTAAACATACTATTTGAATTAGGATTTTGCATTATGAGATTTTTTATTTTTTTGTTTTGAAAATGATCAGGAAATCTTGGAAAGAAAATATTATCTTATCCGTGTCTATTGAAAGGATGAAGAATCTGACACTCCAGAAAACTGCCAGTGAGCGAACCACCGACCCGAAAACAGCACTCTTTCCGAAAAAGAACAGATCTTTCCTCAGCTAATGACGCCTTAACGGTTTTCCTACCATACTCTCCTGAGATTCCCTCCTGCAGAAAGACCAGCAAGTATCTTGACGCGGTGTATCATCCCGGGGGGAAATACTTGCCTACCCTAGGGAATTCCGCAGCCTGGGAGGGTATCTGAAAAAAGAGAAATTGCCGGTCAAGAAGGGGCATCCTACGTCATCCATTCCCAAACGGTGTAATCACTTTATTTTCATGCCTGTGCTCTTAAAACGCTGGAGAAAAGGAAACCTGCCTGCATTTAACACGAAGTTTGGATAGTCTGTGCAGCCATATTGCCCCTAACTTTCACAATAAAAGACAATCAGAAAATATAAATACAACACTTTATGAGATAGGTAGAATAAATTAATATCAAACTAAAAAAATTGTGTCTTGACTTGAGATTAATTAAGTGACCTTTGGAATAATTTCAATAATCATATACTCCCATTTCGCATCTTTTCCAATGTTTGTGTTGTGTGTTTAATTTAAGGTTACATTTTAATTGTCTTTGATTTAAAGTTTATCATGAAGTTTAAAGACATCTTTAAAAATGTCGGTATTATATATTTAATTGTAGAGTTATTAATAGATAGTTAGCGTTTTACATCCTAGAATATCCTATAATATAGGCTAAGCTGAGTTTATTATTTGATAGGCAAAGCTAGATATATGATAGGCAATATCATAGATATATGATAGGCCATATCATAGATATATGATAGGCCATATCATTGATATATGATAGGCAATATCATAGGTATATGATAGGCAATATCATAGATATATGATAGGCATATCATAGGTATATGATGGGCAATATCATAGATATATTGATGGGCAAATCATAGATATATGATAGGCAATATAATAGATATATGATGGGCAACTATCATAGGATATATGATAGGCAATATCATAGATGTATGATAGGCCAAATATCATAGATATATATAGGCAATATCATGATATATGATAGGCAATATCATAGATATATGATAGGCAATATCATAGATATATGATAGGCTATATCATAGATATATGATAAGCAAAGCTGAGTTTATGTATTATTTGAAACAGAATTCGCGTCAGTATCTATCTACACTCTATTAGAATATCGGCGGTAGTAGTATGAGGTAGCAAGTTTAATTATTTCGGTAATCAGCAGTATCTACCTAGAAAACCGTTTGTTAACTAAATTTCTTTGATATATATTTAATATCTATGCTAGTTTAGTAATAGTGAGATTGTAATTACAATAATATACAGGGTTCCTAGGAAAGTCGGCATGCGTCTAATAACTTTTGAACCAAGAAACTAAAGTTAGGTATTGGCATAGTAAAATGACTATTCACTATCAGGTGCTACAGCAGAGATGATGACGATGAACAGCAGAGCTCCTGGTGGCGAATTGAGGAAGTTCAAAAATTTATTTGGAAAAATAATAAAGATATAGAAATATTTTCAATCAGAAAGTTGTAGAGCATTCTTCAGTTAGTAAAAAAAGAAATACGGCTCACATTCCGTATGTGCACGTACTGCCACAAAGTGAGGTGTTCCGGATGTTTCAATGCATAGCTTTCAGTTAATGCTTTCTAGAGCTTTAGAGGTTGGGTTGAAATTCTTAAAGAAAATAAATCATGATCTCTCTCCTATAAGAACTTCAACTCTACTTTTAAAACAATCAGAAAGCATTAACTGAAAGTGAAACTTTCAGAACACCTCACTTTATGGCAGTACGTGTATATATATATATTGCACGTGAACCGTACGCCTTTTCTTACTAACTGGAGGATGCTCTACAACTTCCTAATTGAAAATATTTCTCTATCTTTATTATTTTTCGAAATAAAATTTTTAACTTCCTCAATTCGCCACCAGGGGCGCTGCTGTTCATCTCGTCTGATAGTGCATAGTCATTTTACTATACCAACTTTCTTTGCAATATCTGTCTTGGTTCAAAAGTTATTGGCCGCATTCAAACTTTTCAAGGAACTCTGTATAGTAAATAACATTTTATACCAGAGCGCATTGCTGTAATAAAGAGCATAAACATTTTTTGAATCATGAGGATTTTAAAAGTTGTTCAGGGAAGTAAATATTCGCTTGTTTAATCAAAATCGAATAAAATTGATGCGACAAACGAGTTAAAATTTACTGAACTCGTAAGTGTTTTTAGATGGCTAAAGTTTGCTATTTTCTTCACCAAGAACAAATCTTATTACGAGCTATTCAAAGCCGTGAAAAAAGAATTTTGGTTACACGGGATGGAACTTATGTTGTCATCTGGTGTTAGAAAAGATTAACCGAAGGAAAACAAAAGAAATAAACATTAATTCAGCAAATGACGATTAAAGAATTAGTTCCATGCAGAATAAATTTTAATCAAGGAGGTGTCGTTCACCAAACTCTCGATATTCTGTAAAATTAAACATGAATCCATAGAAATTAAGATCAGATTATCACAATGACTGGAAGACGTTATTTAAACATCATCATTTACTTATCTCTTTATATATATTATTTGAAAAATAATTCAGAGAGTCATTTTAAATCCGACTGTTTACTTAACGTGACCGCTGAATCCCAAGATATTTACAAAAAACGGTTAGTTGCCAAAGTTTTAATTTCCTCTGCATGTATTCGATTTATTATAATAACATCATAAATGCTTCTCCTAAATATTTTAGTAATTTTTAACACATCTATAGTTCATTTTTTATGCTCTCATGATCTTTTAGACAGATAAAGGACTATTATGAAAATTATTATGCTTTATGTATGCTGAGAACAAAATTATATTTTCTGAACTTTTTGTCACGTATTCAACATTATATTCTAGACGTTATATGATTCCTTTTTAGGCAGAGATGGAACTGTTACTTTCCATTGAGTAATTTATCGAAGATTTTCAATATTCAGGCGTTATTGATTTGTAGAAAAGATAAGTTTCAAGTGCATCCTATAAGCTGATAAGTTTAAATTTCCTACATATACAGAAATCCGATTTTTGCCCTAGCTTTTGCGGACGGCGTTTATTTCCACAAGAGCTTGGAGAAATGGAGCTAGAAATGAAACAAAAGAAGGGAATAATACTATTGGAAGAAAAGAAGTTATACTGTACCCCATCTTCTCAGATTCCTAGTTTCTCGTAACGACAATGATCCTAACGTTTCATCCAACAAGTAGCTGGATTATTCTGCCAGAAAAGAATTTTTTATAAGAATTCAACATTCAACTCTCTATTTTACTAGGATTAAAATTTAATATATATATATAATACTTGTGTAGCAGATTAGACATTTGTACTTTTGAAAAATGATGGACATTTTGAATTTCCACAAAACACTTTCTATTATATATTTTGCATTAAACACGCATAGTTACTGGATGTTTAACAAAATCTTTTTTCGTTTCTTTCTGAATGAAGACATGTGAGCTGACTATCTTCTCATAAAATATTCTGCTGATTAGAAAGTTAATATATTTAGGAAATATCTTTGATATTTTACGTCCTTGAGAAAGTTACGATATCACAGAATAATTCCGGTCATCTGGATAGAGATGACTGTGAAAGTATATAATAATAATTTTATTCGTTTCTAATGTGCGAAAGAGAATATAAAAGTAACATGCGAGTTTAGAACGAAGGCTCTATTTACAGAAGAATTTGATTCTCATGACTAGTATAGAGGGAAATATATTATATTATTATCGAAACCAGATTTGTTTTGTAATTTTTGCAGTAGCTTGCATCACGCGGCAGGCTGGTGGCAATTAATTACATTAATTGCATTCATTAATCGTCTTAATTAATTAATTGTATTAATTAACTACATTGATTTTACTTTTCATTAATTAATTACATTAATTAATTGTATAAGATACTGGAGTCCCACGTTACTGGAATCGGTGTGCGCACTAGAGGCATTATCGATAAGCTTTACGATAGACTACATGAAGAAACAACCTAAAAGAAAGTGATCGGTTTAAACGAGTAGTTACCTCATACAGCACTTTTCACTAAAAACCATATTAATACAACTTTATATACATATATAATATTACAATAATAATATATGTTATATACAACATTATATATAACCACACAGCGCCATTCTTAATTAAAATCTTCAAATTTGTATACCATGTTCTTACAGCGAATGTGAAGTTCGTAGCCACATATGAACTCACAATAGAGTGTCATCACCAAATTTGAATTGTTCATAAACAAATAGAAATTTTTATAAACCAATCAAAAACTTGAATTTCTGTCCAATACTTCAGATGTTCTGTATTTTTGACTCAAATCCTTAATGTTCTTAATCCATAATGTCTTCTAAAATGGTGTACTTACACTTACCTCTTAATAGTACAATTACTTAATTTATTCACTACTATCATTTGTTGTACCAATTGTTTTGGATCAAAATTTCAGATTACACATACTAACTCTCAGATATTCTTCTGGCTCGAATTTTTATAAATAGCTAATTTCACAAATTTTTATCCAGGTATGTAAAGCAATTTTTTCAAATGAGGCATACAAAAAAAACTCTAAATAACACTAAAATTTTTTATTCATTAAATAGTAAACGATGTTCAATCTGTTTTAAGGTATTAGAAGGTTTCTATGTCCCTCTCTTTAATACAAGAAATAATTCAGAACTATAGAAAATCTACTCCTTTTTTGTCAACATCACCGCATTCTGGAAGAGAATCCCGTAACAAGCTTCGGCTTTATATTCTCTTCCACTGATAATTCAAACCCTAAAACTATTTAATATATATCTTCTTTTACATTTCCTTATCTTTATACTGCTTAAGTTATGTATCACTAAATATTTTACATCAAGTTAAATAAAAATATATTATTACTATTATTATTATAATTATTTATGAGGACGGAGATAAGTGTATGATGATTGTTTTTAAAAAAGAGTGGCATGTAAATTTGTGTCGTGATTGGATATGCATGAAATAATGGAAAAAGTATTGGTTTCCAGCATTTTCGCATCCATAAATGTTGTTTAAAATACATCAGAGACTGTTAATATGTGGTTATTTTTCTGCCCATTTTGTGTATGTTCCAGAATAGAGAAATGTTATAGTATTGTTATTGTTTGTTTGTTTTACGGCTCAAAGACTACAGTGGTCATGCTGCGCCGGGACCTACAGTTTTCCGAGGAATCCGAACCTCTTAAGGCCTGGGGAACCAAACCCCGGACTACAGTGAGCAGTGCGATCTTTTATGAGATCTCTGAGTAAGCGTTCTTTTTGCACTGCTGGGAGTCGAACCCGGATTAGCCGCGCAATAGGAGAACGCGTTACCACACTGCGCCACCGCAGGACTGTTATAGTATATTTTATTAAAGAAAGCTATATGCGTAAATATTGCAATTTTTATAATGTGCGATACTAAATTGCACATATTTATAAATATAAACACAATTCTCATCGGCTCTACGTTGGCAGGTGTATGTCTAGCTCGTTGCTTACGCTGGTCCAATGCCCAACAGAGCAGGGGAAAAAAGCTTACAGACTAACTACTCACTACAATCCAGAATTTGATTCACTAGACTTTAAAAGGTTCGGATTCGTCAATAAACTTTAAGTCCCAGTACGACATGAACTTTGTTGTCCTTTCTCCGTACAACACAAACAAAACAATTCATCAAGATATATATTAGGCACGCAAAATCAGGGCTAATACGCAATCCAGCTGACAGCTGTCGATGCTCATAAGGCACTAAGGGCAGAGATTATTGAATCAACTAGGACAACCAATCAGCGATGTCCTCTCGCTAGCTAATAGGTTATTAGAAACTATGTCTATAATACACACGCCAATCGATGCCATCCAATAAAATCCTGCTGCAAGCTATATCTACGGTTCTGCGCCAAACACACCTGAGTTTGCTTATACAATATGGACGATCATCGACCGGTGGATGTAACTATTGCTTAGCAGAGATGGAAAGGGAGGTATCTACTCAGTTTGTGACAGGGATGCTTTGACGGTTGATGAATTATCCGGGTAGGGGAAGACAGAATCGAAATTTCGGCAGGATTTTTTTGATTTCTCTTGGGATATGTTCCCCTGCACTTAAATTCGGGCATCACTCATCATTAGGGAAGCAGAAATTAGTTGCAATGATTGGGTCAGCAGTCCCAAAAGGGAGCCTTTTTTTCAGGTAAGGGACAAACAAAATGTTGCTATCTGGAATCAACTAAGTAACTGTTGTAGACATTTCTAAGTCTTTATCCACCCTTCAGAAAAAAATCAAAAGCCAAAATCTTCTTTCAGAAAGATATTTCTTTTTCACCAACTAATTCTTTTCTAAGGATATACATTTCTTGTCCGGGATTCTTATAGAGCAAATAAATATTACATTAAGGATGATGGAATGAAGTAAACATTTTTCTGTTTAAATCAAAGCCTAATGCTATAAATTCTTTTCGTAAACGTAGATTGCTCTTTGGATGGAAAAGGAAATATAAATCTTTTAAATTTTAGAAATTAAGAGAAATTAAATATATTTTCAGATAAGTATACGAGTATATATGTGTATGCGATTGAATTTAACATTTCACTCTTAATGTGTGTATTAAAACGTGTTTTTGGTGGATAATCACTCAAAAAGAATATTTGCCGCGAACTTATTTTTTATTCAAGCCAGTGAATTTTGGATTGCAGTTTTGACTGGCCCTGCAGTGCTGCTGTTAGCTCATAACTGTGCCAAATAGACGTGTACTAGCAGTGCCGGATTTAGTGTATGAGGCTCTCTGGGCACAACGATTTTTGGCGCCCCCCCTCCATTGGCGTAACTAGGGGGCTAACCCCCTAGAAAATTTCTTCTAAGCATTGAGGTATACAGTTTAGTCCGCTAGATAAAAGTTAGCCCCTATACTTCGACGCTAGTTACATCCATAACCTCTGCTCCTCGTACTAGCAGAAATAAAAAACATCTGTCGTTCCGCCCCCTCAAATGCGATGAAAAATCGCGGAGGATAGGGAAGGAGATTCATTTATGATTAGCCTACCTTACGTGCATTATTATAAAATATAGTAAAAATATTTTGATAAATAAATCTAGTTCATTTGACGACAATTTTTTTAATTTTTTTGGGATCTTGGGGAGGGGGAAAGGCCGGATACAGAACAAAATTTAAGTGAGGGCGCAAAGCTTGAAAATTTTACCTGTAAGTTCAGTTTTAAGTGTTTTTTACAAGAAAATAATCATTTTTAAAGTAAACATTATACTCAGGTGGCACATGCCCCCTGCTTAGATCCGGCCTTGGGGGCAATGGCTGATTCAAGCAGTTTTTCAGAATTTCAGATTTAGAAAAAAGGTGGAGGGCTCCTTCTCGGGGAAAGCTGATCGACAGAATTCTACGGTAAATAAATTATAATTTAAAAAAGAATCCGTAGCTTCTTACGCCGCTAGAAATTTTGTGCCGTAGGCAAGTGCCCAACGTGTCCATTTAGAAATACGGCACTGTCAACTGCTTAATTCAGTCAGGGGCGGGGGTTGTTTCCCTAGGCATTAAGGGGTTCGGATTCCTCGGAAAATCGTAGGTTCCGGCACAGAAAACCCTTCGCTGTCCTGGCGCCTTAACACGTCAACGAACATAATTTGTGGATTATTAACTAGGATTGTCAAATTTCAAAAAGTCAAGATAGTTCTCTAGAATGGTAAAGGTATCCTTAAAACATCGCTCAAATAGAGGAAGTTGTAAAATTAGAATAGCAAATAATATATTTTACGACGATTTAAAAAATATACTCTAATGAGAAATTAAGATACATATTTATTATGCAACTGTATTTATTTTGGTCACATGGAAAATCATGATATACTAAATTTATTATAATTATAACTGTACCTTGCCAGTTGTAGAGGCACGACGTAAAGAGAGATGCTGTCATGAATATTTGTTATTGAGATTGAACTAAAATAACTGCATAGATTGCACATTTTCATTTTTTTTTGTAATTTTAAAATGCGAATGTAAGACAATTAAGTCAAAATGTAAGACTGGAGGAGGAGGAGGGGGGTATGTTCATGGAATTATGGGACTGTTCTAACCAGTGATGTGGGTTTTCCAGAGAAAATTCTATCACTTCAGTTACTAAATATCTAGTGTAAATGCAATATGGTATTTATTAAATAACATTTGTTTTATAGGCTACACCACTATCCAAAGTGTTATCGCCGGCCCCATATTTACTCCATTCAGGAAAAAATACTGATCCTCAGAAAATTTTGGAGGTATTTTAAGATTTGTTGGTATTTTAAGAAATGGCGTAGGTAAAATATTTCCTTGCTTTCAACACGGGGCAGTAATTACGATTTCCCACAAAGGAAGGCTTTTTTCTTTTTATTTTTCTTCAAATTTTAATTTCCCGCCAAATAAATCAGTCTAGTTCCGTGAAATAAAGCGATACACACATAGGGTAGAAAGGGTAAAAATGTTCGAGAGCACGCATTTTAGAGACGACGTCGATAAAATATCTTTTTTCATTCAACACAGGGTGGCAAGTAAAATTCCCGTCGTGGAAATGCTTTCTTTCTTTTCTTTTTTTTTTAAATTTTAATTTCTCCCCTAGTAAATGCAGTATGGTTCCGTGAAATGAAGCGATATATTCAAAATGTATTCGATAACATTGAAAATTTTTTAGGATTTTGGAAAGACGTAATCGTTGGTCTCTGATAGGCAAAATACGAGATCTAATTTCTGTAGTTAATGATTTCTAACCCCGGAACCTATGCTCCATCAATTACTGTTCCACCTCATCTTGTGTCAATTTTTAAGCATGCTATCATATTTAAATTAAATATTTTATTAAAGCTTTAAAAGTTAAGGACAATTCATTAATACGCCAATAAATAAAATAATTCGATTATATCGTTATAGAAACTTTTATGCCGTTTAGGCTGAGCGATACGTCTAAGCATATCAATGGTAAATTTAAGACTGACCTATCATTTCAAAATTGAACCGAACACAAAAATGCATATTGTTGCCAAATATATAAAGTGAAATTATATACAACATTTTCTGCCAGGTACGGAAAGTGATATTATGTACGAGACATTTGAGAGCGGCAGCCCTTGAAGCCACCTTCGATAGATATGCAACCGATTCTTGGTTGCATGTCGACATTGACGGCTCTGCTGAAGATGCTACAAGAAATGCTGGATTTGGAGTTTATTCCAAACACTTTTCACTACATCGTGCAATGGGAATCTATGTGGGAATCTATTAGTGGAATCCATCTGTGACAATTTTGATGGAGAAGTGGCTGCGATAGCTTTGGCTATTGATGCTATTGTTGTTTGTTCTGGAAATCAGGTAGTCATTTTAAGTGGCTCAAAAGCAGCCATCACTGCACTCACATGTTAATGTTGCAATGACTCTCCAATAACACAGGGCTGTCGAGAGTCTATAAGCTTAGCAATTGACAGTGGCACATCAATTACACTCCAATGGATCCCAAACCATTGTGGTGTGTTTAGTAATGAGAAGGCAGACCAACTTGCTAAGCTGGGATCATCTCTGCAACAACCTAACCCTCCAGTTGAAATACAATCCGTTAAAAAAATTATTAAATATAATTTAAAACGTTACATTATTCTGATAAAATTACTGGGAAAAGTTGGGACTATCTCCTGAAATACACAATACTAAAAGATCTCCCAAGGAAAGTCGGGGTAGCTTGCTTCAGACTTACGATTGGCATGACTAATTCTAACAGTATATTGAATTAACCTGACTAATTCACCTACATACCTTTGTGCGAACTTGACCTAATAACAGGGAACCACATTTTTCCATGCCCAAGACTAAAAAATATCATGGACCATCATGGACGATGGAGTGGAAAATCCATTTTTTTTTTAACTTGTCAAACCGATATTGTGCCGCTAGGACACTAATGGCTGAAAGGATATAAAATGGCTTTGGATAAAAAAAACATTATGTACAACATTTGGAAATAAGAAGAAACGATTCGACTGAATTCCGAACACAAGCGCAGTGTAGTAATATATATACTGTGGCCAAATGTATAAAAAGAAATTATAAACAATATTTGTTGTCATATACAGTAAAAGACATTTTGTAAAACATTTGGAAATAAAAGTAAAATAAAAACATTTTCTAACATAAAAATACATACTGTTGCCAAATGTATAAAGAGAAACAATACACAGTATTTGTTGCAAGACACGGACAGTGACATTATGTAAAACATTTGGAAATAAAAGGAAACGATTTGTCATATTGCCAAGTTGAGAAATTCTGCTTATTTCTTTGTTCTTTACTTCGCTTTAAAGTTTGTGCTTTTTCGTGTCCCGAGTGGCAACAGTATCAGAAACCATTAACAAATCGCACAAAAATCGACTATGGCTGATATTTATATATAGCAGGTTTCAATGATCCATTTATCCACTCTCTAATTCTCCAATCTCGATTCTCCAATTATCTACTCTCCACACCTTATTCTCCACTCTTCACACTTTCTGCGCTCTCCACACTTTATTCTCCCCTCTCCACACTCTATTCTCAACTCTTTAATTCTCCGTTTTAACTCTCTATTCAAATCCTCTAATTCACCAGTGCAAATTATCTAATTCACAATTCCAAATTCTCTAATTCACAATTCCAAACTCTCTAATTCACAATTCCAAATTCCATTTCTATATTCTCAACTCTCTAATTCTTTATTCTCAAACCTCTAATTCTCCATTTTCTAATTCTCCACTCAAATTCCCGATTCTAAACTCTAATTCTCCAAGAACCAGTTATACACTTCTCCATTCTCTAATTATCTATTCTCAACTCTCATACGAATACGTAGTATTTCTATTTTTGAATCCAAAAATAGCCTACTACTTTTTTTTAAAATCTAACCCAAAAATCTAACTCAAAAATCTTACGAAAAAATGTAACCAAGAAACTAATGTCATTTTTATAAGAACCTCCTAAGATATTAACCTCCGTAAGAACATTTTCAACGTTAAAATGCGTTTCCATGTCGAGAATCGTATTTACTACCCCGTGTCGAAAACGTAAAACCTTGTCTACGTTGTTTCGCAAAATTCTTTCTCTTGAACCAGTGACGTATTGAAGAGGGGTACTCAGGGGCTCAAGCCCACCCATTGGACATCAAAACACATCACTTTCTCATAAGCCGCAACTCAAAATGTTCTGTAGAGGCGTTTGAGCCCCCGTGGGCGCTTGAGTCCACCCTTAATTTACTACGCTGCTGGATTCTTTGAGAATTATAAGAGAAAAGTCACTTTATATCACTGTCAAAACCAAAACAAAATATGTAACATAATTTCATTTCTAGTGTTCCTCGAAAAGTATTTTGAATAAATGCGTTTGAATTTCCTTTTTTAATATAGAATTACAAGAAACAGCAAAATGCGTCGAAGACAATGGACAAAATAAATTTCTCTCCGCAACACTTCTGTCGTCGCTTTATTTATTTGCCGTGACTGTTCGAGCATATTAATATTTTATAAGATTCCCAGCTATCCGCATGACACACAAATTGAATTTTGAACGACAAAATTCAAATTCCGCATTTCATTTGGTTGCAGAGTTTCCTCACGAATTGAATTTGGAAAAGAATACTGAAAACAAAATTTCTGTTCTTTAAACTGAATACAAGAAAACAGGACAAAAAATTCTCTCCTTCATCTTAACAAAGGTAAAAGCAACTTGTCACAGACAATCATTGAATGTGTTGATATTAGAATTTGTCGTAAAATCTTTGACAAATTCTATTTGCTTTTTTATTAACGCTATTGCAAACAACCTTGGATTATCTTTCGTGTTTTTTGGTATTGTTTAATTCTGTGAGTCTTCGTAACTTTGGAAATATCTAAAGCTGAATTTGTGAATGCATTACAGTTACTTAGTGGTGTTGTACGAGGCCTTGAAGAAGACAACAATGGTACAAGTCCATTTTTGCTTAAAATGAGATAAGAAAGGATTTGCGTCCATCCAGTTTCGTGTTGGCCAATAGTAACGTGGTGCTATCCTGCAACAACTTATTACACTATGGTCATATACTAGTGTTGCAAGCAACAAGGACACCTCAGAGTATACTTCCATGGCCTTAAAAATTTCATTTCTGTGACTTATACCACTGTTGTTTTCAACTCCTCATATATATCAGATGATGCGGTTGAGAACTTAAAAGTAAGAAACTGGAATCAACTTATCAATCACGATTAGACATTACCTTTCTTTCCTGCAACTAACACTTTGCCAGAGCATTGTTATTCCATCTACATGTATTTGGCATCCTCACAAGTTGGAAAGTTCTATTTACTGAAGTTCGGAGTTGAATAGAAAATAGAGTTAAGGTTGGAAGTTGAGTCAGTATTACCCTTCCATGCAGACATAACACCAATTAAGTATGAAAACGCAAGATTTAAAATGTCATCTATCAAAAAATAGCATACCGTTGAAAACACAATATTGGAAACTTGATAAGCAGCGGCAAATACTCCAGGAGAATTTACTTGAAAAGAGCATTTTTCAATATCCTCTTGCTGGCGATTCTTCATAAACAGACCTCTACTCCAAAATCAGAAGATGAATTTTATTTTCTATCGATTATATGTTTAAGAAGTCGAGTCTCAAGAGACTCCTTTTAAAGACCTTTGTGTTTGAATAATGGTTCACTGGAGGAGGTCTTTTAAACTCGGCCATATCTAAACTTCCCTCACGAACAAGCTAATATTGATTTAGGGCTACCAGTACTTACATAAAGTACTTGCCCCATTGAAAATATTGGCTCTGAAATTTCAGTGGCAATTTCTGAAATATATGAGGTAAAACGGGAATAGTTGAGCACATGTTTTCTAAGAAAAAATTTCTCATAATCCACATCGTTGTAAAATATCTTTGATTGTCGCAAAGAAGAAAATCAGAAATGGCTAAATCGGCACATAAAATTTAACATATATTGTGGCAATACAGCTGATATAACAATAAAAATACAAACGCGTGCGTTGCTGAATTAATTACAAGATTTATTTTAAATATTTTTTTTATCAGGAATAAATCTAATTTCAATTTTAAAAGTAGGCCTCTTCATGCATATCGAGTAAACCACCCAGCCTTTTAAAGCCCAAATTTCCTTTTGTTTTTACAATTTGTTGCCCCGTTGTATCCTTTACAAATATGAGTTATGTGTATTTTAAGCTACTAGCCTTCATTCAGAGATAAGATATTTAAATTTAAAAATAATAAAACAATTTGGGAGAGATGTGTAAGATACATCAGTGACAAATTTTCGCGTTTGGTATCATATACGCTTTTTCTTCAGCAAGAAGTCTATGATACTTTAAGAAATTACTTGTCTATTTGATGATCTCGCTTGACACTTTCCAAACAGATCTAAACGTTATTTACATATGCTGCGATTTCGGTTTTAGAAAGTAAATATCGTGGAATAATAAGTTTCAATTTTTATTTCTTGCTCCTTTCATAACAAAAAAATCGCCATTAGTTGTGCCTATAGGGGGAAAAATTAAAGGCACTTTTTAAGCAAATTTAAAGCTTTAAAATGAATTGTATACTATAATAAATCTCGTGTGTAATCTAAAGATAATTTTTGTCTATTTATATTATAATCTAGTTATGGGATTTGGTTTCTGTTTGTGGCAATGACTTTTATTAATATCTTTGAAA
>QLNU02015270.1:51688185-51703437 GCA_006491805.2 Dysdera silvatica | reverse complement strand
CCGATTTATAATTTTTGTTTATCAATTGAAAAAAAAGCCTCAAAACAAGCTGTAGCATTTTGCTCCATCGCAATTTTAACTGAAATTAAGCACTATAATTTCAAAGTCAGCTGAGCTGTGTCTGTTATATCTACTATGGAAGTTTATGGTAAATTAAATAAAACGCATTTATTGCTATCATAAAACAAAGTAAAATAATTCGTATACGTCTTCATTAGCGATAAATTATACATGCCAGAAATCAACAATACTTTTCCGAACAACAAGATCGCAAAGCATAACACCAGTGTACAATTATTTATTTCTTATTAATTTATATGATAATCAAACGCATGTTTATGTTGTATTGTCATTGGGATCAAAGATTAAATACGACTACCTGAATCAAAATCGTTAAAAATCTGAATAAAGGATTCAAATGATATGAATAAAGGATACTTGCCCACAATATTCAAATGAAATAAAATCCTTCTTAAACGAGTAGTTTTAAAGTTCGATGAAAATAAAATTATTTACTGGTTACATAAGCGACAGATAATTGTAGGAAACAATTTATGTTAAAAAATAACAAAAATATCAACGCAAATTTTACATTTAATTCTTAAATTTATTCACAACTGTCAAGAAGACATTTTTTCGAGCTCAATTTCATTTTTGCTTGGGTAAAAATCACATAAAACATTTATTTGCGAAACAATTTGTCTCTTTCTGCTTTGCAATACGCATTCCATTTATATTAATCATATCATGCAAATAGCGTTGTCATAATTTGCAAAATGCTGGAATTTCAGATACATTGCATGTATGGAATTATGATAAGTTTCTTTTTGTGGATTTATTTCAGTGGTCTTTAAATGTTGTAAGGGCATTATGCATTTTTATTCCAAGTTTATCGCCAACGTTTTCTATATTTCAAAACGTATTTCCACCATCTTACACACAAAGAAACTATTTAAAAAACAATGATTTGCATAATAAAACATTGTTTGTTTGTTTGGCTTTTTTATGGCGCAAGAGCATCTGGGCTATACTGCGCCAGATAACATATTGAAAAACATATTTTATGATAATATATTAAACATTCGATAAAAGCGCTCCTAGTGCTGTAAATTTCAATAACACATTGAAATTTACAGCATTAGGAGAGCTTTTATCGAATATTTAATATATTATCATAAAATATTTTTTAGATTACTAAAAACTTACTCTAACTTTTTCGGGCTATACAAATTTGGTCAGCCCCTTTCGCTTCTTAATAAAGAATTAGTGGTTTTGAAATCGATTGCAGAAATCAGAATTACTAACGTAATATTTTTCATCGTGCCTTGACTAAAATCAATGAACCTCGCTCTGATACAACCTTTTTTAACTATGTCATATTTAATTTCCGTGGATTCGTTACCTTACATTTTCATCTCAAATTTAGTTTTGCATCAGTCAAAATTTTGAGAAAAGAAAATTTCTGAGATATCCCCTAACTTGCAGTAAAATTCTAACTTACAATATTAAACGGGGTCCATTGCCTTGAACAAGACCATAAATTCAACTTCCTCGATGCTCGCATAATTCTCCACCCAAGACAACCTATCGAACTCGACTGCGTTGAAGCCCTTTTTATCAACAAATTTCAAGATACCATAGTGAACGTTCATAGATCTACACCCACTATCAGCTCCGCCTGGAAAAATTTTCTTAAATCTACCTTACAGACTATTTCCATTTACCCGGCGCCTCTCACTTTACAATAAAACTCTCTTTCCCATGTTTTGCAAACGTTTTCTTACTGTTTTATATCCTTGGAAATTTGGCCGTATGTCAACCAACACACTATTCCAGAAATAATCGATTTTTCTAGAAAACCATAGCAATGACAATTATGCGACCAAGTGAATGGATTCACCTCTGATTGTTGACACTTTAGCTTCGTGCAATCCCGAAGAAGGGCGGCCGATTTGTTCGCGTTGATTTTTATTTATAAATATTGTTGATAAGTTCTAACGTTGGTATAAAAATTCCCTGCATATTACGCGTATCGAATCGTCATTTTTTACCACAATATTTCATGTTTTGTTTTATTATTCATTATCTCGTTTTCTGTAGTGTATTTTATGTATGCAAATTTTTCGCAAAGGAGCAATGGCGGTTGATATATTGTTTAAATAATTTTTTCAATTAATTGCATTGGAAATGAAAGTACTCTCGCATTTATGCAAGCTGAAATTAAAGATATTATTGCTTTTATCACAATAGTATAAAAGATATGCTATTTTTAAAATGAGGAAAATGATTTTTATATCTATATTTAGGACAGGACATTATGACCCTAATTAAACTGTTATGACAGAAAACTAGTTGAAAATAATCTGGAAATGGATAAATAAGACCTTAGTTTCAAAATTAATCGAAGAAATTAATACGATAATCAGAAACAGCTTTAAGCAATATAATAAGTGTTATGATTATAGGAAATAGTTTAAGTTGAATAACCAGTTGAAAGACTAACAAAGCACTGATACCAAAGTGAAGAAAATTAAATATCAGCAAGCGGAATATTTTACAAAAAGTTTTTGTCAACCATGCAAAATCGAGCCTTGAAAATAAAAAATTGCATGCATCCTCCGCTTAAGATCAAAATTATATTCCTCATGGGAAAGTAACACTATGGAAATTAACGTTATGATGATCATTATAGCTGTGATGAATATTACATCACCTCGAGACCCCAGTCGAGAGGGGGGCATGTGTTTGGAATTACGTTTCCTGGTATTCGAGAAATGCGGAGGCAAACCAGAGAGGGGTGAGAAGACAGTTTTGGAAAAAAGTATGGGACTCCGGGGCAAGCCGTGGTCGACTGAGAACACACACGGACCTTGTTTCTTGATATATTTGAGAATATATCAAGACCCCTCTTTGTGAAGAAGAGGAAGGAAGTTAGTTACCCCTACACAATTCCAAGAAAGTGTGATCTGAATGAAACAGAAGGTCGAAGTCTTGAAGTCCCAAAAACAGGGGATACCATTCTGAAAGAAACAAGTCGCCCACCGCAAGCAATATACCAAAGGCGAGAACTCGTCACCTGCCTTTATAGAAACAAGAAGCCAGCTGCATACAGAGACGTCGGAAAAATGGGAGGAAGAGAAGCAAGAAACTCCAACGGCAAATGGTTACGTAAAGTGTAATGGAAAAACTATCAGCCACGAGGTGTGAAGAAAGGCATGGGGATAACGGCTTTAAAATAAAATGTCATCGTTGCCTTAAATTTTAATAAAACTTTAAATATAATTTAAAAAATCGTTATAAATGATAAGGGTAATAAGATTTTCAATGAATTAGACATATCAAAAACCATGATAGAAATACCTATGCAGAAAATTATTCTTACCTGGCTGGATATTGTCAGTGACATCCGTTTGGACCTATCCGTCCACCGGAAAGACAATACTCCAGACATTGCCTACCTGCAGGCTTTTCACAGATGGATCAAAAGCGGATGAATATGTCGGTGCAGCATTTGTCAGTGGAAATATAATACAGAGCCAAGAACTGCCATAATTCTGCTCCATTTTCAAGGCATAAATTCATGTCATAGGAGTAGCATTGGAATTTGTTTTATATATAATGCATTAACATCTTGACTCAAAGGACGTGCGTTGCATGCGTCCTCTCATTTAAAAAATCAGCAACCGGGACATATATCCAGTACGTCCTTCAATCGACAGTGTAAAGAAGTACGCCATTCTTGTTGTCTCCGCAAACAATTACATATTGAAATGTCAAATTTCATGATGGGACCTGTTGATCCTGATGACCATGACCGGTTGCTGCAACCATATAATCCAGCTCGCAAATCGTACACGTGGTTTAAAAAATTTGGTATTCACATGGCTTCTAGAATGCTTTTGAATGATCTTATCATTCATTGAAATATTGGTGGTCAATATATTCTCAAATAGTTTATTATAAAATGTTCCAAAGAAATACTCATAAATTACAATGAGAGTTATCAACAAATGTTTTCTGGTGGAAGTAATAAAGGGGACGAAACTAAATATCTCCATCAACTTGTTCAGGTTCCAAGCACAGATCAAAAGAAACGTCCCCAAAAGCGGCGTCAGGCCCTGCGATGGCGCAATGTGGTAAAGCGTTCGCCTAGTGCGACGTTAATTTTGATTTGACTCCCAACGGTGCAAAGAACGCTTACTCAGAGATCTCATAAAGATCGCACTGCTCACTGTAGTCTGGGGTTTGGTTCCTCTATGCCTTACTGTTTTCCGAGGAATCCGAACCTCTTAAGTCCCGGCGCAGCATGACATTGTAGTCCTTGATCCGTAAAACCACCCCCACCAAAAACGGTAATGAGAAGGCTGACACTGCTGTTAAAGCAGCAAATGCAGGACCTTATAATATAGCCATTCCGTTCAAAGATTTTAACATTCATTCCTCATTTCTTCTATATATTTATTTATTTGTTTGGATTTTTTTTATGGTGCAAGAGCATCTGAGCTATACTGCACCAAACATGGTAAACTCAGACTGTTGTATCATCTGTATAAAAATGAGAGTTGGAGTGGGATGAGCAAGTTTTTAATAAACTCTACCTTATAAAACCACAAATTGAAATGTGTTAGTCTAGCTACAAGAGTGACAGACGAAAAGAGGTCACTCTGACTAGAATTCGTTAGTGCGCCGTTAACTCGGGTTCGACTCCAACGGTGCAAAGAACGCTTACTCAGCGATCTCATAAAGATCGCACTGCTCACTGTAGTCCGGATTTTGGTACCCTAAGCCTTAAGAGATTCGAATTCCTCAGAAAATTCTAGGTTCAATGACCAATATAGTCCTTGAGCCATAAAACCACAAACAAACAAAACTGGACTTCACATCAGTCACACACACACTTCTCACATCAACATCTCTTAAAAGGGGAAGATGCCCCAATATGTGTCACATGTGGTGAACTATTTAATGTGTTGCATGTTTTAACTATTTCCATAAATTTTAACTAGCAACTTTCATGAGCTCTTAACCAAAATAATTTTATACTTTACCCTTCGTCACGTTTTATCTGCTTTTTTAAATCATGGAATCATTTTTTTTATCGGATATTGGCTTTTTCAATCTTAGCTGAGTTTATTTCGTTATTTTATTCTATATTTAATGTATTTTCAACATTATAATTTTAATTTATTTTGGTATTAAAACCGAATTCCGAAGCGGTCACAACTTACTTGGTGCAGAATGACCATTTTTGTCCTTGCTCCATAAGAACACAACCAACCTACTAACCAACACAACCAACCAACCAAGATCTCTAATAAGAATAGAATGGGGGTAAGTGTTTTCAATCTATGTACTAAGTGTGGTTATGTAACCATTTCGTACTATTTCTGTTGTTACACTGATAATTTTGTAATTAAAAGAATGTCAACGTGACTTAGTTTATAAATGGAAAAGAACAGAAAGCGATGGTTTATTACGAAGCACCTATTCTAAGAGGTAACATACTTCGTAAACAGTATTTAATAATTCGGTTTCTTGGATTTCGAGTTTTTAAAATTTTAATGATGAAGAAATTATTGGTTTCGATTTCTTTAGACAATAGAAAAAGTTTTGTGTATTATGGCGGCCGAGGTAACGCTAGCCTTAACGCATGTGCTTTGATTAAATAGAAGTCGTGGGTGAGTTTGGGTACCTGTTTATTTTTTTTTTCAATTTTTCGATTTAAGAGAAAATGTATAATCAAATATTATCAATGAAGGCAGTATGAAAAGAGGATGAAAGCCCTAAGTGTATATATACTAGTATATTGGAAACCATTGTTGTACGAAACCCCAAGTACGGAATTCCCAGGTGGGGTAATCCCAACGTAGAATGACACAGACGGCTATTCTAAACCGAAGGCTTAGTGACAATCTTACAAGGTTAGGACAAAAGTTCTGAAATGTTGGAATGATTTTTTTAGAGCTATAAATTTGCCACGGTTCCAAATAAAATGTTTGCAAACCACATTCTTTATTATTTTCGTCGATCCATAACTTTGGTAAAATCCCATTCCGCGGTTCGTGATATTACTAAAATACATATTCATCAAGTTGATTTGATTTGTCGCCTCAAGAAACTCTACTCATTTGTTCTTTTCCCCAACTTGTGGGGGTATATAAACGTGGGACTTTCCCTCAATCATCATTCTTCTTTCCCTTTACGAGATTCCTAAGCGTAGTGCATTTTTTTTAAACCTCACACAAATATCGACAAAATAATTGTAATGGAGTTTTCTGGAGGGCCTATGTACTATTTGGCTACAAAATCTAGTTCCTCTGAAGTCCGAATTACAGAAGTTTGATGAATCCGCGGTGGTTAAGAAAATAAAGTTTATACCGTTGTGATAAAGGTTAAAATGATCGCTTAATGTACCGTTAACATTGATTCAACTCCCAACGACAAAAAAATCTTACCCACTAACTGTTCACTGTAGTCCTGATGTTTGTTGCTTCGTAAAAGTAAAGATTCCGGCATATCAGGTCCTTTGTTGTGCTTGCGCTTTAAAAACAATAAAGTAAAGACAAAATTGGGGGATTCGTCTTTAAAATATTATAAATTTCAACATTTGAATTCTAATATATAATACATAATATATGTACAGAAGAACCATACATTTATTACGACAACGAATATATGTGCAATGAGCTTAATTTATACTCATGTTTGTAAAAATTGCAACACCATGAAGGACTCGTCCGAATTGAATGAAATTTAATGTACAAACGACCTGTGTTGATACAAATAAACGATTAAAATTACAAAGCAAAAAACAATATTACATGTCGAAAATCAGTATTTGGTGAAGCCACCACACGCTGCAATAAGTGATGCTATACGACGTGGCATGGAATCAAACAGATGTTGAATGTGTGCCTGAGGAAGAGCATTCCAGGTTGCTTGTATGCGACCCCAAAGTTCATCTGTAGTAGCTATGGGACGAGGATCACGAGCGAGACGCCGACCAACGATATCCCACACATGTTCAATCGGTGATATACCAGGCGAATAGGCAGGCCAAGGAAGAAGCTGTATCTGTTGTGATGAAAAGAAGTCTTGAACATTCCTGGCAATATGTGGGCGGGCATTGTCCTGTTGAAATACAGCTCCGGGAATGCCTTGAAGGAAGGGAACAACTTCGGGCTCCAGAACTTCATTGATGTACCGGTTGCTGTTAAGATTACCCACAATTCGTAGCAGCTGAGATCGTCGATGATACGCAATCGAACCCCAGACCATAACGCTGGGGGTTCGTCCACTATGACGTTGGATAACGCACTCCGGAAGGTGGCGTTCACCGGTATAGCGTCTAACACGGATGCGGCCATCACTGTACCCCAAATTAAAGCGGGATTCATCAGAAAACACCACTTGTTGCCAATCAGCACGCCAGTCTCTATGTCCATGAGCCCATTGTAGCCGCAGGCGCCGATGGTTTTGCGTCAGGAGGATCCTGTATAAAGGAACTCTTGCACGCAGTCCACGGTGCAGTAGACGCCGACGAATTGATGAAGCACACAATGATACACCTGTAGCAGTGCACCAACGTTCTGCCAACTGTCCAGATGAAGCAAAACGGTCCGTCACCGCCATGCGGACCAGGTGTCTATCATCCCGTGCTGACGTCACCTTTCGGCGTCCACTCCCGGATTTCTGAGTTGTCTGGTTCTCTTGAACCCACTGCTTCCACACTCGCATCACTGTGCTGCTGTTACGCCCCATACGAGCTGCTATTGCACGATAAGAAAACCCTCCTTCACGAAGGCCGATCATTCGTCCCCGTTCAAACTCCGTAACTTGCTGAAATGTCGCCCTCTTTCGTCGTAGAGGCATAGTGACGTCTCATGTAACGTTTACCACTAGCAGATAACCATACACGCCCCACTACAGCCCTCTATTTATACGGATCCATCAGCAGTTCAGAGGGTGCTGTTCAGCCCACGCACACGCGATGACTCTGAAATTCTAATCATTTGAATAGCATACCCTAATTTGCATTTCCTGAAAGTTTCAGCTCAATCAAGTGATTCCTTCATGGTGTTGCAATTTTTACAAACATGAGTTTAGTTCTACGTTATTGTTGTTTCTGTTGCTCTGAAGGCCTCGTTTGAGAAATCTCTATATCATAGGATAAATAAATAAACATATTTATATATGGGTTTTTTTTCTTTGAAAAAGACGACCTAAGGTCCATGTACATTTTGAACGACGAAAGGCTTGAAGAAGGGTTAAATGGAGCATATATTGAGTGAGCTGTGCATTTGCGTTTATAAACGAGAAATCTTTATCTGACGAAACCAAAGCGATTACTCGAAATTTACGAATCGAACACAATATTTTAACGTTCCACTTTTCTATGAACTACAATCTATGTGTTAATGAATGGAACCCATAAATTTTAATTGAGTTTGGGTTGTAAATCTCGTTATCGGTGCAACAATATAAGCACCAATTTCAATCAACAGATTTGGAGACTTATCTGTAGAACTTAGCTAAAGTACAATTAAGAGAATGAGATGGTTCGATTGAAGGAAAGTTTTGAGCAATTTAATAACAGCATAATAATATTGGAAACGATTAGATTGAAGCATCTTCGAGTGAATTTTGGTCTGAATTTCACCGAATAAATGTAAAATATAATTAAACACACCATTTCATTAAAAATTTATTTGATAATTGGTAAACACAATTATTATTTTAATAACTCCTTCTCTCATTTCAAGCATGTTCCTCATAGTTAAATATTCTGTGAATAAATGCGTGGTTGGATCAATGATTTCTACTGATTTTTGAAAATATATATATACTATTAATATATTATCATTTAATTTATAATAAATAGCTATGTGAGAAAATAGTGATTACAAGTGAATCATCTAAGTGAAAGCACTACTGTTATTATATTTTAAATTACTATTATAGTTTTGGTCATGTCAGCACATTTCTGGATAAAACTCAGGTTTAGTTCCTTTATGATAGCACAATATAAATGTTTTAAATGCAGTATAAAATATATGGGAATGTTCTCATTTTATTTAAATATTTATTCCCAAGGCAATTTTGCACACTTCAAGTTTTTCTTTATTTAATTATTTATCCGTTATTTCGAAATTTTAGTCATTTATATATATATTTATTGACTATGAGAAGGCCTTTGACTCTATTAAAACATCAGCAGTCATCAACTCTTTAAGATCAACAGACGTTGAGGATGTGTACATTGACATGGTGAAACGTGTGTATAAAAATGCAAGTGCAAAATTTCGGTTACATAAAGATACCGAAGCTATCAAAATTGGTAAAGGTGTGAGGCAGGGAGATACCATTTCTCCAAAACTTTTTACTTCAGCTTTACAGATGATTTTTCAGCAGATAAATTGGAATAACAGGGGAATAAAAATAAATGGTGAATATTTAAATCATTTGCGGTTTGCTGATGACATTGTTATTTTTTCAACGAACCCATCAGAACTCCAAGACATGGTACAGGAGCTCTCAACTAGAAGTAAAGAAGTTGGACTCAAGATGAACCTACAAAAAACTAAGATCATGTTCAATAATTTCGTAGAGGAAACAAAAATACAAGTTGACAACATTGAGCTAGAAATTGCTGATTCATATATTTACCTTGGCCAGCTGATTTCAATGGATGGCAACATTATGAAAGAACTCAACAGACGTATTAAACTTGGCTGGAGTGCATTTGGAAGAAACAGTTTTATCCTGAAGGGGAAATTGCCTTTATGTCTAAAAAGAAAAGTCTTCAACCAGTGTGTATTGCCAGTCCTCTCTTATGGATCAGAGACATGGAGTCTAACAGTTGGAGCAATACGAAAGTTACAGACAACGCAAAGGAGCATGGAGAGGTGCATGCTTGGAATAACTAGGAGAGATCGAAAAAGAAACACTTGGGTGAGAGAGCAAACTAGAGTAGAGGACATCATTGTTAAAGTAAAAGGGCTGAAATGGCGATGGGCTGGGCATATTGCAAGAAGAACTGATCAACGATGGACAACAGAAATTCTGAACTGGATTCCAAGAGACCACCGAAGATCTAGAAAACGTCCTCAAAGTAGATGGGTGGATGAAATAAGAAAACAGACTACTGTGACTTGAAGTGAAGAACTGTCCAGATGAAGCAAAACGGTCCGTCACCGCCATGTGGACCAGGTGTCTATCATCCCGTGCTGACGTCACCTTTCGGCGTCCACTCCCGGATTTCCGAGTTGTCTGGTTCTCTTGAACCCACTGCTCCCACACTCGCATCACTGTGCTGCTGTTACGCCCCATACGAGCTGCTGTTTCACGATAAGAAAATTTTCCATTACGAAAGCCGATCATTCGTCACCCTTCAAACTCCGTAACTTGCTGAAATGTCGCCCTCTTTCGTCGTAGAGGCATAGTGACGTCTCATGTAACGTTTAATACTAGCAGTTTACACGCCCCGCTATGTTCCTCTGTTTATAATGATCCTTCAGAAGTTCAGAGGACTCTGCTCAGCTCACCATGTGTGATGACTCTGAAATTGTAATCATTTGAATAGCATACCCTAATTTGCATTTCCTGAAAGTTTCAGCTCAATCACGTGATTCCTTCATGGTGTTGCAATTTTTACAAACATGAGTTTATATTGTATTTTAACTTTGAACATTGTTTCAGAAATCATGAACTCATAAATAGTGAACATTTTCTATTATATAATAATTTTAATTTCCAACAGTTTATACACACACATACACACACACACACACATGCACACACATATATATAATTGTGACTTTTTTCGATATGGGGTCCATCAGTGCTGTATTTTGCAATGGGGGTATAGTAGGCTATAGACTGGGGCGGCAAAATTTTGTGTATTAAGTTTGATATAAAAAATTTAATACCATACGATGATATAATCAGATGTTTTGGCGAGAAGGAAGCTAGACGTCATGTTTTCCATTTAAATACCAGTGTTCGATAGGCTTTTACTTTTTACTAAAATTAAAATTTATTTCAATAAAATTGAATTTGATTTATTACATACCAAAAATAAATAATACTTCAATATAAGTTAATATTGTTTAATGTTTATGTTTCAATTTATGAGTTTGTTTTTCAACATGTTTATTGTCAATAAAAAGTCTTTGGCTTATACTAAATATAACAATTTTTATGTTCTAACCACTAATTGGGGGGCAGGCCTGGTAGGAGGGTGCGGCAAAAATAGCCTAGTGGCGGCAAAATGGTAAATCCGCCCGTGGGGACCATGTGAGATTACCCGCTGCCTGGATTCACATTGCGATACTGATAACATCCAACAGTTCACAGTTCATCGCTGCTTGTCATTAGACCTATCCTTAGTCCTTCGATTCATTTGTTCTTCAGTTCATCAGTCCTAAACGTCATCAATCTCAGTCCTTTATCACCCATTCGCGTAATTTACTTTAAGCCCATTTTTGCGTAAGATTTGCGTTTCGATACGTAAG
The DNA here is from genome assembly GCA_006491805.2 of Dysdera silvatica. Lineage (NCBI taxonomy): Eukaryota > Metazoa > Arthropoda > Arachnida > Araneae > Dysderidae > Dysdera > Dysdera silvatica. Next base: position 51,691,924 of record QLNU02015270.1, on the reverse strand, counting down.
TTTTCTAATGAAATTGATGCATAAGTTTTCTGACGAAATTGTCGTGTAAGTTTTTAATATAATTAATAATTAATGCTTTCATTTTTTAGTTTTAATTGATGATCAAAAATTCCTTTCTTCTACCAGTGATAAAGGTAATTTTGTCATTTTTCATTGACAATTTCTTGCCACAAAAACAAACCATGGTCTTCAGAGATTAGGTTATTATAGTGACTTATTGTGTTTTAATACATTCAATAAAGTATTTAATACATTCTTTATTTAATACATTCAATAAAGTAATAAATTCTCCCGCTTTTCAATCTTCCTTCCTTTCATTATTTCCAAAATTCCATTTAAAAATAGGGGAGTTCAACAAATGTTTTGAAACACGTAAAGCAGAAATATTATATATATGTATATATATTATATACAGGGTTATATATAATATTATATTATATATAATATTATACATATATGCCCTGCGGTGGCGCAGTGTGGTAACGCGTTCTCCTATTGCGCGGCTAATCCGGGTTCGACTCCCAGCAGTGCAAAAAGAACGCTTACTCAGAGATCTCATAAAGATCGCACTGCTCACTGTAGTCCGGGGTTTGGTTCCCTAGGCCTTAAGAGGTTCGGATTCCTCGGAAAACAGTAGGTCCCGGCGCAGCATGACCACTGTAGTCTTTGAGCCGTAAAACCAAAAAACAAACAAACAAACAAGAAATATTATATACTTGGGACAAAACCCATGGTATTTAGAAGTTACATTAATGCTATAGTGTATTGGAATTAATATATTCAATGACCTAATTGAAATTTTCTCTTCTTACATTTTTATCTTAATTGACTTGTTTCCACTGCGAATAAAGGAATCAGGAGGGTTTAAGTGTTTTGGGTCATACAAAAAATAGAAACCTTAAATTTACATACAAAAGGTTAAACACTGGTAAAATAGCAATGAAAAAGATCACTCAAGCTTTCGGACGCATCAGCAGCAGTCCTTCATCAGGAGTAATGATTAATTAATTAATAATTATTAATTTCATTAATTATTGCTCCTAATAAAGGACAGCTGTTGACGCATCCGAAAGCTTGGGTGATCTTTTCATTGCTATTTCACCAGTGTTTAACGTTTTGTATGTAAATTTCTTCCCTAGCACACTGTATATTATTTCTATAGAAATATTAAAATTTTGTCTCCGTTTTCATCCACATTGTTATCTTAACCTTATATTACCATATTGTAAAAGAACACCACAAAGTAAATTGATAGCTTACTTTAATAATGAGGATAATTTAACCATATCATATGAAAATTTCAATATTTTATGGTAATACATGGAAAGCGAGATCGAACTCCCATTCAACAAACAATTACCATATTGATTGTAAAAATAAAAAAAAAAAACATGCGACCCACTGTTAAAAATGGAGGAAAATGAAGACCTGCTACCGCAAAATAAATTACGGTTCTAGGAAGCCAGAAAAGAGTAGTTATCACAAGGGACGTATAAACACAAAACAGGCGATATGTTCCGTCCAAGTCTCTCCTTCCTCCCCGTTGGTAGCATCTAAGAGAAATTGAAAGGATTTGGGGAAGACAGCCGCTGATTGTAATATATATATATATATAACAGTGCAAGAACATCCGCTCTTTTATGTCTTTTCGGCCTTTTTTTATCTTCTAGTCACAATTACGCAGGCTTTTCCATGCTAGGCATTTTTGCTTCGTACTTACGCAATGAGTCCCAAGACATCCATTTGAAGCTTAAACAGTTGGTATGTGTAAAAGAAGAAAATGTAGTTTGGAATATATTCTGTTTTAATTTTTCGATAAGTTGCTAATAGAGCGGGAATTGGATGCAGAATGCATACTAGCAATATAATTTCTGGTCACATTTCGAAAGAGAATTATATGAGGTAGAAAATTAGTTTTACTCACATATATGGGCGTATGCAGGAGGGTTGATAGTGGTCCTCACCCCTATATATCACCCCCATATCTCTCTCCAAGTATAATATATAAGCTACTGTTTTATAATAAAATTGTGGAGCGATATCTTTATTTATTTTTCTATTCATAAATCCGATGCTGATTACATCTACAAAATAGGTTCCGCGGCGACGCAATGTTAACGCATTTGCCCAATGTGCCGTTAATTTTCGTTAGACTCCTCAAGGTGCTAAAATAAAATGCAAACCGGCAATCTGCTTACTGTAGCTCGTGGGTTTATTTCCTAGGCTTAACAGTTGTTTCCTCGAAAAACTGTAGCTCTCGGTTTAACATGGCCTTTTCTGTCTTCATGCCGTTAAATAAAAAATCATCTGTGAAACTGTGTTGTGTTCAGAAATGGAAAACCAATAAAGATAAGCTGAGCTGACACATCTTGGATTTGTTTGGTCGGTTGTTCGTTTTCGCAGTAGAAGAATAATTGTGGACAATAGGGAATTACAATGTTTCAACGACAAAACCTCCATTGTCTAGGAAATCAAACCTCGGATCACACAGAGGCAGGAGAAACATATAGGGTTCTGTAATATCATTGTAATCAAACTTGGTGCAAAGGTGGATGGATAGATAGTTAAATGCGTTACTTGTGGGCTATTGTAAGGCAACACACATGCGGGTGATCCAATTTTTACACACACAAAATATAGAAATATCAATAAGAGGATGAATTTCGTGTAGATGTTAAGGTGAAAATTCAAAATTCTCTTTTTAATAAAAAAAGCCTAATCAAAATAAAACACCCCTAATTAGACGCGCATCAGTAGACTATTAAATAAAAAAAAAAAAAATTATATATATACAAAAAAAAAAGTAAGAAACCTCACACACACACTCTCTCTCTCACCATTGTATATATATATATGTTAAATGTATTAAGTGCTGTGTTTATTTTCGAGATTCTGCCGCTCTTGTTTCTTGAAATTTTTCAGAAAAAAAGAAGATAACTTCAGATGGTGTACCTTAATCCTTTGATGACATTACGCTTTCCATTGACGACGTTCATATCAATTATTGTTCCCCTATGGTCAACTCCTTGGCAGAAACTTAATCTCTACAACCCGAGTCCAGTGTAACAGTGAAACATCAACAAGGCAACAAATGAACTTTGATAAAAGAACAATGAATTCATTGGAGTATCCACTACAATCGGACTTTAAAAAAAAACAACTATCATCAAGGATTAGTATAGGTTTTATCATCTTTATAATTTGATTGATTTGTGTAATTCATTCTATATGTTAATGTCGTTGTCCCTATCATTTTTATATCATTGGTACTTGCAAATTAATGTCAAATTCTAAAAATGTTCATAACCTGAAATTACATTAATTGAAAGTGTTGATATACATGTTGTACAATAGTAAGATTGCAATTCTAAAAATTCCCCATTTACCCTCTTAAACCCTTAAATGCGTAAACTTCTTCTTTTCTCCTTTTTCCCTTTTGCTTCTCAGTCAGGTTACCCTTTTTAATCCCCCCATTCTCACCATTTGCAAGATGCAGCTGGTCCCATAAGCCCTAAGCCCCCTAACTAATTTAACCTAAACATTTCCCTTGTATCTGCCGCAGTCCATACCAAATCCCACCATCTCTCCCTCAACAACTAAACATACCATATAAATTCTAGCCCCCTTTCTTCAACTTCGACCCTTCAGGCTATAACTTGAACGTTTCTCGAAGGCCTGCGAACAGAAAGTCCTAACAACTTCCACGAAATCCCTGGTCGAGGGAGAAGTTGTAGGACTC
>QLNU02015270.1:51572463-51685233 GCA_006491805.2 Dysdera silvatica | reverse complement strand
TAGATGAGGTCAGAAATTTTTGTCCAAATCTAGTATTTGTCTAGCGCTACCTAGTTTATCCCCAAACCTGACATGTATATCACATTGTAAATAATGCATTCAGATTTTATAATTATAATAATGCCTTTTATTTATTTGATTTCACATAACAACGTAACGTACGTTATTTCATGTCCATACGTACATTCTTATATTCAGGTATCTTCGTATATCTCTGTTGCATGGATTTAAGTTAATGAATTAGCAGATCACGAGTAACTACTTGAGTAGAACTTTTTCGTAACTTGTATGAGTAAAAATTAACCATAAAGAAGAAAATGAAAATACGTCTATTTAAGAAGATTAAAAAGAAATCTATCTGGTGATTTTAATTATCCGTGTACTACTTCATAATATGTAATTGCCAGTTTTTAAATCTCTTCTTAAATAGTCGTATACTATTTATTTTCTTTAATTCCTCAGATAACTCGTTCCACAATTTCTGTTCCGAATAACTAATGGAGTAAAAGGCAATTTCTCTCCTTATTATCGATCGCTAAATATAACTACTATTTATTATTCTATTGATGTTTTATCCTGTGTAATTAATCCCTATTAAATTTTGTGTAAGATTGTTTACATATACTGTTATTTATGTAGGATCAATATTAAAAAAAAGCTATCAATTTATACTGGAGTATTTAGATATCGTAAACAAAATTTATTTTTTAATGCCCTTTAACATACAAGTACTCCGTTTCATTATGCCATCAGACAAAATTACTTTCATCAGAAATCCCTACAAACAGCGATGGAATTTTTCTACATAAGCCATTTTCTTTTCGTTTTTTTGTCGGAGGAAACTAAATTGTAAAGAAAAACTCAATAAAAAATTCACTAGAAGGATTTTTTGGCAGTTGAATCTCGTATTCGAACTTTCAGTGGAGATTGGGCAGAAAGATTTGGAAATTGAACTTCAACTTCGAAGAAAAGTAGCTACAGATGGATTTGGGGCTTAACAGAAAAAGGAAAAGTTTTTCATGAAAATTGAGAATGAAAAATTTCACTTTTAAGCTGATAACCATGACACCAAAAGTAAAAAAGGAAAATAGGCAGTTGGTTCTTGAGCAAGAAGTTCCGTTTCGTTTTCCAATATACATTTCTTTTAATGCCAACTTGAAGCAATTATAGCCATTATTTGGACAAGGTCATTTTAATTAAGAAAAAATAGTTCCAAATAGAGCAATTTACTAACTTTTGCAATATATACTCCTATTTTATACGGTTTTATGCTATCATGTATTGAGAACGTAAATATTTTTTAAATATAGCAATTTTTATATTTACGTGAGCATGTATTATATGAGCGTAAAGTATGAGTTTATTAAGTATTAAGTATTCAAGTGGTGGGGAGTGAGCTTTCTATTTATGTGGCAAATTAATATTTGCTGCACGGATAGAAAGGCGGAAGGGGAGGGCTAATTCACCAACCCGTCTAGCCAGCGTGGTGAAATTATGGCTAATTCCTCCATTATGTTGACACACCAAAAACCATGGCCCCTAGTCTCCAGGTGCTGGAGTGCTCCTGATCAAGGCAGCGGTCAGAGTGGCATGACAACAGGGGTTGATAAGAATCATTGGAGTGGCACAGGCTGCCATTTTTTATTTACCTAGGCTATTTATAATGGACGATCCCTTGTTTCTGAAGTAGAATATCAGGAAATGAAAGAAAAACTTGAAAAGATCAAATGGGACATTATACGACTCGATGAAGTCAGAAGAAAAGATGAAGAGTCGGTAGAACACACATTTTCTCTCTCTTTTTCTTAAAAGTGGAAATTCCTTTCATTATAGAGGAACAAAAACTGGAAGAACAAGTGGTGTTGGCTTCTTAATCAACAAAAGAATTAAAGACTACCTTCTTGAAGTCGAAAGCACGTCAGATCGAGCAGCGAGGCTCGTTGTTCAACTAACCCAGCGATACCAACTTCAGATAGTACAGGTATATGCACCAACATCAAGCCATACCGACGAAGAGGTTGAAGAATTTTATGAAGAAATCAAACAGTTACACACCAAAGGGAAACAACATATCAAGCTCATCATGGGGGATTTCAATGCAAGAATTGGACAACAGGAACAAGGAGAGACATCGGTTGGTAAATACGGATATGGGGAAAGGAATGAACGTGGCGATCAACTCATCGAATTTGCAGAAGCTGAAAACCTTAGCATCATGAATTCATTTTTTAAGAAGAAACCGCAAAGAAAATGGACATGGAAACACCCAAATGGGGGAACTAGTGAAATTGACTATATCCTGGCAAACAAGAAATCAATTATTGAAGATTGCAGTGTACTGAACAGATTTAATACTGGAAGTGATCATCGAATGGTGAGATGTAAAATGCACTTAAATACTAAACTAGAAAGGCAGAAGCTCATTAGGAAACAAGTAAGTAAGAGGGTGGATTTAAAGAAATTAAAAGAAAATACCGAGGCATTCAAGTTGGAATTAAAAAATCGCTTTTCTGCACTGGAAGGACTTATTGAAGAAAGTGATATCTCAGAAGCAAATGAAAACATTGTTAAGACAATAGTTGAAACTGCTGGGGAAATTGGTGGTGTAACCTGTAAAAAGCACAATAGCAAATTATCTGAGAAGACGAAACAGCTCATGAAAAGGCGAAGAGATATGAAGGTGGACAATCGAAATACCAGTTCCAGGATTGAGTACATAGAACTTTGTAAAACTCTGCGCAAAAGCATGAAAGAAGACATAAGAAAATTCAATTGTGAGCTAGTAAGGAAGGCCATTGAAAATAACAAGAGCCTTAGGGTTGTTAAAGGAAGTTTATCTGTTGGGAAGAAACACATCATTGCATTAAAAGGAGAGGATGGCACCGTAACAAGAAATAGGGAAGAAATACTTAGAAGAGTTGAAGAATTCTACAAAAAACTATATGAAAGTAACAGTGGATTAAACGAAGACACTGAAATAGTCGAAGGAACAGCTCCTAAAATCTTAAAAGAAGAAGTTTCATTTGCAATAAAAAGTATGAAGAAAGGAAGAGCCCCTGGCGATGATGGTATTACATTAGATATCCTAAAAGAAGCTGGAGAATATGTAGAAGACATACTTGCAAAATTCTTTACCAAATGTCTTAACAGCGGTAACATACCAAACCAATGGGATTCTGCAACAGTAATTCTTTTGCATAAAAAAGGTGATAAAGAGGATTTGAAAAATTACCGACCAATTAGCTTGTTACCTGCTATTTATAAAATCTTCACAAAAGTGCTAACACATCGCCTGCAGAAAAAATTAGATGCAGCTCAACCAAGAGAACAAGCTGGATTTCGAAGTGGATTCAGTACAGTGGACCATATTCAAGTATTAAGAGAATTAATTGAAAGAACACATGAATATGAACTTCCATTGTGTGTTGCATTTATTGACTATGAGAAGGCCTTTGACTCTATTAAAACATCAGCAGTCATCAACTCTTTAAGATCAACAGACATTGAGGATGTGTACATTGACATGGTGAAACGTGTGTATAAAAATGCAAGTGCAAAATTTCGGTTACATAAAGATACCAAAACTATCAAACTTGGCAAAGGGGTGAGGCAGGGAGATACCATTTCTCCAAAACTTTTTACTTCAGCTTTACAGATGATTTTTCAGCTGATAAATTGGAATAACAAGGGAATAAAAATAAATGGTGAATATTTAAATCATCTGCGGTTTGCTGATGACATTGTTATTTTTTCAACGGACCCATTAGAACTCCAAGACATGGTACAAGAGCTCTCAACTAGAAGTGAAGAAGTTGGACTCAAGATGAACCTACAAAAAACTAAGATCATGTTCAATAATTTTGTAGAGGAAACAAAAATACAAGTTGACAACACTGAGCTAGAAATTGCTGATTCATATATTTACCTTGGCCAGCTGATTTCAATGGATGGCAACATTATGAAAGAACTCAACAGACGTATTAAACTTGGCTGGAGTGCATTTGGAAGAAACAGTTTTATCCTGAAGGGGAAATTGCCTTTGTGTCTAAAAAGAAAGGTCTTCAACCAGTGTGTATTGCCAGTCCTCTCTTATGGATCAGAGACATGGAGTCTAACAGTTGGAGCAATACGAAAGTTACAGACAACGCAAAGGAGCATGGAGAGGTGCATGCTTGGAATAACTAGGAGAGATCGAAAAAGAAACACTTGGGTGAGAGAGCAAACTAGAGTAGAGGACATCATTGTTAAAGTAAAAGGGCTGAAATGGCGATGGGCTGGGCATATTGCAAGAAGAACTGATCAACGATGGACAATTGAAATTCTCAACTGGAGTCCAAGAATCCACCAAATATCTAGAAAACGTCCTCAAACTAGATGGGTGAATGAAATAAAACAGACTACTGTGACTTGGAAGTGAATTGTTCAGGATAGACTTGTGTGGAAAACATTTGGAGAGACCTTCTCCCAGTTATGGTTAGATAGTGGTTGCATATGATGATACATGAATGTAAGTTTTGTTAAATATTTCATGTTCAAATATTATTTTATATTACTGAGGGACTCAAATCAAATTTTGCCTATTCAGAGCCTTCTAGAGGAAAACTCAATAGGCAAAATTTACACCAAAGTTGGTGTGCATACATTTTAGACAATGAGAAAACGATTTTAATAATAAAAACAAAACGTTTCAAAACCTGCTGATACGGGGAAAAAAGTGGCGCTGTCGGCAAGTAAACTTGGTAAAATTTGAACATTGTGTTATCCTGGAACATCTAATCGCTATCATAGAAGGTTTGAAATTGTTCAATTCAGTTACTCAAAAAAATTGGTTCTCACTCTGCCTAGATAGTGCCTAGCTTTTCATTAAAGTTCTGAAAATGGTGCGTAAGCAATACGCGATCACAGACGCCCAAAAGAGCGCGGGAATAAATTTACTCACTCATTGAACATGCATTACGATGGATTATTCATAAATTTGAAGAAATCAGTAGCCTCACATTTCGAGCACGAAGAGGACACAAGACTTTACAAATGTCGAAAGAAGTTAAAACAGCTTTTGTTGAAGGATCTTGTGAGGACGCGTAAGTCCAAATAGATCACTTACAATTTCCAGAAAGTTAAAACCAAATATCAGAAATGTTGAACTGATATCTGCATAAACCGAATCAAAACCAAATGTTGTGCGCGGTTAGTGTTGATGTGCAACATTATTTACATTGGCATTTTTGTCACTCTTGGAGAACGAGGAAAATTTGGTTTATTAAAATAATCTCTGAAGTGTAAAAAAGCACATTTTCATGTTTGCGCATACTTAAAACTTAAAGGCACATACTTAAAACTGGCGCAACTTGGGGACAGAGAATAAATATTATTTATTATCATGGTTACTTTTCATCCTATCGGCGAAGTTGGAACTATGTTTTGTTAAAGAAATCTGTTTCCCACTATCTGAAATGTATGCCTACCACATTTGGTGACATTTTGCCTGCTGGGTTTGCCTTTAAGAATCTCTGAACAGGCATACTTTAATTTAGGTCACCATGAATATTTATCAAGGGAGTGCGGAAATAGAAAATGGAACTTCTTTATTATTCGAATAGTTTTAAACATAAATAAATGTGTTCTTACTAATTGTTAGATTAATCAAACCTTTATCCAAACTTGCATATTACAAACGACTTCCGGAAGATTTTAGCACAAATACAAGAATTTACTGCATCTATTGTAGACAGAATAATTCTACATTCACTTGTCAATGTAACTTCGAAGATATTTAAAATTTGGCGAAGATTTCGTGTATCTCCTTTCGAAAATATCTCTCATTTCAGATGTTAATGTATGTTTGTTGGCACAATATGTGAATGTGTTTTAATATGTGTGTGTGTTTGCACATGAACGGAAGAAATGTAGTTGGCATTTTTAGTTATCGGCCGATCAGCATGTAGTGTGACGTTGGTAAAAGTTGCCAGTATTGATGAGATTATCAGCAAGAATCGGACAATGTACGTCCGTGAAATTAATATGGAGTTAAAAATTAGTGTACTCATCGTTGAACGAATTAAAGACCATCATCCAAATATTTGTAAATTTAACAAAGGAAGGAGTCAGAAATCGTGAAGACCTAACTTTTGTGAAAAATTGGTTGAAGCCTCAAAAATAACAAGTTCAACAAAGGCGGTATTTGGATCTCATCCAAGCATTAAGTAATTTATGAGTAACTCACGTATTGAAAGGTGATTATCGTTTATCAAATTTTCTTTTGAAGTTAAAATCTAGAAAAATTGTAGGCTAAATTTAGGATCCCCCTTGTGAAAAACGTAATTTTTTTTGCCATGTGAGTTTTTATTTTGACATGTATAAAAATGCATTTTATAATAGCATGCAAACTCATATGCTAAACTAATTATCGTATGTTTATTAGCAAAATATTGTAAAGCAATAAAATTCTATCAAGAAAACATTTTTGGTTGGTTGGTTGGTTGTGTTTTTGTGGCGCAAGGACAGCAAGGGTCGCCGAACAAGATGAGAACCTGCTCACAGTTTTAAAGTAAAAATAAATTGAAGCCAAAATGGTAAAAACATATTGACAATAACAATAACAAAGGTACCAAACGAAACGATATAAAAAATCATATGAGATGGGAATAGTGAATATTAGATAAAAAGTTAAAAATACTTTCGTGGTTAAAAGAGTCACATAAAATGTCGGGAAGGCTAAAATTATTTTGATTACAAGCTGATGACCGTTGCTGGTTAAAATTTATGCAAGCGGTTAAAATGTGTAAAATATTTAATGCAGGCACGTAGCCAGGGAAGGGGCTGAAGGGGCTGAAGCCCCCCTGAATCTAAAAAAAAAGAGAAGAAAAAAAAAGAAATCTCTAGTCACGAATGAACCTTGACGTTCAACTCTTTGTCAATTTCCAATTTTCATCAAGTCAATGTAAAGCACCTTTTTAGTTCCAAAAATTAAAAACTCCATTACTTGCTTCTAAACCTGCTGCCTGTGTAGGCAGTTTAAAGTTATTGGGTTCTCATTTTAGCAGCAGTGGAGTCGCATTAATTATAATAGCAAAGCCTTAGTTTAAAATCGCCACTAAGAGAGGTGTATACTTGAAATTTGATAAGACTCGAGTCTTAAATCGAATTAAAACGAAATAGAAAGATAGAAAAAAGAAAGGAAAAGGAAGTCGTGAAAACCCAGGGAAGATAGTCACAGAGATTGGAAAAAGGCTAGATAAACTTTCTTAAAGCATACCAATAAAGAATATCACAAAGACTGTGCAATGTTAGCAGACCAATTTCTCAAAGTTTCTTCAGAAAAATGTCCAGACATCATGTCTCAATTGGATTCTCATCGAGTTAGAGAAAAAGAAGAAAATAGAGCCGCTATTAGACCAGTAATAGAAACTATTTTATTTTGTGCAGAATAAGAACTACCTCTTATAGGTGATTATGATAGTGGACCTCTCTCTTTAGAGAAACCGGAAAAAAAAGATGGAAAATTTCGAGCTCTTCTATGAGTTAGGACAAACTCTGGCGATGAAGATTTAAAAAGACATATTTTCAACTCTCGTGGAAACGCCACGTGCATGAGTCCAGATATTCAGAATGAAATTATACAGACATATTATGACGTAGTCATAGAAGAAATCGTTAATAAGGTAAACAATGCAAGTTCTTTCAGTCTGATTGCCGATAAAACTATGGATGTTTCAAGCATTGAACAACTTTCTATCTGTGTTGGGTATGTAGACCGAGTGAAGGATTCACAAACCCCAGTAATTCAAGAAGATTTTTTGGGATTTATCGCAATTCATGATTCATTCATAAAGCTTGACCAAAGTCATTTTACAACGATGTAATGAGCTAGGACTGGACATGTTTAAATGTGCTGGGTAGGGATATGATGCTAGAATAAAATAAGTAAATTATAACTTTCCACATTCATACTTTTTATAATTATAGATATCTGTGCTAATACATTTTAATTTTAAAAATAGAGTAGTAATAAATTTTTAATTTTAAAAAATACAGTACTAATTACTTTACTTCCTTAGATTAAATATTGAGATTTAACAAGTTCAAGTTGTAATATATAAAAATCGAAAGGAAAAATGAAATCGAAAAAAAAACAACAAAGGTAAATCGGCGCGTAGTTGGAGTGGGGGAGTGAGGGGTCACAGCTCGGCACTAATTGCAAAACTTAACTCTAGAAAATAAAGGTCCATTACGGTTGCAAGCATAAGGTTCAGCCACCCCCCCAAAATGAAATCCTGGCTACGTGTCTGATTTAATGGTTTACCACATGTAGTACACATCGGGTCATCATCTTCTTATAAAAGATGTTGATGAGAGAAGAGTATATGTCCGATGCGAAAATATTTTTACCAATCGCGTACAAAATCTTCTTAAAAATACTTAATGATACATTTGTTATACGATATTACAATGACGTTATGTAGTTCAATTTCTTTTCAATGGTAGTAATGTTCAATTGTTCATGGCGCAATTGATTAATAACAGTAAGCTCAATTCAAAATATTTATGTTATTGTTAAATCTCGAAAATCGAATTGTATATGGCGGTAAGTTGTTTTATAGAGCTTTACGAATTTCGCAAAATTAGAAGCAAAAATGGAAACCTGATCATCTTTTACTTTATAAGAAGCTACCACAACTCAACTTTGATATGCCAAGGCCCATTTGTATCCTCCTTTACCCAGTTTAGTTTACAGAAAAACATAATAATAATGTAAAAATTCGACATAAAAAAACTGCAATGTTTCTTTTATTTGGAACTTTCACAACAAAGAAACTGCAGCACCATTTTATGAGAGACTAAATAGAAAACCTTTTAATTCAAGCGCAAAAAAAGAAATGGTGAGTGCATCTAACAAAAAACTAGAGAAAATGAAAATCTACTAAATTAGAAGTCATCTTTATAATCTAATGGTTGAAAAGAAATCTCCACGTCGTCATCAGAAACAAAAATAATGCGTGAAAAACAAAATTTGTGTTTGTTACGCTTTTTTAAAGATACCTCGTCTTTACTTGAATGAAATTGCAGATATTTTAAGATTTTTTTTTTATTCCCTTTTCTTTTCCTCTCTCTTTTATCTAATGTCAATATTTTGGGGACTTAGAATCACCGATAATTAGGCCCATGGGCATCATTATATTTTACGAAACATTTTACTGTGTTATTTAGAGGTTGTTTTCCTAAATATATATCCTTCTAAATTAAAGAAAAAATTATTTACTTAAAAGAATTGTAAAATGTGTTTATCCAACAAAATTAACCTCATTAGTAAAAAAAATAGGATAAAAAAAAATTGTATTAGAAATTACTTATTCGTGTATTTTCCTTTGGCCGAGTTGTATCAATGGAAGATCATATTATAAAAGAACCTCACCCATGCATTAAATTTAGTCTGAGTGCATTCGGAAGAAGTATTCCCATTCTGGAGGTGTAAAATATTTCGTTCCAAAAGAAGAGTGTTTTTAAATAGTCTCTATAAACCTCTGAATATGAGAGACGAACGGAGGGACCCTGGTTCGAATCCAGGATGGGGAAAGCGTCTCTTTTTCTCCAAAATTACATAAGCTCTAGTTTGAGCTGTAATTAATACGTGGGTGGCAAAAATTATAGTATAATAAATTCCCCCACGAAAACTCACAAAATTCTCGCCCCGGAGGCTTTCTTGTGTTGACCATATTTGGCAATTGTGTTATCCCTGCGGAGGGTAATAATACCTTAACATCTTTACATACGGAGAAAGAGAGCGTTGTTTCCTGTCCTCATTCGTCTAGCGGTCCAAGACACTCCGGGCTAAACGGAGGGACCCTGGTTCGAATCCAGGATGGGGAAAGCGTCTCTTTTTCTCCAAAATTACACAAGCTCTAGTTTGAGCTGTAATTAATACGTGGGTGGCAAAAATTATTGTATAATGAGAGACGAAATTTAGCAGTAAAAGGGTTACATAAATTTATCGCAACATAATCTTCTGATGTCCAAGGAAAATAAAACTTTTTCGAACTTTTGTTTAAACTTTTAGATGTAATGGGGATGCTAAAGAAATTTTTTATGTTATTATTTAACCCATAATTCCATGTAGAATATTCTCCACATTGGGAAATGACTTTTTCTTCTAGTACAGTTGAATAGATGTAGAGCGCTTTCTTCGCGGGGCATTAGGAGGTTAAAGGCGTAGGAAGAAGAGAACCTTTATGGAAAAACTATAAGACGTTGGAAATTAATTCTGAGCTGAAAGAAGAAACAAGGGAGGAAAACACCGCCAGAGCTGGTATGAATGGAAGGTACTATTATAAAAGATACCCCAAATGTTAATTGAGTGCATTTGGAAGAAACAGTTTTATTCAGGAGGAGAGAATTGCTTTGTGTTTAAAAACGAACTTTTAACTAATCCTGTCTTATGAATCAAAGGCATGAAGATACACAATAAGACGCGATATGAGGATTATAGAAAATTGAAGAAACCGAAAAGAGTATGGAGAAAATGCATACTTAGAAAAACTACGAGAAAATGGATACTTGGATGAAAGAATGAACAAGGGTTAATGCTATCACTTAAAACAAAAGAGCTAAAATGGCAAGGATCTGGGTATAGTGAAAGAGCATCTGAAAAAGGTGGACATTCAAATTATTAACTGAGTTCAAAAATACCATCAAAGGCCCACGAAACTTCCCCACAGAAAATGATTGAATCAAATGAAAAACAAGTTAAGCTAGTGGAATTATAGATTGACTTACCTTGCAATTAACATGATAAAAATACATTAAAACTGTAAGATGTCAGGTAATAAACCAATTTAATTGACTATTTATCGATGTCTTTAAACCATCTTCGTGTAAGCTTTCGCAACAATGAGCGTGGAAGGTGCTAGAATCGGTATATAGTTATGTACCATTACATGACCTTTCCGATCGCATCACTTCCCACGTTCATTGCCATGAAAGTTTCCTTAAAGCTCCGAGGAACGTTTTAAAGCTGAAAAAGCTTTTCCAAAAGTTTTTCAAAAATAGCGGAACAGGTTCAAGAATGGTAAATGCCAGAGTGGTTTCAAAGTTTTATATTCATGCAATATACTTATAAATTTTGGTGGCTGTATGCGGCGAAAATTTTCTATTTTATCAGAACGGTGTATCAAGCCACACTTTAAAAGCTACGAAACGTTAATTTGAGATAAACAAAATGTAACTTTTCACATGACCACTAAATTTGTCAGACTTTAACATCATGAGGAATGTTTCAGGATGTTTTGTTAGAAAAATTATCCAAATGGGAACAAGTTTCCTCCCTTATAGGACTTGAAGAAAGAACATACGCTGCATAGAACGAACTTCCGAATTATTTGCAAAAATTATTAATATGAAACTATGCACATATATATACTAAGTTACACATATATATTTAGAACGTGCCCCCATATATCATAGAAATGATTCCATATGTGATTCACCTGGTACTATCCTAATAAGCATATCAGCATACACACGTGAATACCAATATATATTTCTATAATTTTATTGATGTGAAATATATTGTTTTCTTAGAGAGAGTGAGAAGAATATAATAAAGAAAGTAAGTATATAACGATGGTAGGTCGCTTGCTGGAAATCAATGTGAGATAAGTCTTGCAATTTCGAAACTGACGAATTGTTCGCAAAAGCGTAAGAAATTAAATTCCAGGGAGCCTTAAAACGTCGACTTTCTCCTTCACGGTTGTCGAATTCGGATCAAAAATATTGACGTGAAATGAAATTTTGCTTTTGACAACTTTTCGTTTGGCAATGCTCGTAACTAAAAATTGGGTTCAACATTTCGCCGCTGGGACTTCCAGCAACTCCAGAAAATTTGCCAAAGCTTTGAATTGATTTACTTTTCCTGTAAAATCTCGTGGAACACTGACAACCTCACAAAGTTTCGGTTTAAGCCTGATCAGTTATATGCTATTTGTGCGATGTCAAAAATTTTGTGACTTTATGGTGGTAAAAACTGCAATGTATGAAAATGATTTCTAAGCTTATATTGAATAATATATTTCAAATATGATAAACAAGGCGTTAGATATTTTTGAACAGAATAAATATATCCTGTTAAATTAAACTTTGTCAAATTCAATGGCAACCAAATTCTGGCTGCCATTTTATGTTTTTTAGAAACTATAAAAAATGTAAACTCATTCATTTGTCAATGCTTGTTTAGCATAAGTTAATGGACATAATTTTATAGTGGAAAAATATATATTCTGAAAATTTTGAGTGAAATATGCAAAGTAACATACTTTTGTTAAGAACACTGCATATAGACGTATCTATAAATTTTGAATGTATTTTATTTTGATATGTACAATGATTTTTCCCATTCTTGGCGTATCAGAAAAAAGACCCAGCAACATGCAACCTACACGTACCTTGTTTTTCCTGTAATTGTAACTCGATGGTTCGTCTATCACAAGTTTGTTGTTGTCATACAATTTGATAGCCAGGTTTGTTGTTGTCATACAATTTGATAGCCAGGTTTGTTGTTGTCATACAATTTGATAGCCAAGCTCACGGACCACAGTCTATTTATTATCGAATTCTTTGCTACACATATCGAGGGATTTTTTACTTCTATTTTTTTCTATTGCCATTACTTGGTCTTTGTTGATTTAATTACTCTCTTAAAACATATTAACATCTCTATAATAACATTTAAAACGAAAGTCATATCACGGAGACGACAACTTTTGCAATTCTATTGTTGTTTTAATCAACATATTACATAATTTATTTCAACATATTTGTTAACTTATTTGTATCAGTATAGTTAACTGACAATATAGTCAACTAACTTGAATCACTGGAGGAATGTGCCATGCCAACTTCACATTATTATTTCTTAGTCCCTAAATTCGTTATCATTATTATGCACAGTATTGCAGTTACAAAATCCGGATTACAAATTACGATAATTATTTTTTTAGGTTGTTGTTAAATTACCTTTGTGAGTCCTACGATTTTGCGGTGGTAACGCGTTCATCCATCGTGTAGTTAACTCCTGTTCGTCTATCAACTGTTATAGAAAACTACCGGCTAACTATCAACTGTATTCCGGGAACTGGTGTGCTAAGCCTCAAGTTGTCCAGATTCCTCAGAAAAGTGTACGTCCAGGTGTACCATTAACTTTTTTGTTTTGTATTGTAAAAACACAAACAACACTATTTTGGTTTATATGTATTTCACGGCACAAGGATAGCTAAGGTCATTTTATTCTGTTTTAAGATTTTCCAGGGAATATTGCATAGGAAACCATACTCTGGAATATGGTGGTCAGATGAACAGCACATGTTCGACACTGCTTTAAAATTTCTAAGGAACAACTGATTATTGCCATGCAGCGCTCTCAACGAGAGCGCAATCGTAGAATAACGAAATGAAAAAAGTATTTGCGTGCAAGTTCACTTATCTGTATAAAATTCAATACTTCACGAACTGTGGCTTATGCAAAATCAGAAGCGGTAAAGCTTGAAGGTAAAGTTACGTCGTAGGTGTTTGGAGTTTTTCTTATAAATTTTTAAATGATATTTTGTTGATAGTAAATACGGATTGATGAATACCTCTAAGGAACTATTTTAGTGCGTATGGTCGTGGACGAGCAGTTGGATGGTTCGGCGCAACATGAAGTGTCACTGAATTTGCGAAAACAAACAGTGTGTCCTAAAAATGTCATTCCACGATTTAAAAGAAACTGCTGAATATGAAGAAACTGTTTTGTGAAGATATAGTAGTGGTCGTGAAAAGAGCATAGCAGCTCTGGATGGGAGATATGTAACCTTCTCATGGTAAAGAAGCATGCACTTTACCCCGGATCAGTTGTCTACATGCTTTGCAACTGCTGCAGGTACTCGGCTCAGAACCGCTTTTTTCTGCCTAAATAAAGTCGGAAAATTTTATAATATTATAATGGGCATTTGTATTGCGATCATCAAATGTGGTCAAAACTGATATTCTCAGGCGAATCCTAGTTCTTCGTTAAGGAATTAAGAGAAATAGTTGACGTTAGCTAGTATGGTGAGGACGGGGAACCCGTTAGCAGAAGTAGAATGTCCATGAAGTTGGTCGCTATGGCTGAAGAGACATGATATGGACGGGCATTATGCATAATTGGTGGAGCACCCCTCTTTACATCTTTGTTACAGGTTCCATTACGAAAGTACATTATTTTACCGACATTCTCCTAGGCCGTGTTTTTCCTTTTTGTAAAACAACGGGTGAGGAAGTTTTGATCGTAAACGACAATGCTCGTCCACACAGAGTAGCTCGAGTATCTGAGATAATGGAAAGTGAAGGTACCGAGAGCATAATATGGTCTGGTTACTCTTTCGACTCGAATTCCATACTGGATGCCTTAGACGCTTTTAGCATACGTGTGACGTAAAGGAACCTTCCCCCCGAACTCTAGAGGGCACGAAAATTTCCTTGAAGTGTGGATGAGATCATATATCCACAGCTCCTTCCATTCATCCTCATTCCTCCAGCTCATCCATTTGATCGCACCCTTCTTCCCACAGGGAAGGAGGGTGCGATCAAATCCGAACCATAATATTCTTTAAGCAACAGGTGCTTAGTGGAGTTAAAAGCTGACTTATATATTAGCACCTGTTGTCATGTACTGAGCTAGGAAGCTAACACTATATTATCTACAGCATGCGGGGAAAATTGGGTATACATGTTTCGATCATCCTCAAATAAAACTTCAACAAAAAGATGGACCACAGCATTTCATAAGAGGACTTTTCCAACTAGATTTACTCAGCAACTTCACAGGAACTATAATTCTAATTGGAATTAAATTAATTGTAATCAGATGGAAATCAATTGTAATTAGATGAAAATCAATTGCAATCAGATAGAAAATAATTGGAATTAAATGGAAAGTAATTATAATCCGATGTGAAGTAATTGTAATCAGAATCAAATTACGCATAATCAGAATTACAATACTGATAATCAGAATTAAATTACTCATAATCAGAATTAAATTACTTATAATCAGAATTAAATTACACATAATCAGAATTAAATTACACATAATCAAAATTAAATTACACATAATCAGAACTAAATTACTCATAATCAGATTTTAAATAATACCCATCAGAATTAAATTAATTATAAGCAATATGAAATTATTTGTAATCTGAACTAAAATAAATTTTAAGCAATTTGATATTGCTTGTAATCATAAATAAAATAATTGTAATCAAAATTAAATAATCAAATAAATTTATTCATTCCATAATAATACAACTTAGATCCATTCACATTTCAAGAGATAATTCGATATATGAATAAAGACACAACATAGTACAGGAGAATTATATAATTTTATACTCACAAGGAAATATTATAAAAAGACTGAGAATAAGTTTGACAAGTCCAATACACCTAAATAAAAGACGGTGACCGTTTATTAATAAAAATCACAAAAAACAAACCAAATTATAAATATATCAGTCAAAAATATAAAAAAGTATAGGTGAGTTAGAATTAGGTTATTCGTAATCAGAATTAAATTGATTATACGCAATTTGAAATTATTTGTAATCAGAAATAAAATAATTTTAATCAGTTTGAAATAATTTTGATCAGTTTGAAATAATTTTGATTAATTTGCAATAACTTTGATCCGTTTGAAATAATTTTAATGGAAATCAAATTAATTGTAATAAGTTTAAAATAATTCTGTTTCACCAACTATTCTCGGTTACACTATTTTTTCCCCAGGTACGGAGTAAGACGTGGCACTATGAATATTTTGCAAGAGGTTCAGTAATCCTTTACATGACTGTAATTAAACAAAATTTTGTGATATATACTATAGCAGTATATTAAGATGATAAAATCAAAACATTTTTTTTTTGTATTTTCTGTCTGATATAAGGAAAAGTTTAAAAGTTAAAATCCTCATCTTGCTCTGGGTTCCCCTATATTCCTTTTATAACGTACGCCATTTATTTCGTATTTTCATTTATTCCGTCTCTTTTTCTGACAAACCTGTATTTCCACTTTTCTTTGAAAACTTATAAACCATTTCTTCTCTCGAGCTATTGATTTCCTATTTGTTCTTTCATCTCATCTATATTTTATGAACTTCTAATTGTTTTTTACTCCCTCCGACTTCTTCAGGTTTCTCCTTTTTATCTCCAAGGTTAGGATGTTTCCTTCAAGTAGAAAGGAACAATGTACCAGTGCCTTAGTTCTTTTCTTTCTGAATTTTTGGAGACTTCCTGTCAGCCATTTTCTTTTCTTTTTCTTTCCAAATTTCATTCTAACGTGAAAAGAAAAAGACAGAGAAAAGCAGAAAGTTAAAAAGAAAGTATTTAGCTTACTCTGGGGACATATCTCTAGCAAAAATCTAATGCTGAAATTTGCAAAGTGCTTAAACGTCAATCAGAATATGTAAATTTGGTTACAGAAAGAGAAGTGCCTGTGTCCATGAAAAGGATTTTAGAGACATTGAGTATAATCAAATTTGAACGGCGTGCATTTCATATTACACGAAATGACAGATACGACAATCGGCAATAAATTATATTGGCATATATCTGGGAATGGTGATATTATTAAATTAAATATTTGTTATTTTAAATATTGCTATCAGCTTTAAAGAAAGTGGTTAACATTATTATTTAAATGTTTACTTTGTATTTTGATGCCCTTCAGCTATCTCTTTTGATTTTTATTTATCTTTTGAACGCCGTGTAAGCGATTATTTAGTTTCATTTTTATATAGCAATTTATATATATATATATATATATAATCTAGCTAGCGTGGTGAAATTATGGCTAATTCCTCCATTATGTTGACACACCAGAAACCATGGCCCCTAGTCTCCAGGTGCTGGAGTGCTCCTGATCAAGGCAGCGGTCAGTGTGGCATGAAAGCAGGGGGTGCTAAGAATCACTGGAATGGCCCAGGCTGCCGTTTGTTATTGACCTTGGCAACGTATAATGGACGATCCCTTGCTTCTGAAGCAAAACTTCAGGAATTGGAAGAAGAACTTGACAAGATCAAATGGGACATTGTAGGACTCAGTGAAGTTAGAAGAAAAGGTGAAGAGTTGGTGGAACTTAAAAGTGGACATTTGTTTTATTATAGAGGAACGGAAACTGGAAGAACAAGTGGTGTTGGCTTCTTAATCAACAAAAGAATTAAAGACTGTCTTCTGGAAGTTGAAAGTACATCAGATCGAGCAGCGAGGCTTGTTGTTCAACTAACCCAGCGATACCAACTTCAAATAGTACAGGTATATGCACCAACATCAAGCCATACCGACGAGGAGATTTGGACTCAAGATGAACCTACAAAAAACTAAGATCATGTTCAATAATTTCGTAGAGGAAACAAAAATACAAGTTGACAACATTGAGCTAGAAATTGCTGATTCATATATTTACCTTGGCCAGCTGATTTCAATGGATGGCAACATTATGAAAGAACTCAACAGACGTATTAAACTTGGCTGGAGTGCATTTGGAAGAAACAGTTTTATCCTGAAGGGGAAATTGCCTTTGTGTCTAAAAAGAAAGGTCTTCAACCAGTGTGTATTGCCAGTCCTCTCTTATGGATCAGAGACATGGAGTCTAACAGTTGGAGCAATACGAAAGTTACAGACAACGCAAAGGAGCATGGAGAGGTGCATGCTTGGAATAACTAGGAGAGATCGAAAAAGAAACACTTGGGTGAGAGAGCAAACTAGAGTAGAGGACATCATTGTTAAAGTAAAAGGGCTGAAATGGCGATGGGCTGGGCATATTGCAAGAAGAACTGATCAACGATGGACAACAGAAATTCTGAACTGGATTCCAAGAGACCACCGAAGACCTAGAAAACGTCCTCAAACTAGATGGGTGGATGAAATAAGAAAACAGGTTGGGGTGACGTGGAAACGAATGGCCCAGGATAGACTTGTGTGGAAAGCATTTGGAGAGACCTTCATCCAGCAGTGGATAGATAATGGTTGAATATGATGATGATGATATATATATATAAAGTACTTACACGTGATTAGGTATCATTTCACATTTAATGGAATTAAAAATAATAAAGTTTGTATTTATAAACAACGGAGATATGAGTGGCTTGCGCGCATGCTTACAAAAGAAATCATCAACTTATTTTGATTATTTTTATATTTTATTTAAGATTATAGTATTTATATATGGCATTAACCTAAATGTCTAACTGTAAAATCTGATATTAGTTTATATATGCTTGTTTTACGTTCTTAGTAAACGTGAAAATTTTAACAGACTTTTAAATTAAGAAAAATATATACACATATAATGTTACGAATTTATATTAGTATACGCATAGTGACCTTATACACAATTATTTGAAGTTTCATAAAGTTTCAATGAACAGCTTTTAAATCATCATGCGCACAACATTCAAAAAATGAGTTCGGAAGATACTCGCGATTGAAGCTGAAAACTAATTTAATTAAACATTGTAAAAATACCTTTTATATATAGTATATCTTGCACAGATAATAATTATTTAAAACTTTCCAGTAACATAGGTGACATCTTCCCTTTTCTTTGCAGCGGAAAAAGATTTTAATTTTATGCGTTTCCGTGACTTCCTCGCTTCTAAACTATACTCAGCGTCTTGCTTTTCATCGTACTTCACACGAAGTTGATCAATTTTTCCGACACTTACAATAGCAAATTTCCCAGGAATCAAGTTCAGTTCAGACATTATGCTTAAACGCCTCGTGATCAATCATTGAATATGACTACTGCTTCATATGCGGAAACATCATTTGGAAGCCGCCCGCAACAAGAACTTTTTGGGCAATATTTCCACAAAAGCATTCATTTGGATTTTGTGTTTTACCGCCTGGATATTGCTTCAACAATTCTGGGAAAGCCAAGTCCTTGAAGATGGGTTTTATAAAATTCATGACTGCCTGAGGAAGTGAAGCTTTGTGCATAAAATTTTGTAGCTTTCCTGCAGCTTCCGCTTTTCTATACCGACACCAAGTATTTTCCTTTTTGGGGAAAAATGCGTGCGTAGGATTATCATCTGTAGACCGTTTGTGCCAAAAAATAGCCTATATAGCATTGCTCATGGCATGAAGGTCGTCTTTGTGTTTCCGTACTGCATTGCCATAATAGTCGGTAATGCGATTTATCTCTACATACGTTCGTCGACGTTTTCCAGAAAAACCTTTTATGTCGCAAAGCTTATTCCCCCTCTTTTTCTCTTTTAGTGCTCTCAACCGTATGCCCATTCTTTTCTAGATATGGCTAACACATGCAATTTTCTGTATGTCTTGTTGGCCATATGGTCTTGCATTTTGCAAATCTGAGAATGCTTTTGTGTCTCCATCGCCTATGTACTTCACATATTTCACAGCATGCAAATCTAGAGAACGTTCAAATATGCGTTGTATACCATCTCTTTCCATTTTTCCAGTGGTTCCAGTATGGTTTTTTAGGCAATCACTCTTATGTATTTTCATCCAGTCAATATCTTCGCCTGGTTTGTTATTCAGTGAGGAGCTGTTACAATAGAAGCTCATAACCTCTACATCAATAACTTTTCCCGTTTCAGCTCCAATGACGCTACATGCTCCGATGAGTGAAGAAATTCCTCGTGTTTTCCATGTTCCGTCACCGCTTACGCAAAGTTCTTTGCAGCCCGTTGATGCCACTTCTTGCTCAACAACTTTACGTATAGACTCCTGAGCAACTTTCTTGGTTGCTGTTCTTAACCGCTTAACCACAACGTTATAAGAGTTCTTTGAAATGGGTGGTGGCAAATCCATAACAGTACAGAACGTTTTAAATGAAGCATTGCCTAACCCAACACAGCGTATGGCATAAACACACCTGCGATTAATTTCAGGAATATTGCCTCGATCACCATGCATTTGACTGTTACGAAACGAACTGAATTCTCCGCAAGAACCACACTGGATCATAAATTTTGAAGACACCGGACATATCTTGCAAGACAGATAATTTTCCAGTAAACTAAAAACTAAAACTTTATCAATTATTCTGTACCCTTCAAAATTGGACACTGGATTTGGCACCGTTAACTGCAGCTTTCTCCCTGATGCACTGAGGTTGACATCAGTTTTTTTTTTGCTGCTTTTCCCCTACATGCTTTTTTTTACCATAATAATTATGTTTTTTAGGGTATTTACCAGAGCAACTTTTGTTTGCTTTGACTGAATCCATAATGAATATTTATGGTAAGAAAAGGTAACACCAAACCACCAAAGATAACAAGCAACATAAGTTAACAAGTAATAGGGAATAAAAACAAAATATAAATCACTCAAAATTAACGAATCTAAATAAGATGTGAAAAGACGAGGAGAAAATACAGCCAGGCAGAAAATGTAAACAAATGGAAATGCCGTTAAAGTTGCTACTAGTAGTTTCCTTCTAACGGAATCAGAAAAGTTTCCTGCTTCTCCGAAATGTTAAGTTTTAAATAAATAATTAAAAATGTTTACGAGGAGAGTCTACTGCTATTTCTTCAGGCCGTAAACAATTCTTAAAAGCTGCCCTTTAAACAAAAGCGGGCATTAAAATTCCAAAAGTTGGGAAACATAGCCCCACGTTTTAAATCACAACACCGGTTGTATGTAGAATTTTTTAATGCAGTTTGTTTTAATTTATTCGTAAAGACTTAGACTATTAACAAAAAATAAATTGGAAAAACGATTTTTGGAAAGTTTAAGGTCGTAAGACCCTTTCAGAAAGCGAAAAATATTAAAGTATTGTTTTCCAAATATCATAGAAAATGAATTATTATATAACGTGCGAAATCCGAATGGAATAATTTATGTAATTAATCCTTTATTATCTGAAAAGTTCAACTCGTTTTCGAAAATTATAATTTTAAAAACACTGGTAAGCCTGATGCATGATTTAAAATATGACCTAACAGGCGCCCTTTACTCATTGGGTAAACTAAAAAAACACAGTATTGTGAATCTCCCATAAATGTTTATTATTTCTCAACTTCACAAATTCTAATACCGCTCTTAATATGAAATTTATACGGCGATAAACTTTTATCTTTTTCTTAAATTCCACATTTTAGTATTAATTTTTAAATTATCAGTTTTGTATCAAAATATCTAAGCTTCTCAATGTTAAAAGTAAATAAAAACTCGCAAGATCGAGAGAAACTAGATTTTCTGAAAGTGTATTTTAGACAATTACAACACAATGAAATAACACGAATGTGATGTCTGTTAAAATGTAAGAATTTGTTCGGTATTGCTAACCTGATAAAAATTTCGACAACGACGAGCGAATATTTTGCAAAAATGAATGCCGCAAAACAATTACTGGAGAAAAATAAGTATATTTTCAGGATTTTAAACAAGGCATAATTTCATACATTCTGTTAGATATTGAATATCGCTTACATTGTAAAAATAAAATCTCAGCGCAGTATAGCCTAGATGCTCTTGCGCCATAAAAAAGCCAAACAAACATTGTAAAATCACTAAAATCTGCGTTAAATAATTTGAATAAAACATTTTGCATTTGAGGCTGCAAAGCAAAATTTGCCGTATCCTTTTAAAAATATAAAATAATGCACAGAAATTGAACTACAAAAGTAATGGAGACGTGAAAAAATTTTTCACAATCTTCTAACATCGGCATTTGTAGAACTTCATTATTCCAAGGATTATACGCAGGAAAAATGCGTTTTCTGTTTAAAATTAACCAAGCATCGTGGATTTGTTTCGAAGCGATGTTGACGGCTCCTAATAAATCTTTTTCTCGGAAGTGTTCAGACGAAGAAGTTCGAAAAATAAGCGCTACCAAGAACTGAATTTTAAACGAAAAGTTCTCTAGTTTTATTCTTCAAAGGCGACTTTTGTGTATGATAGACATCGCCAACAAATTTGGGGTAAATTTGTGAAGCCCTATTTATTTTCCTCACGGTATTATCTGTCTTGTCAGAATGCAAATGAATTCCTTTCGCAAGAGTAGTCTTGAGACATTTTGTACTTGCATATCAAAGGAAGTTTAAAACTTCTAACCAAACCCCAAAAGAGTTAAGTAACGTTTCGAAATGTATAAGGAATATGGATCGCACCACACAGATCACTTCTACGAATTCATAAATTTCTGTTTACGATAGTCCAACGAAAAAAGTAAGTTCAGATGGTTTTCATTTCTTTTACAGTTAACGCTTCATTAGATAAAATGAAAGTTGATTTTAAAACATTTCTAGCTTTCACATTATTGCAAGGTATATTTTCTTAAAGTTACTTAGATTTTATCTTTTATTTTCGCCTATTCAAAGTTTCTCTTTTTCTGATTCTCCTGGTTCCATCTTCCGTCCCATACTTTCATTTCATACCTTTCTACTTTATTCTTACTCTATTCTTTCTCCTTTTATTTCTTTTCTTTAATTGCCTTTCAGATATTTACCAATATAAGAAATGCTATTTAACATTGGACATAATTGTTGGATTTCCATTTAAAAATAGGTGCTTTGTTGTCTTTAAGTGCAATGCTTGCGCTTATTAATACTTAACTACATACATGACGACTACGTGTTAATGATTATTATTATGTCGTCGTAACAGTATAAACGACGCAATCCGATCTATGGCTAATAGACACTCTTCGAAGACATGGGGACATTCGATTTTCGTTAGCAATGAGACAATGACAATATGATGGCATAAAGGAAAGGTCGAAATTATGTTTTCTTGCAACCACAGGGTACATTTATATACATTCTTGCCTACACTATATATATTGCGAGTTGCATCATACTGTGCAGTTGGTAACACAAGACAAAAGGTTGATGGAGGAGACTCTTCATCTGCCTCCTTTCTCTGTATGACTAAAAGGTTCGACATTTTGATATCGTCCATCGTCAGAAACTAAAATTCAATATAGATATCATTGTTGATAACTTGAAAACATGAGGCACACATCAGTCTTTGATATCTCTTGTACATTTTTGTACTTCGGTCTTTGCCGTGTATAATCTTACTTATACTTAAACTTTCCTTGAATTTTAGGCAGTTAATTCCAGAATCAAATAACCTGCAAAAAATATAAGGACCTTATGTGCAGGCATTAAGAGGGGGAATGATCTAATAATACGCATCACCTTGTGTCCCCAATAATGTGACACTGTACAAAATCACTAAGTAGTAAGCAGTTTTTGGAAACATTTCGTTTTCAGTGCACAAGCGCTATATGCCAAGGAAAGTACACAGTCTTCCATTTTTTCCTCAATTTTTTTTTCATTTCATAGATAACAGCATGTGCTCTAGTTGACGGATAATGGATGTCTCGGTGTTATTTGCTGTATTCCTTTTGCCGTAATAAGTAAAACTGAAGCTTTGTTTCCCAGGGAATTACTTCGTGGTTTCATTGCAAGTGTGATTTCCTAACAGCAAGAAATATACGAAGTCACGTATTAGTAGACCACGATCTCTGTCCAAATATTTTTTAATTCTTAATTAGAGTATTTCTCTCATCATATTTGATAATGTGGTTGTATTAGACGAATAAATACTCTCAAAAGAAGGATTTTTTGAAAAAATCATTCTTTGTGAGTATTTTAATAATCTCTTGACTCGTTCGGAAATATCATTGAATCCTAAAAAAAATTTTCAAAAGAGTACGAAGAGTTCAAATAAAACAGATTTATTGAACCCAACGAACATATCTTATACATAATATTTTTTCCTCCTTAGACGTAAATAATCTTTCTTTAAATTCTTGTAACAACGTCCAAGAAAAATACATTACCAAACCCCTTTGGCTTCTAAACTTTCGGGCTGGTTTTACCATCGTTAACCAAAAAAAAATTAAAAGTGAAAAAGATATGAAATAAGTTCATCATTACCAAATTGAAGTAATTACACATCGGCTATTAAAGACCCTTTCCATTCATCAATGTTGACAGGATTCCCATTAAATCATTTAACTTGAATTCTTCCAGTCATCAACCTTTACCGAGAATCAGCAATTTCAGGAACAGCTTAATGATGGACGATGATCACATTAGTAGTTTTGACAAATGATCTTTGTTGGCTATTCAGGCAGATTTATAGAGTTGATGACGATAAATAAAACCGCATGCTCAGATGAAATGTATCACTAACATGTATAATTTTGCTAAAATTGAATTTTAATCTTTGCGCAAGTATATGAACTTCGTCAAATTATTTTCTTTGCGGTTAAGTACATTTTAAATAAATATATTTATGTCTTTTAATATAATTCTGGATATAAATATTCATTGTAATCTTTAGACCAATATTTTAGAAAGGATATATTTGCCAATACACCATCGGAGCTAATTTTTGCTCAGCTTATAAGTTGGAAACCTAACCGTAAAGAAAGGCAACGAATTTGCATCGCATTGCAAGATGTTAAATTTTTACAGTATGAAGCCTAACTAGAAATGCATAAATTTACTTGGAAACAGACGAAGAAATCATTATTATAATTTAGCGCACAATTCAAACTACGTAACCATATACTATGGGTAGGTATCAAATTCGCGAGTTGTATCAAATCTGGATGCTCGTGGATAAACGCTTAATATTAAAGATGGTCAATAATACTACAAGGAGGTGGAGATGATTCAGAGTTAATCTACGGAATATACAGGTTGTATATTCCATACCTGTTGGTTGTATATTCTGTTACAGGTTATACAGGTTGTATATTCTGTACCTGTATACGATATGGGGTCTGAATAGTTAATTTGCTACGGAAAATTTTCATGGTTATACACTAGGGTGGGCCGAAAAAACAAAATTTTCGTGCATCAAGACGTAATAGTGCGGAAAAGCTTGCCTACTCATATCAGAATCATGTCCGAAAAATTTCAGTCCTATCGAGATAAATCTTCTGTTTCAGATCTGAGCCTAAAGTTTTGCTATTGTTGCCCAAAACATGAAAATGTTAGTTGGTATGAAAATTTGCGCTATTTTTTCGTATGTGGTTTATCTGATCTAGAAATTAAGGTGCGACAAAACATTACTATATAATGAGGTGATTCAAATCTCCATTTTGAATACAGTGGAGTTCGTGCAGCTCTTAGTTGATTTGTTATATGATCCAGAACCCACCACATGGAGGTAGCTGCACTACAGCTTCTGCCCTAGCCCTACCTATCCACCCAACTATTAGGACATAATTCGGAGACTACTCAGATGTGTCACTATTGGTCAGAGTGCTCACATATTGAGCTTTATAGTCAAAATCCGGTACTTTTTTACTACTTCTAGATGAGAGTTGCATGATGTAGCGGTTACGTGATTCAGAGCCACACACTTTCGCCGAAGCCTCCGTTACCGTCTTAATCATAATTTCCGCTGCCACTGTGTGGCACAGAAACTTGGTAAAATACCATTCGTGTGTCGTGTTTGTGCTGGAGAACTTTTCTGTAAATTCATCATTAGAGATTCTTCTCAGCACTTATGGTGAAGTAATTGATACACTTGTGTGTGACCAGTTAGTCATTTCCCAGTAATAGTTTGCTTTGAAGTTCAAAGCGTGGACAATATTTAGAGCATAGTACCAGGTGAGTTATCTGCAGACTCGGATTGGGGTTGTAAAAATTTCTCAAGTGCGTCTTTACGCACGAAGATCAGTCACCATACTAGAAAATATATTTTCAGGTGAGGCAAAAAAATATTGTGAACTACTGAAGCATCAACAACGATGCGGTGTTTAAAAGGTAAATACCTTGAGAGGCAAATGGCTTCAAAGAGATGCCTAGACCCATCCTTCATGGAGTTTTTCATGCAAATTGAAAACCACGTTTGGGCATAAATTGTAAGTGTGTAGGTCGCTATAGTCCTGGAACTTCCTGAAGGCAGAAATGCACAGTCAGAGTATTCTGTTTGCAGTGGTTATCTAACGAGCTTTGTGGATACGACCGGGATCTCTAATGCTGAGATCTGGATCACAGTGACCAGAATCCACTACCTGGGATATATATCAAACATATATTTTTGCCTTTGCTGAGAATTACACTATCAATATTAGGTGAGTGACACATTCAACTGCTTTGTATTTTATGACGGGGAGATATATACAGGTAGGAAGTTTTGAGCCTATCGGCCCTGTGTATGTTGATGTATGTTGACCGGATTTATGGCCATCTGCAGGTTAGACAAAAACACCGAAAAAGAAGTTCAATGAAATGAAAGAGGTACACTATTCACTGCAGAGGCATCCCAAGATTTTCCCCTAACCTACCGAAAACTCTACCTTTCCATTCTGTGTTTACATTAATGAAATCAGCAGCCATAACTAGAAGTTCTTCTAGACGTTCTTTCAGTTCCTTTTCTGGGAAGTTCACGATTGCAGTGACCTCATCATCAGCAAAATCTGATTTAGGAGTAACATGGCCCAGATATTTATACAAGTCGAACACTACGCAGATTAAATTAAGAAACAATTTTTATCAACTTTTTTTAGGCGTAGTGATAGTAACGCCGATGTTATGGCATGGTTAGATGGTGAAACGTTCGTAAAGAAAAGAAATGTTTTTACGATTTGAATACATTCGTAAGGAATTGAGTCGTTGTCTGCAGCTCAGTTGGTAAGAGCACTCGCCCGGATTGTAGTGGATCGTGGGAGCTTACCCCACCAGACGAAAAAAAATATTTTCCTTTCCTTTTCGGACTTTTTATCATCTAACCATGCTGTAACATCTGTGTTACCATTACTACGCCTAAAGAACGTTGATAAAAATTGTTTCTTAATTTGGATGTGCATAGTGTTCGACTTGTTTAGTTGCTGAAATGGGCTTTTCGATGAATCTAACACCAAAAATCTTGGCAATTTGGTTTGTCCATGTACTACCAATGTACAATAAGGCAGTCCATGCACTGTCTCATTTCTGCGAAATAATCAGTTAAGGGAAAGTAGGGGATACTTGACCTTGATCATATGAGCGATTAAGGCTTTAGAGGTAACGACCCTGAAAGTAAAGGCCAACTTGTCCCACAAACCAAAGTTTTCATGTTTTGGGTTATAATAGCAAAATTTTAGGCTCAGTTTGGAATCGAAGATTTCAGCCGATCGGACTGAAAATTTTCACATATGCTTCCGATATGAGTAGGCAAGTTTTCCGCACTATTACGTTTCAATGCGCGACAATTTTGTTTTTTCGGCCCACCATGGTATACACTTCTCTTTCATAATTAGGGAAATTATAAGGGACGTTTAAAAATTCAACCATAAGACTTTTGGACATGCTTTTCTTTTATTTCCCATATTTTCTTAAGCAGAGTGTTTCATAAAAGGTTAAGCACTTTACTTTTTTTCGTTTTCTACCTGGCTATTGCAGATATTATATTTTAAACAATAAACTAATGACAAAGTATATACAAACCTGGGTGGTTCTACATACAGAATTCATTGGTAGTTCCTTATTAAGCATACTCTAGTTTAAATAAATAATGCATTGTCTTATTTTTAGCATTATATAATTATTTTCAGTACACATTTATCCGCAGAAATTATTCATATTTTCTCCCAGTTATTTTTATTAATACCAATTGGTAAAATTTCATTTGCAAAGTAATCTTGGGGAAAAACGGTAAAAGTTTTGAAACTTAAAGTGATGAAATATCCCTTTAAACTGGAATAAATTAAAGGTCAATATTTTTATACTCAGTTCCGTTTTTCGGTAAAAATGAGAAAGCGAAAATAAGAGAAAAAAAGATTAAGAAATTATTTTACTAGAGTATTTATAGGAAAGCATAAATATGATCTAGGTTTCTTTCTTATGTTTTATTAGGTACCTCGAATTTTTGTAATATTGTATTCTTGTTATTAACGTAACATTTATTTGTTTAACTCACATGTATTTAAGGGTTCTTGTACAGTTGGAACGT
Organism: Dysdera silvatica; assembly: GCA_006491805.2. Taxonomy (NCBI): domain Eukaryota; kingdom Metazoa; phylum Arthropoda; class Arachnida; order Araneae; family Dysderidae; genus Dysdera; species Dysdera silvatica. The sequence continues at coordinate 51,657,298 of QLNU02015270.1, read as the reverse complement.
AGATATTTTGCACAATTTTAATAATAAATTCAAAATAATAAATTCAAAATAATTAATAAATTCAAATAATTAATTAAATTCAAATAATTAATAAATTCAAATAATTAATAAATTCAAAATAGTTAATAAATTCAAAATATAATGCACAATAAAAATCATAATAATATAAAATACTTCATTGGGATTAATTTTCGATCGTCTTTTCAGTGAAAGGCAATTAATAATTTTTAATTAAGATAAAAATTCTGAATTTTGCGAGCCCAAAGTATACTTGATTGATTAAATTGACTTATCGTCTTCTCTTAGTATTTCGCCGTTTGGTGCAGAATATTCCTTGCGATCTTTAGGTCATAAACATTCAGCCACTCAACCAACCAAAATTTCGCCAATTTCGCAATATTCATACGAATAAGGAAAATGATAAAAAATGTAGGATAAAGCTTCAGCTTACATAGCAGCCAAAACCCTGCAATTAATTAATTAATGATATTTAGAAAGATTAATAGCAGAGAGAAAGCGGAGCGCATAATGTGAATTATGATATACTGTTCATAGTTCCTTTTGACCCCAGAGTTAAGTTCCAGCCACATTATTTAACATTAATTTTCTTTGATACAAGTTCATCCAAGTTTGTATCAAGCAATTGATTATGTAACTGAGGGAAATGATGACATGGGCCACTTGTTACTAAAGTAATTTCACAGTTTGTTGTAATAGTTATTCTTGAGTGTAAAATGATTTCATAATCAATAACGTTCATTAGCTTTTAACCAAAATAATTTTACCCTTCATGACATTTTATGTGATTCTTTTAATCATGAAATCATTTTTAATTTTTTATTTAATATTGGCTTTTTAAATATTATCAAACTTTATTACATAGTTCTGTTTTATTTTATGCATAATGCTTTAACGTTATGATTTCAATTGTTTGATATTAAAATTTTACGTACGGTCTCACCTTGCTTGGCGCAGAATCACCATTGTTGTCCTTGCGCCATAAAATTCAACCAACAAACCAAGCAACCAACAACGATTTATTATTTAATTTTGCAATCAAAACTAAAAAAATTGGTTTTTATTATTTTACAGCTGGTTGTCGCAATGTCTTCGACGAAATTTATTTAAAGTGAAAATGTAATAGCATCATTATTTATGTTGATACAGAATTTATTTAAATTAATCTTTTTTTATAATAAAGAGAAGCTATTTAGTTTTAAATGTGTTGAAATTGAAGTAATTTGTTTTGAAAAAATTAATAAAATGTATAATTTCATTTTTATATAAATGAAATGTATTCTCAGTTTCGTTGTTATAAAAGATGTCAAACACTTTTGCTAAAAGCAAAGCACGTATCATACCGTAAGGAACAGTCTTTACATACATTCGAATACACACATTCTAATTACTAAGGATAGCTAGTTATTTGCGTTTACTCAATATTATGGAACCAAATCATTGCAATAAGAAATACTTGATTAGTTTTTTAATTTTAATTGCATTTTTTCCAGATGTTTGGAATCCAACTAGTTATGATTTTAATTCAACATTATTAACCCAGAAGAATTGAGTTAATGGGAAAATTTATCTAATTTTAAGAAAATAATTGAAATGCAATTTCCTGTTTTTAATTAGTTTCTTTGCAAGCTAACTCTGATTTAATAACGCAATTAGCCCAAGCAGTCATTACAATTAATTCAAAACGGTTCAAACTTTCTGATTCGGGAATGCTCATTAAAGATAATCTAATGATAAACAAGAAGAATGACCGATACGTAATTAACTTTACAGCTTTCGTTCATTAAAATAACGATGGCAATTATCGTGTTCGTTAAGTCGTATTTAATTAAAGAGTTTATAATCGAATTGAATTTTAAATCAAATCAGTCTTCATTCATTATCGATGAATTAATTGACCTGGACATATTCTTTGAAGCAAACATGTGTATAAAAAAGGTTTCTATAATATCTGATAAAGAATTTTTAATTGCTTAAGCTTATTTCCAAAATTAGCATTTTGAATTTCGTTTTTTATTTGAAATTTGCATTTAGACGTGTTTGTGAGCACTGGGTAACGTTTGCACTTTCTTCATAATAAATTTATCTATGTTTAGAATTTACAGTATACCGCCAACTCTCGATATGCCAGTGTTAGAAATTTAACTTTTTTTCGCAGAAGTATTTTATTTTTTAAGATATTTAAAATGATATATCACAAGATAGGGGGTGCCATTTGAAAATTCAAATTGGGAAGCCTAGTGGTCGGTGGGGGGTTTGATTAAAAAAATTCTTTGATATTAATTTCAGGCTTCCTCCCCGGGAAATAAAAAGTAACGTGCTTTTTTTTTTTAAATTTCTACTTAACTCCTATCAAGAAACATACAGGGTGTTACCTTTCAACTGAACACATGTTATATACGTTAGAGGTGGCTTGTTGGAAAAGTCTCCTCATTGTTATCATTTTTTGATTCGGGATTGTTCCCCACTTGTATGTCAGTGAAAATATCTTCAAGAATTCTACTCTTGAAAATATTGTCACCTATCGGATATCCTAAATATTGGCTTAACTAACCTCAATTCCAGGAGGGGTTAAATCTTTGCTCTGGAGGGCTAAATCACCCTTCTAGTTATACTAAGTATCATACGTTGAAAACGTTATTTTCTTTGCGAAAAGTGGGGGAGGGATTTATTTTTTGATTCAATCTATGCAAATTAAAGGGATAATTTACTTTATTATTGTTCGTAATAACAGGTGTTCTCTCTCAATAAACGATTTTTGTCCTGTATATATTCAGTGTAATCAAACGAATTATTTATTTTTTAACACTTCAAACGGCTTTTACCCTGTTTTACAAAAATGGGTAGAAAAATTTGTTTTCCCCATTTTTAAATTGCGTAGTAGCTACTCTATGTGGCCTGTTAGGTATGGGTTTAATATTTCACAAAGCTTAAAATTTCTAAAATTTTCGCAGAACTTTTTGCAAGTAGAAATTTAATATTTGAGACTGAAATACAACGTGTAACTTACCACGTCTCTTAAAAAATAGAAGGGAATATATTTAGGCCACTGGATTAATGGAAAATTAAACATTTGTAATATTTCATCAGAGGTCTTTGTAAAACTTCGTTATTTAAAGAATCGGGCAGTGGGAAACATTTTTTGTTTAGAAGCAGCGGGAAGACGTGAATTTGTTTCGAGACCATTTTTGAAGTATCGCAATAAATCTTTTTCCCAAAATCGCTCATGCGCACATAATCGAAAAATAAACTTTGCAGGAACTGAATTTTAAACGAAAACCCTGCTGATTTTATTCTACAAAGGCGACTATTGTGTATGATGGATATTGCCAAAACTTTCAGTGTAAAGCTGAAGCCCCAGTTATTTTGCATATAATATTTTCCCCTTTTGTCCGAGAATATTCATATATTATTCTATAGTAACCATCTTGAGATGATTTGAAATCCAGAAGAAAGCAAATTCTGGACATTTAATGAAACTTGAGAGGTTAAGGAATGTGTTTTCAAATATACGAAAAAATGTCATAGCAAATTAAAGTTTTTTAGAACACACAAAGTTCAATATTTAATTGAAAAACAGGAAATCAAATTAGTTCGAAGCATTTTGTTTAGAGATATTACATTTCTTCACATTTAACACTTTGTTTAATGAAATAAACAGTACCTATCGAAACGTTTATAACTATTATGCTATTTTTAAGTTTGTTCTCCACTTCTTGCTTCTTGTTTTTATAATTTTAATTATATTTTACTTCCTACGGTATATTTTTGAATTCTATTTCCGCACTGATATTTTTATCTTTCGCTTTCCTCTCTGCATTCTCACTCTTTGCTTTCTGCTATCACTTTCTCCCCACCATTGTCAATATTGTTCTGCGTCTCGCCATTTAACCAAAAATAAAATTTTTATTAGTTCTATTGAAAGAGATTTTTAGAATTTACATCATTTAAATAAGGGCTATGTTATATATGGTCTATGTTATATCTATGCAAACAATACGCGTTTTATAAATATGCCGATATTACATGGCTTTCACGAGGGCGAATCAGAAAGTCTTTGCCCCTATTTTTTATTAACCAAAATAAGGTAAATACAGGTAATTACAAATATACGTACTATTCTACGTACCTTACACTATTTTTCCACATAGTCCGCACACCGATTCAGACATTTATCCTATCGCAGCACTAAATTTGAGATGCTTCTGTGCCATAATTCGTCCGGCTGACTGTGGAACCACCGTCGGACTGCTGTCTTGGCTTCATCATTGTACGTGAATCGCTGTCCTGCCTGGAATTTCTTCAGCGGACCGAAAACGTGGAAATCACTAGGATGGACCTACTAGGACCGGACTGTATGGTGGGTGGTCCAGACTCTCCCAGTGAAATGACTTGTCGGCGGTTCTGATTGCATACAGTCCGGACCTCGCCCCCTAGTGATTTCCACGTTTTCGGTCCGCTGAAGAAGTTTCTGGCAGGGTATCTATTCATATGCAACGATGAAGCCAAGACACCAGTTCGACGGTGGTTTCACAGTCAGCCGGACGAATTCTACCACACAGGCATTTCAAATTTAGTGCTGCGATGGGACAAATGTTTGAACCGGTGTGGGGACTATGTAGAAAAATAGTGTAAGGTACGTATATTTGTACCTGTATGTACTTTATTTTGGCTGACAAAAAATCTTTCTGATTCGCCTTCGTACTTATGTAATAATTACATGTATGCAGATATAATACATAAGTATATACCTTCGATTTCCTAAAGTATTTCCTGTACACATATCATGTATTTATGTGTTCATTATATAACCTGTGGCTACGTCCACATGCAATGTAAATACAATTGAAAAGTGTGTCCTTTACTATTTTGTACATTTAATTCATTAGTTGGGTTTAATATCTTTCTCCGTTATATATTATTATATTATTTTTTGCATGTACTGTCTTTCGTTCACTAAAAGTGAATATACCTTGTTAAATATTAATTATATTGATGAGCATCTTTGTCTCATGTAACATACAGAATACAATTCTAAATGCAGGCTTAATATCACTCGTAGCTGATAAGGAAAATGTGAAATAGAAATAATTGCTGATAAAATTGGACCACAATGTGTTTCTTGTACGTTTATTACGTACTATTATGTACTATTATTACGTATTATTATGTACGTACACTGTTTATTCTTTTGTAGAGCTTTTTTATACCTCGGTTAGTTCACTCACATATTAAGCATAGTGAAGAAAAAATAAAGCTACGTCATGAAAGGGAATTACTGTAGGAAGAATGATTCATATCATTGATCTATCCCTACCATAGTGTGGAGCCATACAAAATTGTTCACTAGTATGGAGTTTGGAGTCATTTCTTCATCACATCTCCAAGTACTATATGTTGAGCAAAGTGAGATCTTTTTTCTTTTTCCCCATCTCAATTTTTCTCCCAATTTGATCACACGTTATCCCGTTGACAGATTATAGATGGATAGTTTGGTGTAATTTCCCAAACTACTTTCGTCTTGACAGCCCGAACAACAGCGTGATCTCCCAGAAAATTGTAAGATATTTTCATCTTAAGTGATTTCCAACAGACGGGATATCTATTATCAGGCTGTAGTTTTTGCATGAATATCTCCTGACCCATTTAAAAATTTTCAAAAATGTAGGACTCGACTTTAAAAAGTGTAAGAAGAGTTTAGATAAAAAAAATCTCAATCAGACCTCTTAAACTCAATGAACATATCTTACACCGAGACATCCTTCTCTCGTTTGTGGAGTTTTTTCCTCTAGTATTTCTAAATTGCCGTAATGCGGTTCAAGAAAAATACATCCGCTGAAGAACTTTAATAGTCTGAAGTTCCGGAATAGTCTTGCCATCATTAACTACAGAAAATAAAGTTCAATTAGATATGAAATAAATTTGGCCATTAAAAATGGCTTAACTATACTTTAGTTATTAAAGATTCTTTCTACTAGTCAAGACAAGTGAAATTCTCATTAAATTATTTAACATGATTTCTATAATCATCAACTTTATCTGGAAACAATAATTTAAGGGACAAATTTATAACAGATGAGTTTAAATTAGGAGTTATGATTAATAATCGTTCTACTGTTAAGTAATTAAAACATGAAAAGTTATTTTTCTATATTAAAAGGCATACTTACAGAGATTCATACTCTTCCTAATATTTTACTTTTAATTTATTCATTTATATGTTTAATAAATTAATTTAATTATCTCAATAAAAAATTAACGTATTCAATGAGTCTACAATTTAAGAACTTATTAGGGCCACTTAGCTCTTATTAAATAGAAAAGATAGGGCGTGCATGTTACTGCGTTTGTTATAATAAGAACAATTTATATAAAATCTATAATATAATATATAATATAATATATAATATTTGCGGCTGACTGTGTGGTGAAGAATCTATCTAAACTGTTTTCACTTTTTGCATCAAGGAGAGATAATACTAATCTCAGTGGATTTAAAAACAAATCTGAATTTTTACAAGTACTGTACCAAACATTTTGTAATTTATGATAAACTTAAGCATAAAATGTCACTTTCTGGTGATTTATCCTTTGTCAGGAAAATTACAAATATATCGATATTTTGTTCTTTTATAAAATTACCTTAAATATACTGGGTTAAACAATTCTCCTTGCTTTTCTCAAATTTGCATATATTTCTTATCAATTTGAGCAGCTTCGCGAGGTGGCAGTAATTCAGTCGATTTCTTTTTTGTACTGTATTTATCATTATATTAGTTTTCTAATCTAAGCTGTTTGTTTGCTATAAGGCTAAAGTTTTAGAAAATTGAGCCTTATACGATATAATGATGTATTAGCATGTGTTAACGATCTCACAATAGTAATATTCCTGAGAATAACATGTTCAGCTAAACAGACCAGCAAGTTGTGCCTCTCTTCGTTAGATACAAGCATCATCCCAACAAGACAATGCATCACAACGCATTGCAAGTACGTTTACTTCCGTCGTGTGAAATGCGATTAGGAGCATATGCATACACTTGGGAATAGGTGGATAAAGCGCTATTATAATTTAAATAACATTTAAACTTTTACGACGATGTATCATGAAGTCAGGTCAAATTGGAAAATTTACTAATTAAAATCCGAATAGCCGAAATCTGGACCAACGAAATCTAAAGCCCAAAGATCAAATGTATTATTACATCGAGGACGAATGACCCAGTGGTCATAATCATAGCTTTCTGTTTTATTGAATTTGGGTTAGATTTTGCAGTAATCTTGATTGTTTGTAGGTATATCGTGGTTTGGACTTTCAATTAAGCTTCGTTGTTTGTAGGCATATCATGGGTTGGACTTTCAAGTAAGAATTTTTTTTTGTAGGCATATCATGGGTTAATATCAGTTACCTGGAGTGTATCCCTATGAAGAAACGATATAATATGATATGACAATATATCAACTTCAGCTGCTATAAACTTTCAGACACAAAAAAACGGTTGAAATAGCTGCCCATAATGGACATAGCACAAAAAAAATATAAACTGTATCGAAATGAGGAATTCTAAAACAAAAATGCTTTAAGGTACGTGCATATATTCTGCATATTTAATTCAAGAGAGAAAATCATCTGAATGGCATTCTCTTTCTAGTCGCGAAAAAGCTAAGGGGCGTATACGAATTTAAGTATTTATTCCACAAATGATTTTCCATATACTATGTTCCTATACAGCTTTAAATTTTCATATCCTCAGAAATTTATTCTTTTAACAGTATTACTTTTATTGAAATTAGGTTGTCCACCCTCGCCCTTTCAGAATTTACTCCTACTTGTGAAAATTCTCCCGTGAAGCTCCGCTTAAAAATCAAAGATGAAGCTAATGTTATTTTCATTAAATACAAAGGGAAATTTCGTACACCAGATAACCTTATGGAAAGTAATGGGAATATGAGCTTAAAACAAATTTGTCGAGTATTTTGTCTAGTATTTAAAACTAGGATACATTATTAATTTGTTTTAAATTTTATTATGTTTTCTCTTTGCGAAGTATGCTTGTCTGATTATGATAATGAAAATAAAATATCAAAATATTAACCAATAATTCAGTTATGACTTTAACTATGCTATTAGTTTGATTGGAATTCTGTAAATTAAGGGATTAAAGGATTTCGGGATTAAGGGATTAAAGGATTAAGGGATTAAAGGATTTCGGGATTAAGGGATTAAGGGAATTAAGGGATTTCGCATGGCGAGACCATGTTTTTATGACGGTATTCATAAGCTCAAAGATTCCATGGGATTAACTCGTCGTCTTTCAGTAAACGGTGGTTAAGTCATTAATTATAACGACAACCCAGCACTTCCGTTTTTACAAATCATTCAATTATCATTAATCAATCAACTGATAAATTAATTTGTATCATCGTATTATATAAAAATTTGCGACTTCCACTTGCACGAGCACAAAAATTGAAAAAATTGAAAAGTTAAGATTTCAGCGGACACCGCTGCTTTAATTTTTCGCAAGTAATGGCCTCCGGAAAGATTAATAACAGTAAGAGGAGCCATAATGTGAATTATGACACATCAATCATAGTTCTTTGTGACCACAAAGTTAAGTTTTCGCCGTTTTCTTTAATACTTAAAGTTAATTGTCTTTAATATAATTTCATTTAAGTTTTCGACAAGCCATTACTTATCAAGATGAGTAAAAAAAATGGGTAAGGCCAGCTTAAATAAGGCAGTTTCATAATGTCTTTGAGAAATTATATGCGAATATATAATGAGTTCATTATTAATGGTAAATAATTATTTCTCTCATTAACGTCTTTTAAAGAAAAATCGTCGTTTAAAAGACAAGATCTTTAATCAAAAAATGTGACAAATTCCGAAACATTTGATGAGGCCGAAAAGTACCTACATTAAACGTCGTTACTTGGTAGGAAGTTATAGCAAGATCAATGGATTTTAACCTCGTCATTTACTTTTAAGGCTGATCTAATATTAGACGAGACAATGCAGGTGGTCTTCTACAATTTTTGCATGGTATATAATGAGAAAACTCAAAATTACGTGGCTGGTATACTTTAAGTGACATTTTCCCAATATGGAACGCCATCTGGCTCTTCGCGAAGCAATATTACCAAGTTATATTCGATATATTAACACGGACTTCTAATTTATATTCCTAATTTATAAATTTCTTACTTCGTTTAGAGCCGAATGACTCTTTTTGTCTTTGCACCATAAATATTCAACCAGTTGCGATTTTCTGAACATATTTTAAAAATTTAAATAAAATAAAATATGCAAGGAAATTAAATGCTTCAAACTTGGATAAGTGCACAGGAGACAATTTATCATTACATACATTTTTTATTACATATATTATTAATACATATATTTTTATTCTGTGTAACTGATTCGGAACTCTTTGATATGGAAACCCCTTAAATTTCAGTCTGTTTTTTTTATATCCTTAATTTGATGCAAAAAATTTGTATAAGTAAGTAATTGCTGAGATCTAGGTTTATGTAAGCCACTAGAAAGAATAAAGTGGCTTGGTTTTAAGGAAAAGCAGAGGTATTTGAAATTTACATTTGCCTATAAAATGCAATTATCCGATGTCGATGGAGGATGTCAGCATGAAGGCAAAGAAATGGAGGAGTCAAGTAAAAAAAATGGTCCAATTATTGTAAGCTATATTCTGGGACGAGAATGTTTTTAAAGAAATGATGCAATTAAAAGAACGAGTATAGACATTGGAGTTAAACATTAAGAGAATAAAGATTTAAAGCTTCATTTTCCAGAATAAAGGCATGCTTATACTCCGTGTTGTGCATCTTACTTCTAATTATGCATTCGTAGTCTTGTTCAAGTAATTATGTCTTCGTAACTGCGCTTATAAATTCTTTGGATACGAAGTAATTGGCCGCCTTATTTCCATGGGTTGAGAAAATTTGGGTTCTATATGGGATAAATGTCATTTTACATTAATGATGTTTTATTTAAATCAAGTAGCGCATAATGTGGTTTTTTATGCGTGGATGAGCATAGATATTTTGCCGGCTAATGACATAGTTTTGTAAATGTGGCAAAAAAGGTATTTTAACCATTTCATTGAAAAGTAAGTCTAAATTGTTTTCAGTTAACCCACTATGTGTGCTTGGAGTTTCATCTCGCTTTTGAGATTGATTACTGGATGTGTTCATCAAGTAATCTTTACCAGCGTTAACCTTTAATAATATTAGTGTTAGTCAATTAATCAACAAGTGTTAATCAAATAATCAATAAGTGTTAGCTTTTTATACACTGAAATGCCAGAAAAACTGGTACAGGCGTGCGTATGCAAATAACGGAGCTTTGCAACCAATCAGCGTAACGCGATGCGGTCGGCAGCGCCTATATAAGACAAGAGATGTCTGGCAAAGCTGTTAGATCGGTTCTTGCCGCTACAATGGCAGGTTATCAAGATTTAAGTGATTTTGAACGTGGCGTTATAGTCGGCACAAGAGAGATGGGACATAGCATCTCCGAGATAGCGACAAAATTTGGATTTTCGCGTACGACCATTTCACGGGTATACCGTGAATATCAGGAATCCGGTAAAACATCAAATCTCCGACAGCGGTGCGGCCGGAAAAAGACCTTGAAAGAACGGGACATTCGACGACTGACGAGAATCGTTAAACGAGATAGACGTGCAACACTTCCTCAAATTGCCGCGGATTTCAATGCTGGGGCATCAACAAGTGTCAGCGTGCGAACTGTTCAACGAACCATCATTGATATGGGCTTTCGGAGCCGAAGGCCCACTCGTGTACCATTGTTGACTGCACGGCACAAAGCTTTACGCCTCGTCTGGGCATGCCAACACCGCCATTGGACTGTTGATGACTGGAAACACGTTGCCTGGTCTGACGAGTCTCGTTTCCAATTGCATCAGGCGGATGGACGTGTACGGGTATGGAGACAACCTCATGAATCCATGGACCCTACATGTCAACAGGGGACTGTTCAAGCTGGTGGAGCTTCTGTGATGGTATGGGGCGTGTGCAGTTGGCGTGATATGGGACCCCTGATACGTCTAGAGACAACTCTGACAGGTGACACATACGTAAGCATCATGTCCGATCACCTACACCCATTCATGTCCATTGTGCATTCCGACGGACTTGGACAATTTCAGCATGATAATGCGACACCCCACACATCGAGAGTTGCTACCGAGTGGCTCCAGGAACACTCTTCTGACTTTAGACACTTCCATTGGCCACCTAAATCGCCAGACATGAACATTATCGAGCATATCTGGGATGCCTTGCAACGTGCTGTTCAGAAGAGATCTCCAACACCTCGCACTCCTATGGATTTGTGGACTGCCCTGCAGGATTCCTGGTGTGAATTGTCTCCAGGATACCTTCAGACATTAGTCGAGTCCATGTCACGTCGTGTTGTGGCACTTCTGTGTGCATGCGTGGGGTTGGGGGCTACACAATATTACGTAGGTGTACCAGTTTTTCTGGCACTTCAGTGTATATTTAGGAAGTCGTGTGGTACACATTATTAACATTGCAAAAGTCTATAGTGAGTTAGAGAACTCATAAAATTCGAAACGTTTTTAAGTAACTTTTTTATATCAGATTTCTGCCCAATTATCACATAGCATTATCTATATCGGGTATATAATAGCGTAGCACCTTACAATATTTTATACTTTATTATTTGCTTTCAATAAATTTACTAAAACAGAGCAGATTCGTGTTTGTTTGTAACAGCAACTTAGAACTTTTTTTATAGACCAGCAGCTTTGAGTTTGAATCCTATGGACTAAAGGGGTTCGATACCTCTGGAAATTGTTGTTTTTGGAACAGCATAACCTTAGCTGCCCTTGCGCCAGAATACACAAACAAACGAGAGATCTTCGCATATTCCACCCCGGCAATAATTGCAAAAACAATGCTATATACATGAATTCACAAAAACAGTATCTAATATTACACAACTGAAGAGTAATAGTAGAAACATCTCCAAATTCGCGATATTTCTGTAGCGGGGAGAGATCTCAGAAACGGAAAATGAAATTGAATAAATCAAAATGTTAAAAAAGATTAATTGCTGCTTGTCTTTCAAGTGCACAGTAAAATACATGACATATGAACTTTATTACGTATTTCTTAAATTAGATCATATTGATCATAAACGAAAATAATGAGCAGTTAGACATTCTGTCAATTTTTTCATGTGTCTTTCAAGTGTTACCAAAGGCAAAAGCTAATTATGGCACGAATAACTCTCTGTCCTCAGAGAGAACTTTTACCTTTCTTAGTTTTTGCTAATTATGTAATCTATTTTAGTGAATTTGCCTTTTTATTCCAGGAAATTGACAGTGATGAATGAGTCCTTTGAGGGCTTTACATTTTTTTGTTTACTCTTTGCTGCTTCTCCCCCTTTCTTTAACATTCTAGCCCTAAACTTCGATGAGTAAGATCGAACTTCTTTCTTCGTCTTAGTTGCTTGTGTAAACACTGGTTACCCAAATCTAATAATACGATAAGAATCTAATACTCCAATCATGCCTATGTATGTTAACTTGAAAATTTTGGACTTCGTGTTTACTGATCATTATGTTTATCACATCAGTCCTCCTTCTGTTCTAAATGTTCTAGGTTTTTATTGATTAGATATGTTGATTATTATTATTATTATTATTTTGTCAGAAGATTCTACTTTGGTTCTAATTAAAGAAATTAATGTATTTTTCTCAAGAAATAAAATTTACAAATGGCATTGATCATTTTTATTACTGAGTTTTATTAATAGTTAAACATGAATTCTTCAAATACTTTAACGTGTGATTCATTCAGAATAATATAGAATAAATTGTACAGAATATCCCCTTTGTCTGAATAAACAATTTTCATCCATTTTACAGTTGTAGTTATTATATTATATTTAACGTCAAATTGAACTTTATTCTAGATACGTACAGATACATGTTATAGGATACTTCGCCCTTTTAAAGAAACATATTTTACGGTAGATATGTTTGAGTTAAGAAATATAGATTTTCTTATTATCAATTAAATAACTATTGCGGTATGGTGTCCCGACAATCCAAATCTGATGTTCAAATTACAAACTAGAGCTAAACATACACCGCAGTTGCAAGGTTGGATGGGTTGTAAAGGAGGAAGCATGCGTCGTTCCAGGACGGATTCGAATCCTCGACTACTGCATATGAACTAGAGCTCATTATTAATAAAACCGTCATTGCCAGAAGACAATAATAACGTTAGAAAAGGCGTCTTTTACTTTCATTAGAGAAGATTAATAGGTAAAGATTGACAGTTGGTAGTGCTTTTGTTTACCATAGCAAGCATTAGGTGAAACCTTTAGAAATATTACATATCAAGAGTTAGTTATACATGCCGACTGTTTGATGAGATTGTGTAATTATGAAGGAAGTGGATTTTTTTAAGCATCACTATTATCGTAGTTATCAGAAACAAACATCACAGATATTACAAGAAGGAAATTGAATAATTTTTCGTAGTGGTAATCTGCATCATGATAGAAAATTTTCATTACGTCATGGTCAGAATTACGTTATGTTTTCATATTATAAGTATCACTGGCGCCAATGGCGCTCATTGATGATTGAATTTTAGCGAACTGATAGGAATCAATGTTTTCAGTATGATGTTACTGTCAGCTTAAACTATTATCTATTATTATATCTACTAAACTAGTGGATTAACCAGTATTTATGTCGAAAAAACTTTTAAGAGAATAATAGAATGATAATAAATAAAAAAATATGTAAATAACCATTATATAGCAATATTTTATAAGTTTTATCGCACAGTAAAAAGAGAACACATGATTTGAAATTAAAGTAGGAAAACCTAATGCTGTAAACACTAAATTCTTTAAGTATGCTTAAAAATATGATCTGCTTAAATATATAAAAAGTAAAATATAAATATACTTGAAATGCAAAAGCTAAATGCTTTAAATATTGGAAATAAAATTTCATTCATAAAAAAATATATGCCTCAAAAACTCCGTTGTTACAATTTCTTTATGATTTTTTATTATGTCTGGAGTTTTTTCGTCGGCTGTCCTGAAATTTAGAGCTACAGCGTGTAGTTTTTTTTAATTTTATTTATTTCGAATCGGTATTTTGAATTCATATGTATTTTAATTTGATTTTCAAGAAAAAGGATATTTTGAATTCAAATGCATTTTCATTTGATTTTCAAGAAAAAGGATATTTTGAATTCAAATGTATTTTCATTTGATTTTCAAGAAAAAGGATATTTTGAATTTTATTTTTTAGGAACAGTCCTTATTGTAAGAACATCTTGACCAAAACATGCAACAAGAACTTGCTACAACGAACATAAAATTTTGTGGCATCCTGGTTGCTGTTCATCCTGGTTGCTGTTCATCCTTTCCATGCAATTCTTTCTCATTTGAATTCGAATGGTTTGATTAATACAAATGTATTCAATAACAAGAAACACTTTTCGCTAAAAGGAAACGAAGGCTGACCTAGTGTAAAATTAAAAGTTTTAAATACTGAAAACTAATATTATCTTTTTTCTCTGAGGTAAAGCCGTTTATAATTTGATGGCTCAAAGTCTTAATTTATGTTTCAGCTTCTTCGATCCCAATTAATTATCTTTCTAAATGCAAGAGAAATTAATTGTCATTTCTAAGATTTCTTTCCTCTTCAGACGTCCTTTTCAAAAATACGCTGTTTATTTTTTATCTGTTAACGATAATTACATGTTCCGTTAAACTATATAACGTAATTAGCAGCTGAAAAAAAATTATATGAACTGACCGATTCTATATAGGTTTGACACCTTGTGTACTTAAGGTTGAAAAAAATATTATTATTATTATTATTATATACTATTATTAGAAACTGATTAATGAGAGTAGGCTAATACGAATTCTTTTCCATTTCCTAACTATGGTAAGAAAATATAACCAATGAGAGAGTTTTAAGGCAATTAAATTATTAAAAACACTTTGATTAAGCTTTAAAGAGAAATTTTGAATGAATGGTCATATTTCTAATAAAAAAAAAATCTGTATTTCGCACAGAGAATGTTCTGTTAAGATTTTGCAAAATCATATGTAACTTATTTAAATTTTAGCGATATATTAAAAATTTGACCATCATTGTCAGTAGATAGCCACAATTTTTAAAATGCATAACATATTCCTGAAAAGATCCTAATACATTTATTTAAAATTTTGATAGTCATGTTTCCAAAACCTTAGGTCGTGTCATTTGTTTTTGTTGCCCAATTTTATTTCAAAAATGGGAATATAGATTAAAACTTCTTAGCGGACACCTCCCAAATAGCGGAAGTCTCTAACGAACGCTTTTTTCAAGTCCCAGTCCCACAGTTTTTTATTCCTTAATCCTTTCGAATTGGGGAGACCACTTCAATTCCAAAGTGTGGATAAAGCCACAGTATTCAAAATGTTACGGAAGAACGACATCATGGTTAATGTTTTCTACACTATCAAAATATTAAACTGCAATGTTTTTCGTAAGCCATTTTAAGAAAAGGGCCTAATACTACTTTTAATTAAAATGTTATCAACATTTGTATACAGTATAAAAAAAATATACATTGAAAAATGTGTGTCGTTACGGAAGGACAGAAAAAATATGAAATGATGTCCTTCCGTAACGGAGTTTTCAATGTTTTTTTCAATTTCGGTACTGTTAATTAAATAATACACCAATTATCTTGCAAAGCATGTAAGATTATAATCATATAATTTATTAGCTTTAATATGATATATAAAATATCATGGGTTTTTAAATTTTAAAATTTGTCACTCATATTCCAAAATATCATGGCTTTACTCGTGTCTTTTATTCAAAAGTTTTATTTTGTGTCTTGTGTTTTGAACATTGATAGCAAAACTGTATATTTTTTAAAATTTTTTTCTTTAAATTAAAAAGCACATTATCTTAAGAACGTGACAGATTAGTTTATTGCGCATTCATTGAATTTTTCGACACAGTAGAAAAATACATATCTTATTTATTCAGAAGAAGAATACGAATTCTTCGATGCTTTTATTTCTTCTAAGCTTTTTAAAATTTCTAATGATTGTAAAAACTGCTGTGGCATAATAATTAAGTGAGAAACGGATCGTCTAATTAGTCCAGAGATAAGATCCTGAGTGTTTTTAATTTTTTAATTAATTTAAATTCGATGATAGAAACTTTTCAGGTGAAGCTCAATTGCGTTTCCCCCAGTTGTTTTTCTGGTCCAGTGATAATTCAGTGGGATTGGCGTTTAGTTTATTTAGATGCTGTTCCCTTATTGCGCCAATCCCAAATATTTAGAACAATTCTGTCTCTAATACCGGCGATTTGGTTGTCGTGGTTTTCAGTTTAAACCCAAATATTTTCTCCATTTTTGAATATGCAATAATTATATTATATGAATTGAAAAATGATGGATATGTCGTCATGAAAACAACATCAGTGGTTCTCAATCCTTTGTTTTCATGAATTCTTTCCACCTTATCTTCGAATACCATTTATTGTTCAAATATGTTTCTGGCTAACAGTGTCTGTATCGCTAAAATTTGAATCCACAAGTTCCTAAGTCCGTAATTACTTCTCCGCTTGAAACCAGAAAACCTCTCTCTCTCCCTTTTGTAAGGAACTGATGAACTGCATAATATTTAGTCTAACTTACATAGTAGTGAGTTAATAAACATTTTCATCCCTGAGAACAAGAGGAATCTATTAAATATGCATGGTTTAAAATAAAGTTATTTTATCGACGGAAATCAATTTGGAAGGACGACTATTATATTTTAGTCCACCTTCTAATACTCTTCTTTTTCAATGTTTGACATGGCGAAATCCATGCCTCCATGTCAGCGCAAAGGAAACGGTATCTACATTCCCCACCACTTTCCCATAAGAAATGTTAATTCCCATTTACGAACTTTTAAAATTCTACGAATTTATATGGACTGCCCACCAAACATAAAGTAGTCCATATGAATTCGTAGAATTGAGAGTATACTGCATAATACAGTATATCACGATACTGGATAGAACTGGGATAATGCTGTATGCTTCAGAAAGCAGGAGAAAGTGAAAGGAGTTAAAAATATCCGACCATGTATCATGTTCAGATCACGTCATTTAACCCTCAAAGATCATAGCTAAAAGTCTTAATCGAGGTGTGTTGGGAATCTGTCCCGGATATTTACCCTTTAAATTCATTTCTTCGTATTTTAAATGTGTGAGCGTTGCACGCTACGATTAAAGATCGTTCTTATCGCGTTTGGTATACTAGTGAAACAAATATTTTAATTAGTCACATTTCCTAAAAGAACAGAAAATGTATTATAGTCAAATGCGGCGTATTTCTCAGGTACAAACAAGATGGTAGTTTAATAATAATATTGTGCTGGTTTATGACCCATTGTGTTGTTCGTGTTTGAACCTCTGTGATACGTCTCCTGCTGCATTTAAAGTTTTACATTTTCACCTTATTTTGTTAGATTAGCAGGACTGGTCTTAAATTAGCAGAAATGCATTCCGTTATCGTTCGACAATGCATTTTATTTGCTTTTGATGGAAAATAATATTATTATTAAGCTACCATCTTGTTTGTACCTGGAAAATACGCCACATTTGGCTATAATACATTTTATGTTCTTTAGTAAATGTTACTAATTAAAATATTTGTTTACACCAGTACACAAAACGCGTATTAGAACAATCTTTAATCGCGGCGTGCAACTGCTCCAGACATTTAAAATACGAAAGGAAATGAATTTAAAGATAAGCTGAACCTCTAAGGCTGGCTGGCCAATATCGTAATGCGTGATCTTTCTCATGTCCGTAACGCTCCTTTCACTTCCATCCGGCTCACAACATCATCTTCAGTTTAGTTTTCTTATATTATCCCAGATTCCTGTTCCAGTATCGTGATGTACTGTATTGCTTTTGATATACTCTCAATTCTACGAATTACATATAGACTACCCCATAACATAAAAATAAAAACGTTCGTAAATGGGAATTAACAATTCTCATGGAAATGTATTGGGGAAAGTACGTAGATACCGTTTCGCTGCGCTGTAGCATGGGGGTAGTTCGCTGCCACCATGTGCCTATAGGCACAACCTCGCGTCCTGGTACGTCCAGAGGCGTTTGGGTTTCTTCTCCTGGTATCCAAAGTGTGAGACAGCTTACGAACTTTACGGAAACATCTATGCGGACACCGCCGTGCCTAATAACTTTACTTTATTTGTACTAGAATAAACTGGCGCACGCAGGGATGTGTTGATGGGGTTGTAACCGGTCATTGCAATGAAATTTTGTATATTTAACATAGGAATATATGAGTAGTAGCTCTGTAATCTCCTATTTTGCTTATAAGCCCCCTTATGAACTTTCTGCGCACGCCTATGCTAGAATATATGTAATGATAAAAATGGTAAAATCGTCGTATCTCATAGATCGGGCATAAAATCGTATACGACCCTGGAGATAAACACGTTTGGTGGAAACTTCCACTTAGAAAAAGTATGGCCAGGGCCCAATACTGGATCCAGAGCAACGGGCGTGTGTCCTCACAGACCGCTCTCCATTGTCCCTCTCTCTCTCTCTCATTCCCACCGAAAATGTCCCTCTACTAGGACATCCCCCTTTCCTTCAGGAATTCCTAAAGGGATCTGTTTTGTGTTTAATTGCCATGGGGGTGTGCTGTCACATCATAGGGAACAACATTATAGTTCGTAATTGGAGATTAGTAAATGTGAATCCACTGCAATTACAAATTATTTTATCAAGCATAATTTTTATGACAGACATACTTTTATTCTAATGTTTTATTTTTAACTTTATGGACAATATTAATCAATAACCTGCACAAATGGATAATTGAAGTGGACAATCAAAAAGCAGTCCTTATTACGTAAATTTTATAAAGAAAAATATATTTAAATCAGTTTCATACAATCCGGTAATATATATAGATGTTTGTTATTGGTGTTCTTAGAATTGGAATATCGATTTTATCAATTTTAATAGTTTAGTATTAATATTAATTTTTGTTTGACTTAAATTAATATAATTATCAGTATTGAGTGAAAATTATCATGACAATATAAAAGTTGAACGAATCTTGTTTTCATCGAAGGGTCTTGTACGCTAGAATGAAACATTCAGGGCCAACATGATTTAGCATATTAAGGGAAGCGAAATTTCATAATTTATTCAATATATAATGAATTGGAAATTTTGAAATGTGTTTATGAAATTAAATTTTGTGTTTCATTCGTACTTCCAAAAATATAAAAAACGTAGGAATATTCTCAATTAAATTGAATTTTAATGATAATTTCATAATCTAAACAACTCAAAAACGTGAGACTTTCTTCGAAATTAATTATATCATTTCATCTTTACTTTATGTCAATTTCCTCAGGATGAAATATTGAATTCTAAAGTAAGGAATTGTCAAAGGACATTCATAATTTTTTCTGAAGGTTTTTCACAATTTTAGAAATTGAGTCTTAGAACTTGTGGAATTTTCAAATGAATTCGGAGATATTTAGGAAGAATTCGTGGCCTAATGCTCGATATTCTATCTGTAAGAAATCATTTTATATGAAAATAAGACGCCATTTCCTCGAAAGTCGCGTTTCGATTTCGGTTATTACGACGGAAGGAGTGCGATAAGTGACATCGAGTTAGCCATTTATTATCTCTCAACATTAACACGTGCAGTAAAAGTGAGAAGGAAAATCAGTAAAAAAAAGAGAAAAATTGGTAATTTCCTGATCATATAGTACTTGGAAAAATGGGATAACGAAATGATTCCTAACTCCTTATTAATGAGAGATTTTGTACTGTGCTACTTCATAGAAGTGGAAGGGGTAATGATGCTCGTTAAGCATTCTTCTGATTAATCAACTTATGTAATATACAAGAATTAAACCTAAATAACCTATAGGGAATAAACCTAAATAACACAGAATAAATAAACGTGAATAACATAGAGGAAATAAAATTAAATGACACAGAGGAAATAAATCTAAATAACATAGAGGAAATAAACCTAGATAACATAAAGGAAATTAACCTAAATAATAGAGGAAATAAACCTAGATAACATAAAGGAAATTAACCTAAATAATAGAGGAAATAAACCTGAAAAATATAGAGGACATATACCTAAATAACATAGAAGAAATAAACCTAGATAACATAAAGTAAATTAACCTAAATAATAGAGGAAATAAACCTGAAAAACAGTGGAAATAATCCTAAATAACCTGAAGGAAATAAAAATAAATAACAGAGAGGAAATAAACCTAAATAACGTAGAAGAAATAAACCTAAATAACGTAGAGGAAATAAACCTAAGTAACATAGAAGAAATAAACATAAATACCGTAGATGAAATAAACCTAAATAAGGTAGAGGAAATAAACCTAAATAACATAGGGGAAATATACCTAAATAATATAAAGGGAATAAATCTAAATATCATTAAAGCATAATATCTAAATAACGTACAAGAAAATAAATATTTTTGACATAAAACATCTTTATTTTGTCACTGGAGTATTCTTTTGTTAAAATAAATAATAACAACGTTTGCGGGAGCTGGCTATTTCCTTCATCAAGTACGAAAGGCTGAGAAAAGGAACGTTGATAAATAGAAAAACGGATATGAAATATAGAATAAAAGACAAAAATAATAGAATGTTGTTGATTTTTTTATGTCAGGAGAAAATAAAGTTATGGAGGAAATGGAAAATGGAGGGAAAATTGTTCGTGTGAGTGAAAATAACTATTATCGTGAGCTTTTGTTTTCAAAAATTCTGTAAGGCTATGGAAGTGTCTTAATCATAAAATACTCTTGATAATAATTCTTCTCACTCTCACCAGCAATTGTTTCTCCATTTTTCATTTCCTCCATAACCTTATTCCCTCGCCATAAAAAAATATTTTTTGTCCTTAGTTTTATATTCCGTATTTGTCTTTGTATTTATCAACAATCCCTTTTTTCAGCATTCCTTACTTGATAAAGGGAGCACATAGCTCCCGAAGTGTTTTTTTAATTATTTTAATAAAAAACTGCTCCAGTGGCAAAAAATGTCTGTCTTTATGGAACTCCCTGGTGAATATATGTTTTGTTTTATCTTTAGTTTATCATAAATTACTTTAATAACTAACAAAACAAATTGCACGAAAGTATACACAAGGCGTACACAGGGGGAATGTAAAAGGCATGCCAAGATTATTAGTTTATGAGAAAAATATTAAATCGAAAATCGTTCTCCAGGTATATATAATAGTCTTACATGTGTGCATAATGTTATAAGCAATATTTTTTACTTTATATTCAATAATTGCGTGTATATATAGCGATATGTAACTGATGTTGCAAATATTATAATATGCGACGAAGTAGACGAAAATATATGTTATTCAAGTTATTCAATGCGCTTAATTTACCCGATTCAATGCATTGAATGCATTTGCTTTTAAAATGGAGGAATGTACATTCACAAAAAATATACGATGATATAAAATTAATACAATATGAATATGAAAAAAAAGGTATACGATATATGTTCATGGATATAAGGTATGCAATGTGCATATTGGTAAAATGTAAGGCATACATCAACGTAATGTTTATTTGTGCACGTTATACAACACAGAAATCCAAGGCGCAAAAATGTTACGTTTCCAAATGTGTACTGCGTTCATGGAAGAAGAAACGTAAGTGTTAGATTCTTGGTACCATTTAGCACACTTACCAATAATGTTTAATTTATATTAGAGAACGGAAGTACAGGGAAATGATAAATGAAAATAAAAAGCATGCATTTACAGGATTTTTTTTATATTTCGGTAACGGCTACTTCAAACAAATACAAATATTCATACTTTCTCTATAAAATATATTCATGAAAAAGAATGGGAAGAAGTTGAATATCTACAAAATAAGTTTTCTGAACGATAACTTGCATCATGATCTAGCTTTTAAATAATACAATTGCCAAACTTTAATTTTGAACAATTATATATATGAAGAAAACGTCATCATTTCATCGTGCCCTGGTGGGCCAGGTGGTTATAACACTCTGGTCTAGAAAGGTTTGTCATAGGTGCGATTCCGGCTCGAAGTAATGCCCTTTCCTTCTATACAAAAACGCTCTGGCTTAATTTACGAGGGCGAATCAGAAAGTTATTGCCCCTATTTTTTATTAGCCAAAATAAGGCATATACAAGTAATTACAAATATACGTACTATTCTACGTACCTTACACTATTTTTCCACATAGTCCCCACACCGGTTCAGACATTTGTCCCATCGCAGCACTAAATTTGAGATGCCCCTGTGGTAGAATTCGTCCGGCTGACTGTGGAACCACCGTCGGACTGCTGTCTTGGCTTCATCGTTGCACGTGAATCGCTGTCCTGCCAGGAACTTCTTCAGCGGACCGAAAACGTGGAAATCACTAGGGGCGAGGTCCGGACTGTATGGTGGGTGGTCCAGACTCTCCCAGTGAAATGACCGGAGCTTGTCGGCAGTTCTGATTGCATACAGTCCGGACCTCGCCCCTAGTGATTTCCAAGTTTTCGGTCTGCTGAAGAATTCCTGGAAGGACAGTGATTCAAGTGCAACGATGAAGCCAAGACAGCAGTCTGACGGTGGTTCCACAGTCAGCCAGATGAATTCTACCACAGGGGCATCTCAAATTTAGTGCTGCGATGGGACAAATATCTGAACCGGTGTGGGGACTATGTGGAAAAATAGTGTAAGGTACGTAAGTATTTGTAATTACCTGTATGTACCTTATTTTGGTTAATAAAAAATAGGGGCAAAGACTTTCTGATTCGCCCTCGTATGTACGTGGGTGTTCGACTACTTTGTTTTGACGACTTAAACTTATATATCATTACATTTTTGTAATGACATGTAAGTTTACATCTGTTACAGTTTTTTTGTGGACTCATAATAGAAGCATGAGTGTAATGTGATTCTTCAGCAACCATATATGGAGGCAGAGGGATCTGAAAACACCCCCAGTGGTTCAAAAACTTGATTTACCTTATTCGGTCATGCATTGACTTTCAAAATGTTTACAGTCACATTTTAAAATAAGGTACTTTTTAGCTCATTACTAATTGTCAAGCAGTATCAATTATTTTTGTAGCATTTTAGTATCTTGTACATTCACTAAAATGTTTTACAGCCTTAAGAAGAAGGTAATAAATATAATAATGTAATACTATAAATATGTAATATTCATATGGGGCTTCATGGTGGGATATTATATTCAAAATAGCAAAAGATATATGCATTAAAAAGGAAAATTGCTATGAAGAAAATACCCTGTGGGAGAAATGGTGATTTGGACTCAGGTTGTGCGTAATCATGCTTCAATAAGGCAACGTCCTGCGGTGACACAGTGTGGTAACGCGTTCGTTTAGTGAGTCGTTAATCCGAGTTCGACTCCCAACAGTGCAAAGAATGCTTACTCTGAGATCTCATAAAGATCGCACTGCTCACTGTGGTCCAGGGTTTGGTTCCCTAGACCATAAGAGGTTTGGATTCCTCGGAAAACAGTAGGTCCGGGCGCAGCATGACCATTGTAGTCCTTGAGCCACAAAACCACAAACAAACAATAAGCCATTATAATATTTTGCAAAGTTTGATCCTTATAATTATAGTATTTTTCAAACATTTCCCTTAAATAAACGGACACGAGCGTTCTTGAATAAGCAGAAAGGATGTTTTTATAAAATCACGTGGAATTTGGATTGTTCTAGGGATTGAACTGACATAAGCAGACAAGAAATAACAGTTAATTAAAAGAAAAATAACACAGTTATCTTGTCACGAATTTTAATTAATTTATCATTTTAAAACATTGCGTTATCCAGAAAATTCGCAGAATTGTCGGTATCCATTCACGTGGAGATAAAATAGAATAATTACAGGTTGAAGTGTTTAAGTCAATACAAGCAGCTAAACTTTCGCCATTAAAATCGTTTCTGACAGATCAATGAAGGTGAACCAGAATATGATGTGAATTATGAAACATAAATCAGAGTTCTTTGTGTTTGCGAAGTTATGTGCTTGTCGTTTTTTAGCATTTAAATTTTATTATAGTTAATTTATTCATACTATTTGTTTTTCTGAACCGTAATAGTCAAAAATCAATCCGATTACCAGTGGTTATTCATTTTTATTGCTAATTAATTCTAGGAAATATTTAGATATTTACAACTTCACTGAGATAAGAAAATGGAGTTCTGACATACACACGCAATTTGCTTGCAAAGTTAATTAACTTACTAGAGACTTACTGCATTTACCACATAATAATGGCGAAAGTGGCGATCAATTAATCACAGATGGCTCAAGACACGAATAGTCATTACATATGCAAACACATTCAACGACGCCCCTGAAAGGTATTTGACAAAATAGAGCTTTTTTTTCGTGAATATGTCTACCAGCTAGGTTTTATTATATATCTTGAAATCTCAGGTGCAGAGCTATACCCAATTACAATAAAAATTTAAACTAATTGTAATTATATTTTGTCCCTAGACAAAACTTTTACATATGTTCAGGATGTGGCAACAACCTCCATATTCCCATATGTTTTTCCCTTTTCTAATCACGTGGGTAGATGACATGGTCTGAATATACAGAGCACTAACCTACTAAAAAGTATATGTCAAAATTGTTTCACAAAAATAATTGAATTCAAAAAGTTCCGTACCTAGGCTCTGGAGGAACTATCTAAGTGGAAATGGGTGCGTCAACGCAAAGTTTTACCCTGCTGTGTATCACAGTTTCTCAAGCGAGCCCATAAATCTACATAAAACAATACTGTATTTTATTGTAGATTTATATATACATATCAAAAATAAAAATCTACTTTCAATCCTATAAAACTAATGTGAATTCATGGAATCTAAATCGAGGAAATTATGGATTTATGTACTATGTATCTAGCTGTGGTAAAGCCTATAAAAACAAGAGTTTGATTTCTACTCCCCTCCATATCTAACCTAGTCATATCAGTATCCTCTGAATCTCAAAAAATTTATTTATGACATTAGAATAATTGTTAAATGGATATATATCAACAACAACTGTATATTGGTTGAATAAATTTATTTCATATTTTTATGGGTATGGCGTTTTCGATGGCAAATAAATAGAATTATATAATCTTATTATGAATCGAAAGGTAGTTTCAAATATTGTTAAAAAAACTGTATGCAAGCAAAAGATAATTTTATTACTCATATCAAAAATTTAATGTAATTTGTGAAATTGTTCAGTCATTATAAAACATAGCAATGGTAGAAATACTAGTAGCAACAGTAGCTGCAATAGCTATTATGGCATTAGGCAAGAATTGTATAAAGTGTTTCTTCAAATTTTAGACGCTTCTATTAATTTTTTTAAGGCATGCATACAGCAGAACCTCATTAACGTGGATTATGTTAAACACGAACTGTCTTTGAATCTCAGTAAAATTTAATAGTAATACGACTCCTTTCATTCTTTAAGAATAATGTGAAATATTTTAAACAAGAAATGTTTTTATTTCTCAGTCAAATTTCATACTAAAATGAAATCTTCCATCTTTTGCGAATGGCATGAAATACTTTTAACATAAGACGATTTATTGACAATCTGAATGTTAATGTAAACGACGTTCGATTGTAGTAGAAAATGTTATACATGAATTACTTATTTCCTTGAAGTATTACGTTTTACATAAAATTTCTTCCCTATGACTTAACATTATGAAGTTATTTGCATCCTAAACCTTCTCACAAATATCAGTTCCTTATCGTCGTAGCGATTTTTCAAATATCTCTTGCTTCGGATTTTGAAAAATCTCTTAATAAATCGCTTATATAAATACGCTCATCAAAAGAACCCTAATTCACCCAAAATTTATCCTATTTATATGTTGCGCAATACATTTATAAGCTTCGCAAATATCTTGAAGCTTTTAGATTTGGATGTGTTTTAAATTCAACAATCCTTCGAGCTTGATGGGGAAAGTAATATCAAGGAGTCGAAGATTGCAAATTTGGCTTCACACAAAGGATTGAAATGTGTAAGGTAAGTTCGTTTTAAGGAAAATAGGATTTCTCAGCTATAGTTCCCCATTAAATGTAATTATCGAACGGCGGTGGAGCACACCGGCCTAAAAGCAAAATAATGGCCCGGCTATTTAAAATATGGTCCAATTATTCGGAACGACTTTCTAAGTTGGTAATTTTTTAAAGCCAAGTAATGTATTTAATGGACGAGTAAAGACAAAAAGTTAGAACATAATAAGAATAAATCTTGAAAGATTCATTTTCCAGTTTCAGAGTAAAATATTTACTCCACTGTACACCTTACTTCCACTATATATTCGTAATCCTGTTTCAGTAATTGCGTTTTCGCAACCTCCGTTGTATATAAATTGAACAGAGAAGTACTTTGTATGGCTAGGAAATAAAACTAATTTTTGGGAGAAAGTTTATTGAATATTAATGGAACTCTCTCGTAAAACAAGTAATGCAAAGCGTATGGTCTTTCTTATGCGAGAATGAGCCCGAATATTTTCCAAATGCACGTTAATACTTAATTTTAAAATTGAGTTCCAGTTGCAAGAAAAAAATAAATATTTTGCCGTTTTCACATTGGAAAGCGATAATAAAACGCTTCTAGTAATTTCATTATGAGTGCTCACATTTTTATTTTCCCATAGAAGTTAATTAAGTAAATTAATAATATCATGAAAATTTCTGGTGTTAAGAAAGTTTCATTTTTTACGCTATTAATAGTGTTTAGATTTCATATCCACTCTAATTTATTATACGATATAAATATCATTACATTTCATTATGATTAAATGAAATGCGATGATATAACTATCATTATATTTCATTAAATCGTAATACGAGTAATAATGATTATTTGGATAATTTGATTTCCAAGTTGTAATTTGTTCTGTTAACTTCCAGTGATTTCAACCAGCTTCTCTCATTGGCTTGGCTCATCTGTCTTCATCACTCTTCATCAAAGACTTTTCACTCTCTCTTTTTTTTGATGACCTTTTGCATATTCGGTTGAATTTATCTCCTTTTAAAGTTTCTCTACTTTTTCAATTTAAATTAATTTTATCTCCTCATTTAATTTTTAATGTTTTAATTAATTAATTTTTCCACACTTTTTCTGTCCACCACCCATTGTAGAATTTTCGTAACCTAGACGTTTACCACCCCAACACCAACTTTTACCATTATCACAACATCTATTTTTGTTTCTTTGCTTTATCCTCTTCCCTTCTTTACCATCCTCATAAACAAGACCTTCATGATGGATGGAGGCGTAGCGCATACTGAGCTGGTACTCCGTATCTGAAGCATTGGTTTGGTTTGATTTGAAGTTATAACAAATAAAATCATGGCATGATCCCTCACAGGAAGGGAGAAAAACAAAGAGAGAAAAAAAAGTTTCTTGGCGGGCCTCAAGCTCTCCTTCCCCATAAAACCCACAACTGCTGGAGAACCCTCCATATGTGAACAATTTAAAACAATTCTGTTTAAAGTATGCAAATATCAAATGAGCATATACAATATAACACATTTTGAACAGAGGGAATTCTATTAAAAATATCTAAAAGTAAAACAATATAAACTTATAAAATATACTAATTACTGAGGAAAGGAAAAACGGAAATAAAAAAATTAGTTATATTATGATTCGTTTTTTTACCAACTGTATAGTAAACAGATTTTCGTTTAAAAAATTCGAACTATTTATATCATGCAGATTTATAGGAAAGTCATTTCATAGTCAAACCGCGGGGGAATTTATTGTGCAATATACTGAGTCTATTCTATGAAACTGAGGAATAAAATCGATATTGTGTCGATTTGCGTATAATAAAATTCTCGTGTTAAGGGTCCAAATATCAATATGTCGATTCGTTTTTAGTATTTTGTATATAATAACAGCAAGGTTAGTATAATGAAGCTCTCTTGAAGTTAATATTTTTCATCATTACAAAAAGAATTTGAACACCCGTTAAATAGTTTTTCCCACAACCTAATAATTCTGTCAATTTCAGCATTTATCGGTTAGCCCATATTGCTATATGATATTAATTAGCTGAGGTTTATTATATAAGATTAACCATATGTTATATGAAATTGTATTAGATAGAAGTAAGCAGACAATATATTTGTAGGAACGACGTTTTTTATTCTAACCACGAATGTGTGGAAAGTATGGTACAATGACTCGTAGAAAGGTTAGAACAGGGTTGTCCAAACTTTTAGGATAGTGGGAAACCTAGAAAATTTTCTCTATCCTCGAGGGCCAACGGTTTCTTAAAAAAATTCTCTTCGGTGTTTCTACCGGTTATTTGTTTGTTCACTTGCGATATGGAAGGGGGTCACCCATGCTGTCTAAACCATGCTGTCTTTTGAAAAAAAAGATTTTTGGATGGAATTTTTTTAATTTTTTATGCCGAAGAGTTGTCGGTGGGCCGAATTAACATTGTTGGTGGGTCGAATTGGGGCCCGCGGGTCGTATGTTGGACAATCCTGGGTTAGAATGAAAAAAGCATCGTTTCTAAAACCCTCGTAAGTTCTATTTTACGACCATTGCTTATTCAAAAAATGGTTTTGGCTGATGTTTAAATCGCGATCACAGCACAGCCCATTTCCGTGAAAAACCAGTTCACAGTGATAGACGCTCGCAAGAAGAGGGATGACAAGTCACGTATAGCCATATGCGTAGAGTTATATAGGTCCGCGGGGCCGGGGGCCCCCTGAATAATGTTCAATTTTACATATATTGTAATGTTTAAATATCCATATTATGTGTTTGAGTCCCCCCCCCCTCTCCCCAATAGTTTTGGAAATTCTGCGCAAATACTATGTCGGTAGCTTAGTGGTTAGATCATTTTTCCAGCAAAGAAAAGACATGGGATCGTGGCCTACCATGTTTCCGTAAATTCCTTTCCCTTCTGCGAATCGTTGTAAAAATATTTTTGCAGTTAAATAATTGGATATACTTCTTAACTCCAATAACTCCACTAATTTTACCGCAAATATAACTAAAATTACGAGCCCATTTCAAGTTGTTTTGGAAAAATACTCCAACAAATTTTAAATGGTCATAATATTTAACATATGCGTCATTTAATTTTATCTGAAGATACAGGATGATACTTCCTTTAATAAGAAATAATATAATATTTGTTATAGTAGTGTCAAATGCAGGATAGTTACCAATCAATGAAACGGTCTTGATTTGCCAATGAACGAGTCTTGATGTGCCAATGAACAAGGTTTTATGTGTCAATATTAAAATTAAAATTGTGCCAAATTTAAGATTGAAATCACACTGGAGCCTTGCAGTGGTGAAGTTGAAGCGCATTCACCTTACAGATTATTAATCCAGAATTAATATTGAATTTTCAACCGTGCCAAAACACTAGTACGCTTACTACCTAGCGGTTCACTGTCGCCAGGGGTTCTAGCCCTAGATATTTCAAGTGTTGTAGTCAAATATCGGAGAATAATCTTCAGACACGGGAATACCATTACCAGAGACGGATCGCCAGACGCTGGAAGAGACGGGTGACCAGAAACAGTGACGTCACAGAATTGAGGTGCGGCAACACTACCGCGAAGGGACTGCATAAAATGTAGCGGGAAAACAAATCATCGCGGAACTTTTTTCGTTCACGTGTGAAGTTACAATTTTGATTCGCGCTGGTCGCGACTAAGTTGTTTATTCGCTCAATATTAATTCCTTTAACAATTTAATTTTTCTTACATGTTTCGTTTGCGTAAATAAATGTTACGTTTTTTGTTAAAGACTTTTAAATTTTTTAAGAAGTTACACATGAGGTTACTTCGTTCTGGTGGTAATACTAAATACTCCCAGAGGCTGCAAGATGCAATATTGAGTCTGCGATATTTACTTCGACGTGAAACGGGGCGTATCCCGGCTTTTGAATTATGCATCCAGCACAGCCTGATAGCAAAAGATAAGTTTATGCAACAGGATATAAAATGGAGTCAGAACTAAATTTACAAAATCTTAATACTAAATAATTGCCCCTGTAAAAGGTTTCGGAATCCAATATAAAACGCATATTCCGGCGCAGCTTAATATGTACAGTCCTCGCGCCATAGAAACACACAAATAAACCAAAAATCAAATTGTGTCGGTTAAATTTTTATCAATATTTAGAGATACAAATTCAAACTATTTTACACATTACGGAAAAGCTCGTACTTACCAAAGAGGTTTAATCGATCCCGATTTGAATGTTAATGCTACACTATAATCGAATATGGTTATCAAAGGTGAAGAGTAAGACCTATTCGTAATGACGTCTTAATTATGAAAGATAAACCTAAATTAGTTAAAGGCCAGCAATAAAAAATTTAAAACTTACAATATATTTAGCGAAATTTATGTAAATGGAAATTAAATAAAATTTCCGTCGTAAGATAATATAACGCCTAAGAGGATCATTTTGAGCAGGTCGTTCATAAAGATATTATAAATTCACTACGTTTTTTATAGAAAACTATGCATTAATCAAATATTTTTAACGACACACTATTTTTTTTTAGTTTTCATCAAATAATGTTTCTAAATATCATTTAACGTCTAAGAACTTGCAATTCTTAAGAAAAATAACATTTTAAAAAATTAATAACTAGATAAGAATATTAGAAAAATGAAGCACGGATCATATTGTACGCATTTTTAACGTAACACCAATTGTTTAAATATTTACTGGAATTAAAGATTTTATTTTTCGCGAAACCATTTTAACGTTTATTTATTTACCATGTTTGGTTTTGATTATACGCACCCTTATAAAATATTTATTGTGTTTACTTGCAAGAGAATTTTAAAAACAGTTAATTTTGCTCAATTGTGCGAACCAGTGCATAAATAAATAATTTTTTTCAAAAGGAAGCTGAAATAATATTGGTGAAAACTTAGTTCCCTTTCTCCTGTTTGCCTAATATCAGCATCTAAGCGTGATCATAAATTAAATTTAAAGTATACTTAATTTAAAATTTAATGTATATTTTTTATATAACCGCTTACAAAAAAGCCTTAAATTTCTGTTTCAAATTTTCATGTTGCATATTATAATGGTGCTTTAAAATTGGAACTTTAATAACCACCGACAATATTAACTCTAAATCTGTGCACTAAATTGTATTAAAAAATCCCAAAATTTTTGTTAAATGTGAAATGGTTTAATATTACATTGTTAAATATATGTTTTAACATTTAAATTATTTATGAAAGTTTTATTAAAAGTACATCTAAAGCTTTATCAATAATCACTTACTAAAGCAACCTGGATGCTAATTTGCTGATCCTTTTCACCTCCTGAATTGAGATCTTTAATTTTCTTCTATATTGAAAATAACGGACCAATTCTTACCTCATTCTTTGAATTGTACAAAAAAATTAGTTTTATAAAATATAATTGCTTCCAGGATTAATATTTTGTTAAATTGCTTTTCAAACAATATGACTTTTACGTGTTTCGGCTAAATTAATTTACCTTTGTGGTAAATTTAATTTATTTAAATCTCATTTACATGTGTGTGTGTCTCTTGTTTTTACACTTTATTAAGCCATGAACTCCCCAGGGTTTGCCAAACTATTTAAGTAAGCTTTGAACTAACATCAGTTTGAGAACCTATTTAGTAGGACCAATCCCTAAAACTGCAGAAGTCAAGAAAATTTCTTTTCAATCCACAAATATACGTTTCTTTTTCGCAAATAGAGAAGCAAAATGCCAAGTATCCAAAAAGACCTTTTGCTCTAGTTCTGTCTAATGTTTGAAGCCTCTTTATATCCTTTTGAACAAAATGAAACACAATGTAGGGGAACTCTTCCATTATATTTACCGGGATACAATACTTTCCAGTCATGCTGTAGAATAAAAGAAAGTTGCTAAAACAGTCTGCCCGTAACAGAGTTTGGGGAATGAAAAGTCTAAAAGAAGAATCCAGACGAATTTAGAAGATTCGGTCGGAAATAATTGTAAGAGAAATAGAAGAAACGAGGGAAGAAAATTTTTTTTGTGGAAAATTTCAAGCCTTATAATTAAACTCTCTTCCTCTTATAGTCTCGCGGTTGCTTTCCGAGCAAACATTTGAAATTGTTTGGTAAGAATTTAGTTTAATTCAAATGCATCTCCACTGAAGTTTAAAATAATTGGGGATTTTCTTACAAACCTCCGTTTTTGGATGTTTAAGTTTGGGAAATGGGTCAATGTTTATGAACCAAGTTAGGAAAGTGACTTCTTTGTTGAATTTCGTAGTTTCGAATGCGTATTTTCTTAAAGGAATTACTCTAAAGCCTTCTGCGTTACTCTTTGTTTTACGTTGTTTACTATTATTCCCTTGATCCAATTCGATTAAGTCCTTGTAAACACAAATTGGGGTTATTTCTTTATTCTGAATACCCGTTTAGCTTCGGTTTTTATGCTCATTTGTTATGCTTCATTTTTTAAAAAGTATCAGTTACAAAAATAAATGGAAATTTTAAGACCCTAAATTTTTCAAACCCATGCAGGAATAATTTCTTACTATAAAATAATACGCATTGTTAAAAATTTACAATGGTTCATAATGGTTATAATTTATAAAAATTTGTGTAATTTACTGCTCCTGCTTCATTCAAAAACTCACAAAAATCTCGCCCCGGAGGCTTTTCTGTGTTGACCATTATTTGGCAATTGTGTTATCCCTGTGAAGGGTAATAATATCTTACGGCTTAATTTTTATCTGTGTTATTTCTTTTCTACTTTTATATTCTATGTGAAGTTTTGGTAAAATATTCAAACCAAATTAAATTATATATCGCTGGAAAAAGTAGTGATTTTAGTAGCTTTGGCCTACAGGTTTCCTGGAATTGTTTCATGTACTTTTCTTCTGGAAATTGGCTTATTCAAAAGTACTTATAATTTAAATATCAAGCAAAATATATTTCATATCAAAACGACAAAAATGTTCACCAGGAGATTCCCCTACAACTGCTACTTTGACACTGGCATGAGGTTTAGAAACGTGACTTTTCTAGAGTTTTGTCAAGTGAAAGCATAATGGAGTTTATTTGGAGGTCTTCAGTTTATATACCCTCATGTTTGGAATTCTCAAATGAAGTCATTTTTTACAGGGTATTCCCAGCTGAGTAAACTCCCTCACGCCTTGACTTAAGTTGACCATACTAAACACGAGGTTTAGCGAAAATCCTGTAAATCGCAGGGAAAAGTTTTGAGATATTTATGATGAAATACCTTAAGCTGCAAATATATGGCGATTCCAAAAAATGATCTAACGTAACAATCTAACGTAAAACCCGCGTAGATTTCCTGTCCTGTTCACGATCCTCGTTAAAGACATGTTCTGTTAATTGGTTTCAGTTACCTTCTCAGCCTACTGCACCCATATCCTCCTTTTGTCGCATAAATACAATATGCCTTTTTGTCTACACGTGTTAAAGCATAACGACAATAAATTTTAAATCCGATTCTTCGGAACTAGCATTTTGAGATTCGTGATATCTAGCATACTGCCGACACTGTAGTAACTTCTTTCCATTAAATTCGGCTTTTTAAAGTATGTAAAAAATAACGTGAATATTTCTCTCCTCCTACTGATATGGGTGTCTATGCAATTAAGCTTAGACCTTTTAAAATCAAGTTGTTATGTGAAAACAAATTGATGCCTTTTTATAAAGACAGAACCGACTAATTTTCTTCTGTGTGTGTGGAAGTAAAATTTCCGATAAAACTCTTTATCTCAATCAGAGCTCAGATGGTGAAACTTCGAATATTTCGGCTTTTATTTGCTACATCAAGTTAACATGCACTAATTTATTATAGATTAATTTTAACATTAAATTCGCAGCATGTAAAAGTAGAGGAAAGTTCATGCTTGGATAATCATAAGACGTAATGGGTACCATAATTTAACTAAATCTTATAGCATACGCATGCACTTTAGTGTTTATATATTCGTCTATTCAAGTGATCTTTAAATATAAATATATGTAAAATTTAATATAGTTCGGAAAATGAATACGTGTTCCTCCAACCGACTACAAAAATAGAAAAGTTTTTCTAGAAACTCATGCAACAAATTTTATTTGCAAATGCTTTTCCAGAATTTTAAAGAGAAAAATAGTAAACTCTGCTGGAAAGTATTCCTTTTCATCAAATGCCCTTTTCTCTGGTCTCAGAGATATAGGAAAAGAAATGGGTGTTTCCTGAAGTATAATACCCCAAAACTTTTCCGATGCATTTTCTTCCTGGCTGATCGTAAAAACCAAAAGCGCAACTACCTATAAATACAAATAAAAACAAATCAAATAGAACTAAAAGGAAACCGAATGATTTATAGTTTTTTTTAAACAAATTGGAAATTCAAATGCAGAATAACGGAAATTTCTGCATATGCATAAATACTGTTAACAAATAATTGATTAAATTATTGCCGGGATTAAAATTCGTTATATATACTTAATAATCCGGAGAGATATTAACAGAATTTAAGGAGATTCTTACATCCTTATCATATTATTATTGTTGTATTCTTATTCGACGTATTTAAATTATTAGGTGCTACAGTAAAATTTCTTTATAACAATAATTTGATTGGAAAAATACAGTTTATAATGATATTTTCCCATGTCTTAAGAGCGTTTGTAGACAGATTTAAGAGTATTATAATCTTCATTTCTGTATTCGAAAAATGAATTACTGGGTACTAGAACGAGAAGATTCAAATCGGTAATGGTTAAAAGTTTGTAAGATGAAAAACCTTGTAAAATATTCAAAATTTCGTACATGGCACGCTCATAAACAATTAGTAATAAACAATTTTGAGGCTATAGTTTTTATTTACAAATTCGTAGCTATCATCACCATCATCAAATGCCATCTCAGATTTGGAGATTAACGGCCAATAGGGAATGCATTTTCTTGTCTCTACTTGTATGGATATTGTCTTTAGCGTTTAAGCTAGTCCAAGCCTTTCAGTAATGAACTCGTCTTCATCTTTTTCTGTCTCTAAGTTTCTTCCTCATGATATTTTCCCCCAGTGCCAGTTGGGGAAGTTTGTATCTTTCTCCCCTCACTATGTGACTGAAATATGCTAATTGTCTTCTCAGAATTGAAGTGATGATTGTTCTTTTTTTTGTGGATCTATTCAGGACTTCTTGATTGGAAATCTTATCGGTGCATATTATCTTCAACAGTCTTCTAAGGGCCACCATTTCAATAGTTTCGATTTTATTTCTGACGTTTTTTAATGTCCAAATCTCGTAATCATAAAACAGAATAGGCCAAATATAATATTTTAGAATTAGGATAGATGACTTAACTATCATAGTGTAGGATTTAAATTGTTTCAAAACGTTAAAATTTCAAATAGAGCTAATTTCAATAATTTGGTTTCTTCATTCTCCATGGCTAACATTGATAATATTTTTGCTTTGAAGGCTTCATGGGTACATATTTCGCCAAGGAAGTATTAATACTTGTCGGTAAGATATCAGGCGTGTACGTTTAGAGAAGGACTCTCCTAAAGCTCCTAAACGCAGAAATAATTCTTTATAAAGCCTTATTTTAAACACTGGCATATAATCTTTTCCTTGGAGTTTTGTTTACATATCTTTTGCTTGTGGTAAAATGAAATACAAGTTTATTTTGTGTTAATTTGTGTAGCATTTTCGTTAATTTCGCTATGGCCTAGTACTAATACGTTATTTTTCGTATTCACTTATGAATTGTCCTAAAACAATTAAACAGAATATAAGCCTCTTATTTAAACAATTAATATTTCTAAGATTTAGATTTGATATTTAAATAGTCCCTATCTTCAAAATAGTAAACAGTATTTCTAGTTATTTAATATTTGATAAAGAATTTTTCTATTCTTGAAAAAAATAGTCGCAGAATTTCTGTTCCCGACTCTTTTTTTCTTAGATTACTGTCAGTTCGAATGGTTTGCCTTCGAGGGAAATTTTGACATTTTGAGAAATATGATTTATGTTCGTCATTTGGCAAATTGAGAAGAAAATTTTCAGGAACTTAAATTTTTATTTTTTGCCCCTTAATTGATTCCGATTTTTGGTAAAGGCAAGTAAATATGAGTTCAAAAATTTCGGAATATATTGAAAAAACGTTAACCATCGCAAAATTTAAGCACAGACGAAGTAAAGGAAAACACTTTTGTTTACCATGTGAATATTGTTGACAAAAGTTTAGCTTTCGATCTTCAGCCGAGTAGAATTTAGATTGAAGATAATTTAAAGCCTTTATTTACTCGGTCTTTTAGTGGTGCAAGGAAAAGTTTACTATATTTCAGTACAATTGTAGTTTACAAAATTTAATTGAATTTTATAATTGTTAAATATTTGTATATGTATTTTTTTTAAGAAAAATTGTTTCATACACCCCTTTAGGCCAAGCGAGAGTTAAGAACTCATTACAATGCTCCTGAAGCTAGTTGTATATCACACGTGAGCGCCGGGGGAGGGGGAGTTGTCTTGTTGGAGAATAGCCTTGTTATTTATTAACATTTTGTCGAAAATTTGTTACAATAATCTTTAATTCTATTCTGAAAGATCTGCTAGGATGGTAACATAGGTTAAACTAATGACAGAGCTCTTCAGCGTTACAAGAAATGCTATGGATTCTTAAGAAACTGTTACACCGATGACACATGATTCTCATCAAAACGTTGACATCGCTGTGACCTGCTTATAAAACCCCAGTCTAGCAAGGCCCTGCTGTGGCGCAGCATGGTAACGGGTTCAACTGCCAATAGTGCAAAGAATGCTTACTCAGAGATCTCATAAAAATTTCATTACTCACTCTAGTCCGGGGTTTGGTTCCCTTAGGCTTTAAGAGGTTCGCATTTCTCTGCAAACAGTAAGCCCAGGCGCAGCATAACCATTGTAGTCCTTGAGCCGTACAACTACAAACAAACAAACCAACCAATCTGGCAAGAAAGACCCATCGCCTCGTGAAGTTTCCACCACACTCGCATTCTTCCAACGGCGTGATGAGTCTGGAATCTCGATTCATATGATCAGACGAGATATTTCCAATTATATATGATCCAATCTCTTAAGACCTGGGAAAATATCATTATAAACTGTATTTTTCCAATCAAAATTGGGATTTTTCAAACTGAAGCCTTATGAGTTAATGTGTCTTGCAGTCAGCATCGGGTATCTGTGTAAACGCTGGCTGCCTTATTCTTATTTCTTAATGCTATGGTGAATAGTCTTTGTGTATAGGTTTATTGACATATCTCTATTGAATTCTGAAACGGTCTATTGCGAAGAAGCCTTTATATTACTTGAAACCATGGGTGATATTCTATGCTCATCAAGAAAATCAATATCTTGTTGACTACCATACTTGTTTCTTTAAATCGAAAGTTTCAAAGTTCGGACAGGTTTCATATATACACACAGACCACTTTTCAATGCGGAATACCAAAAATTTCACAGTTGCTGCAATCTCTAATATCCAGCTTTATCATACCCACAATTTATTCACGGGAGTATTTATTCACTTGTATCAGCAGTCTTTATACGTGAAAGAATCCTGATTCCTGATTTCGCGAAATTCCGACATATATTCAACTTATGGCCTGCATTAGATTTATGCTGCCATTTGATAGGACAGGATCATGTTGCTAATTGGGTGTGAATAATTTGATGTTCTTTCAGTGTATATGCATATATCTTAATTTTCAAATGCATGTAAAGAACACTCTCACATTCAGCTGTATAAAGACTTGTGTGGAAGCTGCAAAATCTTAAACTGAAATCTTCTATTTCCCAACTGAGCATGAAGTTAATGCAGTCTAGTATTTTAATGTTACTAAATAATGATACGTCTTAAAATACGGTACTAATGAGTCCTAAAATACGGTACTAATGAGTCCTAAAGTACGGTACTAATGAGTCCTAAAGTATGGTACTAATGAGTCCTAAAGTATGGTACTAATGAGTCCTAAAGTATGGTACTGATGAGTCCTAAAGTATGGTACTGATGAGTCCTAAAGTACGGTACTGACGAGTCCTAAAGTACGGTACTGACGAGTCCTAAAGTACGGTACTGACGAGTCCTAAAGTACGGTACTGACGAGTCCTAAAGTACGGTATTGACGAGTCCTAAAGTATGATTAAGATCCTAACATACGATTATGGGTCTTAACATATGGTAATTATAAATTATAAAATAGGATATGATTATATACATATATTAGAATAAGATGATGAATTTAAATTGGAACCGTAACCTAATTGATCGTCCTACTCAATATTAGGTTTGTCTCTAATAATTTAATCTTAAAACACGATGATCACGAATCCTAATCTATAACGTTGATGGATTCTAACGGAAGTATAACAATGAATTCAACAATATGTGAAAGTTACATAATTATGAAATTACAACGATCTTTTGTTTGTTTGTGGTTTTACGGCTCAAGGATCACAATGGTCATGCTGCGCCGGAAAAAAAACTAATCATTATATAATTATTGGTGCAATGATCATCACGTTATTTTTTAACGCTGGACGTAGTTTTGTTATTATACTGTGTATCAATGAACACCAGCTAATAATACTGGTATATGGTACATTCTAATTTTTTGCATTGTTTTAGAAGCAAAAGTAAACCATTTCCTTCATATTTCATGTTCTTAGGAGGTAAAAAAAAACACAACACGTTGTATAAATAATAAGTGTAATTACTACGGATAAGTTAAACTTTTCAGGCTGTAAAATGGCTTATAAATGTTATAATTTAGCGCAGACTGAATATGACATTATATGTCCCTTCCCGGAAAGGAACAAATTTCTAAAGAGCAATAAGTATTTTGCTAATGACAATTAATTAGGGAAATAGATGGTAATTCCTGTCTTGCCAAAATTTCCAAGTAAAATATTTTCCGCTCTTTCTGAGTATCACTGTCTTACTCTCAAAATCATTAAACACAAACTAAAAATTAAACAATTTCCTGTAAGCTGGTATAAGGCAATTTTAATTAAAAGTGCAATTTTAAATCTCAGCGAATACTTGGTAATGGTTGAAAAATAAAAATATTTGCTTTCTCATTTCTCGAAAAGATTAAAATTTAATTTCCTGGAGAAAATTAGCTCGATTAAAAGCAGTCGTCTTTACATGAGCTATCATAAAACCATTTAAATAAGCAGTAAATGAGTTCGCATACGCAACTGCAAATACAATGTTAGTACCTGAATAGCTGCAGTTATAATCCCAGAATTAGAAAAAGATGGACTACGATAGTAAAATTCTCGGAATTTTGGCGCAAGTTCAAAATTCTGGGTAGAGGGATTTAAAATCTTATTATTTTGGATAAACGAGAAATTTATAAATAACCACTCCATGTTGCATTGCAACAAAATGGAACAAAGATAATGAAAGTGTTTTCTAATAATCCTTAAGTGCTTGAATGTTTTAAAAAAAATCAAGAGTGCGCAAATTTTGCATTTAAAAATAGCAATAAGCAATTTAAGTGTAATAATGCAAAAGCTTCATGTTATAAAATTCCTCACTTTTAAGTAAATTCTTAATGACGTCGTAATATCTGCTTTTATCGTTAATGTAAAAAACGTAGCTCCAAGTTTTAAATTGACGTTTCAATTAAACTTAAATTTTTTGAATGTATAAAAATTATTCATTAGATATAGAATGTAATAATATAACTTTATTCAAAGAGCTTAGATTCAGTGATATTACAACACAACGTCAGATGATATTCATAGAAGTTTAATTAAATTACATGACTTTGTAGAATAGAATGGAATATATACTTGGCTAGTTAGACCCATGAGTGTGACTGAATTAGGTTGTTATGTCTCAATGTGTGTCCTGTCCACTTGAGTTGACGTCTGCTGATCGATTGGAGTATTCTTCTCTTCTCCCCTACGTCTCGCAAGATCTTGGTTCTACTATTCCTCTCAATCCAGCTCTCTCTGAGCATTTTCCTGCAACACGACATCTCGAAGGACTACAGTAGTCTCTTCTCGCGTTTACGTAAAGCCCAAGTCTCAGATACTATAAAGCTATTATCCATATACACGTAAACACCAGTCTTTTTCCCGTTTGTATTTGCAGTTGATTAGATGTAATGAGCTTATATTTATCACTGAAAGCTCCCTTTGCCTGTGCCAATTTTACTTCTTATTTTTTTTCCAAATTAGGCATCTTCCGTGACTAGTTGTCCCAAATACTGAAAAGATGAAATTTGTCTTATGGTCTTTCTTCCTATTTCACGTTTCATTTGGTAGTCTGTCTTTCCTAGTAACAGTGTTTTTGTCTTTTCATAGTTTATATTCATTACACACTATTTAGCTCTATTGTTTATTTTCTTGAGCATTACTGCTAATCCCTTTTGGCTTCAGGCTATAACTGCTTGGTCGTCCGCGAAAGTTATTATGTACTGGGCTTTTTGCAAAAACACATACTTCACGGTTCCAAAAATGCATCTTACTTCAGTCCAGAAATTTAAAGCAAAATTATAAGCGTTTGTGGACAGCTAATTCAGGAAGAAATAGTTAAAAATGTCAACAATGTAGTGTGTTTCTCTATTATTGGAGACGAAACTCTTGATGTTTCTGCCCAGGAACAGTTTTCAATATGTATCAGATATATAACGAAAACCATCCTTCACTGAGGGAAGAATTTGTAACCTTTTTCCATTAACAGATTTATCTGCAGAGAACGTGGTTTGAAAAATTGGGGCACTTGCAAAGACTTAGACATTAATCTAGACAAATTAACTGGTCAGTAATATCATAGATTTTTCATAATGAGCAGATGTAAGAAGAATGGTGTTCAAACAAGAATTCTAAAATATTATCCAAAACGATATACAGTCACTGCGCAAACCATCGTCTAAATTTAGTTCTCACTAAGTCTTTTAATGTGCCTTTAATCCCAAATAACTTTGGAGTTTTAAATGAGGCAATTCAATTATTTAGACACAAGCAGGGAACCTTTTAGAAGAAAACGTTTCTAAGATATTACCAGAATAAAAACAAAATCGAGATTGGTGGTGTTTTGAAAAACAAGGTTTGTTGAGCGTCGGGTCACTGTAAATACTTACGTTGAGCTTCTTGCTGCAATAGGTCAAAATCTTCAAGAGCTTGCAGAAAATAACTGGTCATTTTCAAGCACTGTGTCACAACTTCCATTCGCCATGGAGAAAGGAAGCTTTATTGTATCTATGCTTGTTTGTAACTACATTTTTAGCCTCACATTATCACTTTCAGTATACCTCCAAAATCCTCAGCACGAAGTAGCTTTTGCGTTTAGGTTTTGTGAAGATATTCTGCAAATATTAAAGGGTATATAAATAAAGGATATTTAAAGGTTATATAGATAAAGGTAAGGGTGAGTTTAATAGGATCTTTCAGAAATCTGCTGCTAAAACTGTTTCCAAAACTCATATTGATGCCTCGAGACAGGCAAAAAAAAAAATAATAATCTGGACAACTGCCCACATAACTCTCCAAAAGAGTATTATAGAAGGTCAGTTTTTTTTGCCATTTGTCGATGGACCCATTGCGAATCTGGAACAAAGGCTGAGTCAAAATTAAAGTTTTTGTCTGCCATTGAGATGTTGTTCCGAAGATATAGACACCGAATAATGTAGAAATGATCAAGAACCTGAAAGTTTACTATGAACATAGGATTTCTGAAACAACACCCCAAGCAGGGTGCATCTTGTGGTGAGAAAAATGGAAATCTAATCTACGAAGAAATCTGCCTTACCATCTCGAATTATTTTTATTTTAGACGCTTATGATAAGAATTTCTATCCAAATTTTTGCCATTTACTCCATGTCTTAGCATTCTTACCAGTTTTTACATGCAAAGCTGAGAGATCATTCTCAGCCCTTAAGAGAGTAAAACCTAATTTAAGGAACAGGATGGGTAATGAATAATTAGCCGGCTTAGCACTCATATATATACATCATCCTCTATTTTTAAAGCAGAGGACGTATTAAGCGTTATGGCACGAAAGGAGAGAAGGTTGATTAAAGGTATAATATAATTTTTATACACCCATACAATTTAAGTTTAATTAAAACATCAATTTAAAACTTAAAGCTACGTTTTTGACATTAAAGATAAAAGCAGATATTACGACTTCATTAAGAATTTGCTTAAAAGTGAGCAATTTTATAACAATTTTGTATTGTAA
Source organism: Dysdera silvatica (assembly GCA_006491805.2). NCBI lineage: Eukaryota > Metazoa > Arthropoda > Arachnida > Araneae > Dysderidae > Dysdera > Dysdera silvatica. The sequence continues at coordinate 51,614,903 of QLNU02015270.1, read as the reverse complement.
TTTTATTTTTCATATAATTTTCAAACATGTGTAATAGACATAATGTATTCAATAATATGGCATAATTTCTAATTAAATTCATACAAAAATGTTTTTCCCATTTATTATTCAAAGCAACCAACAAGCTGTTACTTGTGTTCATGATGAAATTAGAAGCATTTACTCTCACCATCAGTGGGGTATGCAATATCTGATTAAGGCGGATTTTTTGGGGGATGAACCACTACCTTGTACTTTTTAATGTTAATTTTTTTCATTTGTTTGGGGGGGGAGGGGGGCTCTATAGCCCCATGGGCCATTCTTCTCCGCACTCCCTTGCTAGTCATGAATCCTAAGTGTTAAGAATATTTCACTTGAAGAAGTAAAATTAATTATAATTTTTTTTTGTCATGGACTCACACTTACCAAAATCCTGGCTACGTGTCTGGCAGAGTGCACCTTCTGGTGCGAAAAATGGGATTCTGCAAAAAAATCTGCCTTACCATCTCGAGTTATGACTATTTTAGATATTTATGATAAGAGCTGCTTTCTAAATGTTTGACATTTAGTCTATCTCTTAGAATTCTTAACAGCCTTTACATGCAACTGGCTTAGTACTGATATCAATACATTATCCTCTATCTTTTAAAGAAGATGACGCATTAAGCGTTATGGCACGAATGGAGAAAAGAAGGTTGATATTGTAATTTTATTTTTTTTATGACTTTCATGCATGTGTAATGGACACAACGTACTGTCAATTAAAGTGTCTTAGGTGCGTCAACTGCTCCCAGATTGGAGACTTAGAAAATTGGAAAGATCTACATTTTTGATAAATAAATCCATTGGAACCAGCGTGTAAAACACATTTTTTGATTTCTTATTCATTATTAAAAATCCTTGAATTGGCGCATTTGCCAGTTTTCAGCCATGTTCATTTGCAGAACTGGCGCAAAAACGATGGACATGGTTGCCGCAATTCAAAGTTACTCCTTTTTGGCGAAAACAGAAAAACCACGTTCTATATTAAGACGGAAAAAATTTTGCTATCACCTTATCCTTTTTCGACTCGTCCGTATTTTCATTTGTAAGAAACCTTTTAAAACGTGATTAATTTTGATGTAAGTGTGAGTCGAACCTCGATCCGTATGGCTTGCACTCATGTAATATATTTTATTCTGTTAAACATAATTACCATATATTATTTTTAATAACAAAAATAAGAACATTTTGACTTTATAACACGAAATTTATAACTACATACATAATTTCGTTTGCTTTTTAGAGAGTTAAAAACAAACCAAAGACATATTTTCGTAAAAACGAAACTCGGAAAACTGTTCTAATGATGTGAACAGTTTATAACAAAATAATTCTTTTCTAAAACAAACCAACTTGGCTTATAAAAAAAGAACGTATGTACAATTACTATTTACGTTTTCACCAATATAACTTATAAGGTAGTACATTGAACGTTCGATTTTTTCGGTTTATATTGCCATGGTTAGTAGGAAATGTACATTAAATAACGCTACGAAGGGCCATAAACCTCTGTCGTCCGAGAATATAACATAGCATATTATGGAAAAACTATACATGATTACACTTTGACTATGTGATAGTGGTAATCTACATAGAAACACTGAAAACAGAGATACACGATTTAATAAATGAAAATTTTTCACATGACTGAAAATCATATACGTCGTGATCCAGTTTATATGAAATTGAAAACATATTGCCATGTTTTTCAATGTTATCATCATTATAGTTACATTTAGACCATGGATAACGAAGAACTGTTTGATATTTCTTAGATTGCAACTGGTTGTAAACTAATGAATGTAACTTAATAACTATTTCATTACGATCAGTTACTTTGATTGTTATTTCATTTGTAAGAACGAAGTTCACAATCCTTTTAATAAAGAATTTGTACTCTCTAAAAAAATATACGTCTAGGGGCTGCACGAGAGCTGTTGTACCAGGAGGATTTTGTAATTTTATGCAACTGTTAGGAAGTTCACTATATGTTGCCTTGTCTGTTGATCCGGTCCAGAAATCCAATATAAAATATGAAGGGTGACTTAAAAGTGGTTTGAGGCAGTTGGTAACCCATTTCTTCAAAGTACATTTTCCCCTGACTTGGAGCATGTAACAAAAATATTATTAGGGCGAAATGATGTTTTTTAAACCTTTGGACCAAATTTTCCTGACTGTTCATATAAACATGACAGTAATTTCCCTTTCAGCTCGCCTTTCATAGACAGAAGTGGCATTACCGAAAGGCCCTGCGGTGGCGCAGTGTGGTAACGCGTTCTCCTAGTGCGCCGCTAATCCGGGTTCGACTCCCAGCAGTGCAAAAAGAACGCTTACTCAGAGATCTCATAAAGATCTCACTGTAGTCCGGGGTTTGGTTCCCTAGGCCTTAAGAGGTTCGGATTCCTCGGAAAATAGTAGGTCCCGGCGCAGCATGACCACTGTAGTCTTTGAGCCGTAAAACCAAAATGAAAGCGAAAGAGGCATTACCGCATGCGAATGTGTGGCTGCAAATTTGGATTCAACAATTGATACTGTACACTTTTCACCCTTAATAGAAAGCGTTATGTCGCTTGGGATGAAGTACTGAAACCCACTCCGATCTGCATTAAGCACTTGTTCCGTATATTACAGCTTGAAATTAAATCTCTTGTTTATAAAACAAGTTCACACACACACAATAGCTTTGTTTTCAGTAGTTTCAAGATCATAAAGTGATCGGACATTAGTATATTCCTTTATTTTTCGTGAAACGATTCGATTGGCTAATTTTAATTTATTGATAAAGCAGCTAGATATTTCATATTTAAATCTTTTGCAATGTTAGTGGCCCATATTTTTAAATTACTATCACGAACTGGTAAACTATGACTTTGAATACGATGAAATTTCGATTGTAACATTTCCTTTAGAGTTTTAAATTTATCTTTGCGAGCACCACATTTCGACACATCATTTTTGAAACCAGAAATTTGCTTCTGATCGTGGATACGTTTATGACGCTGCTATGTTTGCTAAAATTTACTGCTTTTACACCAGTCATAAAAATTAATTACAGCCTTCATTTGAGGTAAAGTAAAATTTTCTGTCTCGCATTTCTTATCAAACTCCATCGCAGGATTTATTTCATCATCAATATTACAATAGTCATTTTCGTTTTTGAAATGCAATGTCACTTCCTCTTCAAATGCCGAGTTATTTAAAATAATTTCCTCAAATTTTGGCATTGAAATTTTCTTTGTAAGTACTGGTTCTGTACGTTGTGAGTACTTGTTTCATAGGATTAAGTCGCTATTTCTCGATTGCCAAATTTAACAGTGACTGAAATATGTTAATAATGTCCCTCATTTTTCTTATATGTAAATAATGTTTTCAAATCATGGTATAATATATGTGAAGAGTATTGCTTTCCAGTACGAAAAAAAAAATTACACCTTCATTAAATGCGATGCCTAATCCGTATGAAAAGGGAAAATATCTTCCACATTAACCCTTTGCACTCCAGGCTATTTAGCCAAAGGAATTCAAAGCCATATACTGAATGTCGCTCCAGCGGAGCCAGTGGAGTGCAAAGGTTTAATACTGCAACTTCGTTACTTCAAAATGCCAAGTTAGCCCGCGAAAATGAAAGGTTACAACGGCAGTCATTAGCGCAAAACATTCGCCTATAGCAGTAAATGCGCTAATCCAATTATTTTTAATAATAAATAACAAATCGAAAAATGCGTCTTACACGCTCGTTCTAACGGACTTATTTACTAAGAATATAGATTTTTCCAATTCACCAAGTTTCAAATCTAGGCGCAATTGGCACTTAAAACACTTCCATTGTAAGTAATACCTGTATGACATAATTTTTAATTTAATTTATACAATTTTTTTTGCCATTGATTTTTCAAAGCAACCAAAAAGCTGTTACTTGTGTTCATGATGCAACAGAAGCAATTTACTTTCACTATCAGTAGCGTATACAGTTCATATTAAAGATTTATTTGGGAGAGGGCGAACCGCTACTTTGCAGTGTACATTTTTTCATTTGGCGGGTGGGCTCTATAGCCCCATCGTCATTCTCCTCCTCACTCACTTGCTAGTCTTTATTTCTAAACGTTAAGAAAATTTCATTTGAAGACGCAAAATGAATATGATTTTTTTGCGGTGAACCACCCCTTTACCAGTATCCTGGCTACGTGCCTGCTCATAGTAAAACAAAGTGGATCGCTCATTCAGGCTAAACTCATCTTTTTTGATGGAGTACAACGTTATTAAGGTAACTTCGAAGTTTAAGCATAATTTTATGTTTAGATATATGACAGCCCCTAAAGTCCGCGGGTGGCATTACTCTATCAGAAATATGAAGACTGAAAAAAAGCGAATGCAGAAGGGCGTTCAGGGGTGACCCCTATATTCACCTTTGTCGTCATTTTCTCTTAAGCCTCTATATTCGTTTTGTGTTCTCCCGACATTATTTTCTGGATGGCACCTGGAACTGAATATATATATATATATATATGTATATATTGCAATGTAAAATATATACGGAAGCAAAACCCATTTACAGTACTTCTAGTCATTAATTTACAAAACAAAATTAAACCATTTAGTGAAATTTTTGGTACTGCTTATTTGTATGAAGCTACTATCCGATCTTAGTTTTGATGTTGCAGCCCTAAGAAAGTTTTCACGATGGACGTCAACTATTCTGGTCCTAAATTTTGATTTTACTAACTTCGTCCTTGAAAAGAACTGTTCGCAGAAGTAAATGCTCCCGAACACTGACATAATTTTCAGAGCATGGAGTCGGATGGTTGGAAAAATCTTCTTATAAGAAGAAAACCAATGAGCCCGTAAGTTAAATTTTTCTTCTAAACCCCTGCTGCACTACAAATGTCCGTATAAGCTAGAAAACTAAAAACACGATTGAGGGAAGAAGGCGTGTTAATTTACTTCCCTAGCAGTTCAAGGTATTCATTCATTCATTAAAAGAATGCCCTATTTTTAATATCATGCATCATTAATAAAGTTTCGAACTGATGCTCCTCCGCCTGCCTTAGAAACAAAATTTTGATCTTATTAGATTTGTAAAGATTCATTTTTTTAAGCAAATAATATTTTTTCAAGTTTAGCAATATTCGGAGGTAACTACGCTTTTAAGAATATTGTTGTATATTATATGCTGCCAGAATTTAGTTGTTGCACCAAAGGTAATCCCGCGAAAAATTTTAGTTTCCCATTTTTATTCTAAATTAAAAAGTATATAATACTGATGAATAGAACTGAGTACTGATATATAGAACTGAGATACTGGTATATAGAACTGAGTCATAAGAAGCGGCAGAAGAAATTTTCCGTGACTGGATTTCCCGAATTCGGAACTCTATAAGATCGAAGTAATTAAGAACACATTATCAGAGCAGACTTCTCCCTAAAGGGCTATTATCAGAGTACCTGGTGATTAATCAAGCAGTTTTTTAATTAATTAAGATCAGCGGATGGGTACTAAGAAGAAGAACAGCAATGCAAGCAGCCACAAAGAACCAAAAAAGCGTTTCTGCCAGAGGATGATTAAAATTTTCCCCTACGGAAACAGCTCGACTTCACTCAGTAGATTCTATGACAAAAGAAAATTCCGAATTATCAATAAAAGTGTTATTTTATAATTCAAGTAGTTGTTATAAAGAGAAACGCATTCTAATTATTTTCTCCGATTCATTTTTCCAAACGAGATTACTTTAAGAAAGAACTTTTGCATAAAAGCATGAGCCAAAATTAATTCCTCCGTGAATAAAACAATCACGAGAGAAAACATCAATTGTTTTGTTAATTTTCTCAATTATCTGTTTTCGATTTTTAGATAAGTAAATACAGCCAACATATTTGTTTTCATTTTGTGTAAAATTCAGTGGCCAGTTTGGCTACAGAAATTATAATTTCTGCTCGAGGGTTATGGTAAACTTCCTTTCCCATTTCAATCAAGTTAAAACGGTTTTTTGAGGTCAGTCCCTGACATATGAAATAAACGTGTTGGCTCATACCACCAACAAATTGCAACAACTCGCCAAAAAGCTAAGTATTTATTAGCTGTGTGTAATATTCAAATATTTATTCAACCCTACATGATACACATGAAGATATAAACCTAAATATATAATAATCTGTTAATAAAAACAACAATAATAATGGAGTAAATATCAATGTTTGGATACTATGATTTACAGATTAGGCCAGTGATCTTTAGATCTTTCTTGACCCATGATCAGAAGATTTGGTGGATTGTAAGAACCGAAAAATGCATCGCCTCCGGCTGCAGTCGTATTAACGAAACCTTTCGTCTGAAACAAAGCTTTACACTGAGGCCAAGTATTATGCTTTTATCGCCCGGTATTATGATATTATGATCCAGTGTAAGTATTTTGACTTTAGATATATTGCTCTGTGAAGGCTTGTAATATTTAAAATCATAGAATACTAAAGTAAGTTACAAAATATTTTTTAATAGAAAATTGTTTCCAAATATTATAATTATTTTTACCTAAGATAATTAAAAATGTATGAGCAAACCTGTCAGAAATAGCGTTCAATACAACGTATTCTTTAATATTTTTACAACTGTAAAGAGTATACTAAACATACTCTTAATTACTCTTAAGTAAATGTTTCATCAAATTTAATACATATTACGAAGTAAGAATTGAAATAAATAGTTAAATAAATTAATGTTTAAAAAATAGCTGAACTTTAATTCAAACAGCACAATACACTAAACAACAATAATTTTCCTTTTAATTTCATAGTTTAGTTTTTTTATTTTTTTTTAAATTTACTAATAATTTCAAATGGATGTAATACTTTTTCTGAAAGCAGCATGAGAACATTTATTTAAAAATTGCAATAAAATTTGCAATTAAAAAGTAATATTCTCACAAATTAATGTCTCTCTCGTCATTAAACATTCAAAAATATATTTTAATGAGGTTTATATGGGAGATAAACGTGTTCGTGAATAAATAGATGTTTATATATACACTCTATAACAAAAAAATCGATGCACCAAGAAAGAGTTGTCCGATTGTAATGAAATTTCGTATGCAAAGACATTTTGACCGAACATGCAAATGATTAAAATTTGGTGTCCAATGAATGAATAGCGGGAACTCCAGCGCATCGGAACTGCGCATTCAGCAGGTGTATATAAGGAGCGATTCTCAATATGTGGTCAAAATTTCTGTTGCATTTTGACTGCGGATATCTTACGTCGACTGTAACAATGCCTCGCCGAAAGATTCGTGCTCATTACGAGCATATGTCAGAGTTTGAAAGAGGTCGTGCTATCGGATTGAAAGAGGCTGGTTGGACGAATCGAAGAATCGCTGGACATGTGGGTCGAAGCGATGCGGCGATTGGACGGTGCTGGCAAGAGTGGGTCAACAACGGCAGATGTCAGCGTCGGGACGGCAGCGGTCGACCTAGGGCCACAACAGAACGGGAAGACAGAGCGATTGTCAGAGCAGCTGTCACAGCACCGGATTCGTCGTTATCAACTATTCAACGTGTGGCCCGCACACATGTGTCCAACATGACCCTCTGCAGACGACTGAGAGAGCGGAATTTACGCTCGCGCCGACCGTTACGCCGCTTACCTCTCACGCCTTTACACCGTCAAGTCCGATTACAGTGGTGCCGGGCTCGATCAACTTGGAACTGCGCTGACTGGGGACGTATAGTCTTTAGTGACGAGTCCCATTTACAACTGTGTCCTGACGACAACTGCAGACTTGTCTGGAGACGTTCAAGGAGGCATGAGGATCCTTCCCTTACTATCGCACGCCATACATGCCCACAACAGGACGTTCTGTTCTGGGGTGCCATCTCCTTTGATAGAAAGCCCCTTTGGTGGTCATTTCTGGCACATTTACATCACAGCGGTACGTAGACGACATTCTATGACCGGTTGTACTATCGTTCTTTTTGCGACACCCTGGAATTACGTTTCAACAAGACAATGTCCGGCCGCACACGGCACGTGTTGCTATGAATTGTCTTCAAGCTTGCCCAACACTTCCTTGGCAAGCTAGGTCTCCTGATCTCTCTCCCATAGAGCACATTTGGGACGCTATGGGAAGGCGATTGCAACCATCCAGGAATGTTGACGATTTAGCCCGACAGTTGGTGACAATTCAGCAAAAAATTTCGCAGGACACCATCCGGGATCTTTATCAGTCTATGCAACGTTAGGTGACAGAGGGAATCCAGGCCAGAGGTGGACCAACGCCTTATTGACTTCCTCCCTTTGTAACGGTCAAACTCTGCAATAAATTATTCAATTGTTCTGAAATTTTAACTGTTTCTTTTTCTGTATATTTTCTTCACATCAACTAATTTTTACCACAATCGGACCACTTTTTCTTGGTACGTCGATTTTTTTGCCATAGAGTGTATATATATATATATATAAACAAAAAAATCCAGCTTGTTCTATTGGTTGAGCTGCACCTTTTTCGCCTGCAGAAAATATTAGATGCAGCCCAACGAAGAGAGCAAGCTGGATTTCGAAGTGGATTCAGTACAGTGGACCATATTCAAGTATTAAGAGAACTAATTGAAAGAACACACTGATACGAACTTCCCTTGTGTGTGGCATGTATTGACTATGAGAAGGCTTTCGACTCTATTAAAACATCAGCAGTCATCGACTCTTTAAGATCAACAGACACCGAGGATGTGTACATTGACATGGTGAAACGTGTGTATAAAGATAAATTGGAATATCAAGGGAATAAAAATAAATGGTGAATATTTAAATCATTTTCGGTTTGCTGATGACATTGTTATTTTTTCAACTGACCCATCAGAACTCCAAGGCATGGTACAGGAGCTCTGAACTAGAAGTAAAGAAATTGGACTAGAGATGAACTTACAAAAACTAAAATCATGTTCAACAATTTCTTAGAGAAAATACAAATACAATTTGACAACACTAAGCTAGAAATTGCTGACTCATATATTTACATTCGTCAACTTATTTCAATGGAAGGCAACAATGTGGAAGAACTCAACAGACGTGCTAAACTTGGCTGTAGTGCATTCAGAAAGAACAGTTTTATCCTGAAGGGAAAATTACATTTGTATCTAAAAAGAAAGGTCTTCAATCATTGTGTATTACTAGTCCTCTCTTACAGATCAGAGACATGGAGTCTAACAGTTGCAGCAACACGGAAGTTATAGACAACCCAAAGGAACATGGAGAGGTGCATGCTTGTAATAACTAGGAGAGATTGAAAAGAAACACTTGGATGAGAGAGCAAATTATAGTAAAGCATATCATTGTTAGTGAATGAGTGAAATGCGTACGGGTTGTGCATATCGTAAAAAGATCTGATCAACGATGGACAACGGAAATTATCAACCATATTCCAAGAGACCACGAAAGGCCTAGAAAACGTCCTCAAACTAAATGGGTGGATGAAATAAGAGAAGAGGTTTTGGCGACGTGGAAACGAATGGCCCAGGATAGACGTGTGGAAAGCATTTGGAGAGATATTCATCTAGCAGTGAATAGATAGTGGTTTAATAGGATGATATATATATATACACACACTATGCGCCCTAAAGTATCCGGACACTTTGGATTTTTTGTTTTTTTTTTCGAATTTCTAAAAAACCACTCGGCCAATTGTTCTATAGCTATTCTATTCTACAATAGTAGAAGACAACTTCAAAAACAAAAGCAGTGGGATATCTTGAAAATTCAGAAAGTTATCGACGAGATAGTGAGCCGTATTTCTCTAATTCTCTGAAATTAGCTAGATGATAAGGGGGTTTTCCACAAATTGTCATGTTCCAAATTACCAAACACCCCTGTTCTAAAAATGAAATATTCCAGATTTATGCAAATAAGGATCAAAAGTATCCGTACACCTGCATGTTTTGCTTCTCCTTTACAGAAGTCAAAAACCTTGCTTGGTGCAGAATGACCATTGTTGTCCTTGCGCCATAAAAATACAACAAACCAACAAGAAGTCAAAAATTAGTATGAAGTGGGGCCATATTTTGTTGCAATGACGACTGCCACTCTATCTGGGAGGCTATCTACTAGTTTCTGGAATTTTTCAGTGGGAATTGCATGCCATTCTTGCAAAAGAATAGTAGTCAGCTCTTTCACTGATGTGGGCCATTTTGGCCTAGCTCGTAGTCGACGTTCTAATTCATCCCATAGGTGTTCTATGGGATTTAGGTCCGGGCTCAGAGCATGCCAGTCCAATTCCTCAACATCCATGTCAGCAAACCAGCTCTATACAGCCCTTTCTGTGTGGATAGGAGCACGATCTTGTTGAAACAAGAATGAACCCACTCCAAACTGTTGTCACAATGCAGGCAGCATTAAAGTGTTCAAAATGTCGAGATAGCCTTCCATCTTCAGAATTCCCTTCATAGGAAGCAGAGGGCTCAGCCAGAACGATGAGAAACATCCCCAAACCATTATGCTTCCACCACCAAACTTAACTTGCGGCACAATACAGTCAAGTAAAAAGCGTTCACCCGGCATTCTCCACATCCAGTCTCTACCATCTGATTGTCAAATAGCGTACCGTGATTCATTGCTCCATAACACTTCACGCCACTGCTGCAGGCTCCATGTTTTGCATGCTTTGCACCACTGTGAGCGAAGCTTGGCATTGGTTGCGGTAATGCTTGGTTTATATGCAGCTGCTCAGCTCTGAAAACCAAGACTTTGCAGTTCCTGACGAACTGTCTTTGTGCTGACGTTGCATCCAGAGGCATCTTGAAAATCCGCACGAACTTTTTCCGCCGATTTCATGCGGTTCACTTTCACAACTCTCTTCAGCACTCTGCGGTCCCTGTCTACTAGACGAAGTGGTCGACCAGGTCGTGGATGCACCGTTGTAGTCCCCGTATGTTCCCACTTTACGATAACAACATTAACGGTGGAACGGGGCACTCGTAACATCACAGAAATCTCACGAACAGATTTTCCACAGCGGTGACAACCAATGACTTCACCACGTTCAAAATCATTTAGCTCGCCCTTTCCTCCCATTTTACTTTTCTAGCTTTGAAATTATAATTGTTAACTCGTCAGACTTCTTTTATACTTGTCTGAGAGCTAGAAATTTGACGTCACTAACAGAATCCACCACGTAGAGGGGTGTCCGAATACTTTTGATCCTTATTTGCATAAATCTGGAATATTTCATTTTCAGAACAGGGGTGTTTGGTAATTTGGAATATGACAATTTGTGGAAAAAACCCTTATCATCTAGCTACTTTCAGAGAATTAGAGAAATACGGCTCACTCTATCGTCGATAACTTTCTGAATTTTCAAGATATCCCACTGGTATATATTTTGAAGTTGCCCCATACTATTAACTGCAAAAGTATGAAAGAAAGTTATTCATATCTTTCGCGCATGCGCAGTAAAAAATTATTTTCTTCAAATGCTCATATCTCATCGTGTATTCAATATATTAATTTCTAATTTAAGTATAATATTTTTCTTGTACGTTGACAAATGTTCTGTAAGTTTTGTGAAATTTGACTGAAAATTGTGGATATTATATGCAAAAAACATGTGACAAAATTTGGGTTTTCTTAAAGATAAAGAAACGTTTCTATCTTCATGAATATACATGTTTATTTTACAAAAATGCACACAGGCATTAAGCATAGCTGGTTAAATATTTTCTGAAAGTTACAAATAATTTCCAGCTTTTTATGATACAGGGTGATCAAATATATTTTTTCACTTTGTCAATATGTGGGTGGTCCCCTAAATGCACAAGTCACCGAACCTTTATTGTAAAGTATGTAATCGAGCATGTTCTATATATCTTCAAAGTCAAAGAATAATTGGCAGAGTAGTTTTTAGAAATTCGAAAAAAATTAAAAAATCCAAAGTGTCCGGATACTTTTGGGCATATAGGAGAGAGAGATAATAAATATTCGTTGACTAATTTCAGGAGAAAATAAATATTAAGGGATAATTATATACATATATTAAATTGTTAAACCGCAAGGTATTTACCTAGGAGTCCTCACATGGAATACGATTTGTTGCATCTGGTGCTGCTTGAATAATATTGGTATGCGGGAATAATATGTTAGAAAAAGGCTTTGCAAAAAGAAATACATTTTAATTGACGACGTAAATGATACTAGTTATGTAAGTAATGTGTTTATGTAAGAAGGAAATTATGTTCATTAATAAATACTTCCAGAATTGACGGCTGTTTCGCAAATAAGCAAAAGTATATGCCTAATATGGCATTGTTTTACTATCAAAAATTCTTGTAGATATAGAGAATCGGTCCCTATTCTCTTCTTATATAGATAGATAATGAGGCAGGATAGTAGAGGATAGGCCTTTATTACTATACCTCATTTGCCTTTCCATTTTCTCATCTTATATTGAAACATCGGGAAATTACCAACGCGCAACCTCCATTCCCAAAATGATTAGAATGAAAAATGTATGTCCAATTATACATCAAATTTTCCAGAGCATGGTTTTTGAAATATTAATCATTCGGAGAATCTGATCCCGTCTTCGTGCACGTCAAGATTAATGGCGACGTACGTTTTAACTCCATAAGTAATTTACGTTCTCAGAGGGCTTTGGAACCCGTACAGTACAGAAACGAAATTTATGAATTCATTAATATTATAAACATTGAAATGCAACATGTAGGCCAGCTTATACAACATATAGATTTAATCTTACCAACACAGACAAGAATTAAATTCCTGTTCTATATAAATGAATATGACGAAGTCGTTTGTAAATCACACAAATGTTAAAGCATTCATAAAAGTTTAATTTTCCTAAGTTTCTTTCAGTACAAGGATAATAAAATAATTCATTGATATTATTTCGCTACATTTTTGCACATCACACCGCCTATAAATAATAAAGGGTAGACTGCTTGGATTTGTTGCTTGTTTTCTATTACAAAATTTCTGTAACTGGCTATTTAAATTCCATGATATTTATTGTAAAACGGAATTTAAATAGCTAGTCATATATGGTTTCTATAATAAAACACGAGCGTGAAAGAAATAAAATCAACGATCCTATCTTTAAGAAACGTAATACATGTTCAGGATACAAAGAAATAAATAACTATTTGCAAATTCATAACAACATATGTAAACAGCATCATCAAAAACGTAGCTGATAAGCATATTGTAGATTGAGGTCTGTTCAATTCTTTGTACCGCCTTAAATTTTGTTGATGCAGAATATCATTTGGACCACAAAAATTCTACCAATTAACTAAGCTAGATCTGATGATCATACAGCCAGTGTCACAGATTAGTGCTCATCGTTATCAGTGACAATTTTACGATCTACTAACCGATTAAGCTTGTAAAACTACATTTTGACCTCGGAAAATGTTTATCAAGTTTTTGACTTGTTTAATTTGTTCACTGCTATTTCAAACTGACAAAAATTGACATCTCAAAACATCACATGCATTCTCAATTTGTGATATATCCATTGAACATAAATCGTTGCCACCACGAAAGTAATTTCTCCAAAGATCTGTATTTTGTTTCCGGACCTTAACGAGCTGGCGTTTGACCCACCGAGGCCGTAATAGCAAAGGCAGCATGTTGGTTCCTGAATGTCTTTTACATATTGGTATTCTGGTAAGATACCAAGCCTCTCGACTAATTTTAAAAGTTACCGTAGAACGTAGCCCTGCAAGCAGTATCTAACGCTGGGGATAATAGATATACTGCCCAATACATTTCGACGATCATTCCCATTGTCTTGAATGGTTCACTAGAACATTTCATCAACAACATTTTGACTCACCACAAAATCTCTGCATTCATCATATATTCTGTTCTTGAATTAAAGAATCGAATTGAAACTAAATTCAAAGAACTCATAGCAATGGTTAAATTTGTCATTACGAGAAAATGACGCTCTTTGAAACTATTATAGGATAAGTATTTTTAATACGATGTGGGATGGCTATGCTCGTCAACGGTGTTGAACTTGCAACCATTTGCTTTTATTGACGAGAGTTATTTGCATATTATGTGTTGGTTCCTGAATTGTTTTACAGGATAGTAATTCCACAATTCTTTTATAACAGATTTAGTCACTTTTTAGTCTTTTTCATAAGATAATTTGATTCCATTCATCTTTTAAAAGAGCTTGAATTGTAATGCTCAAAAATGCAGTACCATTTGTATCGTTCATGTGAACCACAGTATAATTTCTTCACACCTGCAGCCCTTTACATTTCCTAATCTAAAAATGTAGGATCTATTGAGTCTGAATTTTAACCTAGTTAAACAAGAAACGAAATATTAATTGAAGAACATTTGAATTTGGCATGGAAACCTCTCACTACACTTTAATTCAAACTAGTAGTAGTTACTGAAAGTAGTATGCACTTATGAATGTGTTTATTAATGGGCAATGCATTTTGCGTAAACTCACGCAAAATGCATTGTCCGTTTCACTAAGTAAAATATATAGTTAAGATTATATTATTGAAGCTAATGTGTAATTATTTTAAATCAATTTATTTTTCAGCGTTGAGAAATAGTAAAATATAAATCGCCTTTTCGCTTGTTAGATGCCTTTAAGCTACAACCTTACGATTAATTGAGCTAAGAAAACGTATCGCGTATATTATCTGAATCGTGAAATATTTAGTATTAGATAAACGCAAATGAAGGGTTCTAAGTTAGTTAATTCTTAGTAAAAAATTTATATTTTAACTCAGTTTCATTTACAAATATTTGAACCTGCTTCCATGGTGATAATTTATGCCCAAGGGTATATTATACATGTAAATCAATAATGAAAATATTGTTAAAATTGTAAATCAATAAACAACTGCACGAAAGTTGAAACAACCTGTAGGAAGCAGGATTCAGAATTTAGTTTGTGGAAAAAAGTTAATGCCAGCTGTTGTTCAATTAGAAAAAATTCTACGCAATATTTTAACTTCCTTGTTTGGCAATTTAATTTGCTTTTATCCAGCCTAAACAACACTGATGGACAATTAGGTAGTGTGCAATTTTTTCACTGCTTTGTACCGAAGACAACATATTACCATGGCAAGGGTAACTGTTTATACAGAGAGAGGATTTCTCACTCTTCTTAGCTTTTGCTAATTATAAAATCTATTTTAGTGAATTTATCTTTTCGTTCCGACAAAATTGACAGTGATGGATGAATCCTTGAAACTTTTATCCATTTTTTCTTTTATAGCCTAGCTTCTAAACTTCGATGGGAAAGATCAAACTCTTTTCTTTGTCTTAATTTCTCGTGTAAACTTCGGTGCTCGGATTCTAATATTATGATAGGGATATACAACTCAACTAATGCCTATGTGCTTTAATTCGACAATTGGTGACTTTGTGTCATTTGAAACTACGTTTAGTACAGGTCACCTTTCTGATTTAAATGTTTTATTTCTAATAAACAATGTTTCATTATCTTGTTTACAGTAGACTAGCTTTACTCAAATATTATTAAAATATTCTCGAAAATTTTTTTTATATAAAAATTGCAAAATGTATTGATTGTATTCAATTGCAGTTTTCGAGCCAAATATTGATAAAATAGGTATTTTCCAAATATTTTAATATCTTGATTTTTACCGGGAAGGTTAGAATTTGTCTGTGTAGATAAGTTTTGCCAATTAAAAAGATTTTCTTTCAGCATAATGTTAAAGATATTTTCATGAATATTTGTATTAAATTTCTTATTGGCGTATCGCGATATACACAATATATTTTATTTATTATTTTCTATTATTATTTTCTATTATTATTATTTAATGTATATAAAAGAGGTTATTTAGCATTTTACTTTTCTGAGACGGTTATGTTTATATTTCTGTGAATGCGTTGCATAAGACAAGAACAACTACAGAGTATTCAAAAGAGGCTGAGAATTCTCTTGTTGATACTTTCCTTCTCAAGACTCAAGTTTTCTTATTTCAATTTTAGTAAAAGAAGACGAATTCTGACATGATACATAATTAAAAATTTTCAATTCTGCAATGTAGGATTATCGTTTGTCTTGATGAAGATCCTCCAAATATAATGAATTGAGGCTCTAATCTATATTTCATCGTCTTTTGTCTTAATTAATTATCTTTCGGAACGTAAAAATAAATTATCTGTTACAGCTGATGGCTCCTTCATCTTCAGGAAAAGCTATCAATAATAAAATACTTATTTCTTTTCCAGTAATCATTATCGCAAATGTTGTAAAATTGTAAAACCTGCTTAATGAGAGCTGAGTGATATGTCTTTTCTTACATTTTCTCAATTCGTGTAACTAGATATAACTATCTGCTGTAAAGTAATTCAATTTTTGAATTCTTATAATTCTCATTATTTAATTAATATATTTATATATATCATTAAACTATTTTATCATTAAACATAGTACATGACAGTTGCTTTAGTTTCACTCACAAGAAAAATATGAAGAAAAACAATAAAACTTTTAAATTCAACAAAAATATTAAATATAGAAGTTTTGAAATAACAAATATATTTCTTGTAATAATATTCTTGTTTCTCTATGTAGAATATTTGTATATTTCATATAAATGATATGTATAGTTCACGGAAAATTTATATGTGTAAAGAATATTTTTCATTTTCAGAAGTGAATTTAAAAAAGTTACTGGCTTTTATTTACAAGTCATTCAATTTATTTGTTTCATTTCATTTTCATTCATCTGTTATTACAAGTCATTCGCTTTAATGTAAAAGATCATGGATGTTATAACATTTCTTATTCTTCAAGAAAATAAATGAGACATGCCAGTACAAATGGGATATGTACAAATTCATGTGAATAATGTGTTTACTAGATTTAAGACACTACTAGCGAAAGTCTGAATTACGCAACTGCAAATTCTCACCAAAATAAGATTTCCGTTACCATGGCTTCCAAACATAATCCCTGTTTTAATTACCACAATGATATGTCTAGTTCTAAAATCACTCCCATGACAACTATTTTCTTTGAACTAAGATTGCAATTCTTATAAAAATTAATAGAAATATGCATCCACAATTGTTACTCACCGCACATCCAACGAACAAATTTCTCACTTTCTTTCCTTCTTATAACTTTACTATAAGCCAAGAATTCAGCTAAATAAACAAAATAAAAAAATGTATAAAAAAATTAATTAACTCTAATCATAATGCATAAACAAACAAAATATTTGTTTGATTGAATATCTCTTTTCTTATACAATTTCATTAAATCTCTAAACTTTGTTTTCCAAAACGATCTGATTAATTTTAATGATTGGCCGGTCATGAAAACAATGTAATTTTGCCTCCATGTATTTATTTTCATTTAGTTTTCTTGTTACTTACTCGGGTGAGAAAATCTATGTAGTGCAAGCTACGATAATTAATAAACTTAGTAAAAAAGGGAAGAAAGACTAAATATTAAATAATTTTTAATACAAATACTAAAAATTTCATTAACAAGGATTTAACAGAGAAAAAATAGCAATAAATCAGAATGCGACATTTATATCAATATCGTCTTTCAAAACATTTTATCCTATAGAAAAATAATTATGAAATTTAAAATTTGGAGCAATTGTGCTTAAATTTCAGCTCTCTGAGACACGTCAATTACATAAAATTGATAAATGATTAATAAATTCTCTATTTAAATTTTTGATAATTACTAAATTGAAGTTGTCTTCTCATGATGTTATATACAGTATTGTAATACCTAACACATGGCCTTATAAACACAATACACACACACATATATAATATCTCTCTTGCACGAACATTGTGCAAACAAAACTAAAGAGTTGTTAGATTAATTTCATTAAATCAAAAGCATGTTTGCTTGAAAACGTGACCAACTAGTTTTTATTGGTTCTTTTGAATATTTGCAAAATTAAACAAGCCTTACCAATTCAAAAAAAAGAGCACGAATTCCCCAGATGCTTTTATTTCTTCTTAGCTTTTCAAAATTGCTAATGATCATAGAGACGGAGTTTTTGAGAGTAATTAAATAAGAAACGGATCGCCTAATTAGTTCAAAGACAAGACTCTGCGTACCTACGACCCCTTAATTAATTTAAATTCGGTAGTAGAAACTTTTCAGATGGAACTCAATTACTCTTTCTTCATTTGCTGGGTTGTTTTTTTTGGTTTAGTGATAATTCAAGGAAAATAGTCTTCAATTTATTTATGTGCCCCCACTGAAGGTACAAAGCAAATAAAATTAAAAAAATGTCAGTCTGTTAAGTCAGATTCTTGTTTCTTTAAACTTAAAATCGGGGTAAATTTTCAATTTGAACACATGCAATTTTTCCATTACGTTTGGCGGAAACTCTCGTATAGTTTTCGTTATATAACCCATATATATCTATTATATTTTATTTGTTTGTTTAGAAGAAATATCATTAACGTAAATATTCCTCTACTCTATCGTGTTCTTTAATACAAATGATTTACATAACATGAAGCCAATCATGGATCCGCCTCTAAGATATCGACTATATTTTATTCCTTAGCGATACACCCATTAAAGTTTTGTATATTTATGTCGATTGGTTAAACTGCCATGGATACGTATTGTCTGTCTACAAAAAGAGCTGCTCCTATTGCTGAAGGGTATGTGATAGGTATGACATTTACGTATAGTAATTCCATTCCACGCGATACCTCTTAATATACGTCATTTTTTTTAGCATTTCCCATTAAAAGAATATTAAAAATCATTTCAGTAGCAATAAGCAAACGAAGTGATAGCCGCAGAATGAGCTTTTGTAGTTGACAGACAGTACACATGGATGAACAGTGGTGTTAAATTAGCGCTAATGCAGCTGAAAGTAGAACGAGTGTTCTTTACAATTATCCAATAATGCAAAATGTTTGCTTTTATTCAAGCTATTGTTAATAATACGTTCAACTCGAATATGTATTTTATACATCTGATACAGTGATAACGTTTATTCACGTACTTTTTACACGTTAGTGAGAAATTATTTATTAACATAAGGGTGTTAATAACTATCATTAGTTACAATATGAAATTCATACACTTATGAAACAATAAGACGATTGTGAGAGGCAAATATCCTCTCAGATACAGCATATCCAGTATGATCTCCGTGGGACTTTTGTTCATAACCAGTTTTACGATATAAAGAGAGACAAGACCCTTCTACGTCGGAACCTGCAGCTTACCGAGGAATTGGAACCTCAGACTTGGGTGAACGGAAAAGACTTAACGCGTTCTACCTTATCATTGAAATCGAACCTAGCTTAACGGTAAGACAGATGAACGCGTTACCTTTACACTATCGTAGCGGTCTGTGGTAGTTTGGGAAGGAGAGTTCGTTAGTGCAGTCTGAAAAAAATGTTGTTTTTTCGAGGAATCCGTATCCTGGACTAGGGTGAGCAGAAAAGACGTAATGCGTTCTACCTTACCATTGCAATCGAACCTAGCTTAACGTCAAGACAGACGAACGCGTTAACCTACGCCATCGTAGCGGCCTGTGGTAGTTTAGGAAGGAGAGTTCTTTAGTGCAATCTGATAAAAATTTCGAGGAATCCGAATCCCGGAATAGGGTGAGCAGATAAAACGTAATGCGTTCTACGTCATCATTGCAATCGAACCTAGCTTAACGGCAAGTCAGACGAAAGCGTTAACTCTACGCCATCGTAGCGGCCTGTGGTAGTTTAGGAAGGAGAGTTCTTTAGTGCAATCTGATAAAAATTTCGAGGAATCCGAATCCCGGAATAGGGTGAGCAGATAAAACGTAATGCGTTCTACGTCATCATTGCAATCGAACCTAGCTTAACGGCAAGTCAGACGAAAGCGTTAACTCTACGCCATCGTAGCGGCCTGTGGTAGTTTAGGAAGGAGAGTTCTTTAGTGCAATCTGATAAAAATTTCGAGGAATCCGAATCCCGGAATAGGGTGAGCAGATAAAACGTAATGCGTTCTACGTCATCATTGCAATCGAACCTAGCTTAACGGCAAGTCAGACGAAAGCGTTAACTCTACGCCATCGTAGCGGCCTGTGGTAGTTTAGGAAGGAGAGTTCTTTAGTGCAATCTGATAAAAATTTCGAGGAATCCGAATCCCGGAATAGGGTGAGCAGATAAAACGTAATGCGTTCTACGTCATCATTGCAATCGAACCTAGCTTAACGGCAAGTCAGACGAAAGCGTTAACTCTACGCCATCGTAACGCTCCATGGCAGTTTAAGGCAGAGGCTTCTTAAGTTTAACCTGATAAATTTTTTGTGTCAAATATTTTTCTTCGTCTTCATTTCTCCTTGTTCGAAACACTTTCAGTGGTTTTCGATTCCGCTCCCACTTCTATTATCATAGTCGTGTTTTCTATCGGTATATAATTTGCCATATTTATGGATTCCATTAACAAAACTTTTTTATGACAGTTGAACTTTTAAATTTAGCTTTAGTTTTTTTCTTGCTATTACAAACCTGTGTTAAGAGGAATTGTGGAAAAACATTAAAACGATATTTCTGGGGATTAGGAAGTTTCTAAACAGACGTTGTACATCGTTTAAAAAATACACAAATTTACAGGCTATTAATTAATATATTATATCACAGGGGTTCACGAGGCCCTCCCAGCTTTCAACAAATGTTCGAAAAACTACTAAGACAAGAGTATTTACTCTTTAATGCTAAGAATAAATTATGAGGGAACGAAAAATTCCTTCCTTAAATATTAAAAATTAGTGATGAAACACTAGAAATACACATGTGGAATGCAAATTCCGGGCATTAAATTTTGAATTATTTCTTGGGGATCCGAGAGGTCAAGCCATCTCTGAAGGGGTCAGTGGTATAGAAATGTTAAAGAACCTCTGTTATATAGCTATAAGTTATTGCATATAACTTTTATTGATCTGAATATTTTATATCAATAGATTAAAATTATATCAATATATAATATATTACATCAACAGAGCATTGTACACATATATAAGAATATATGAACTGTTTATAAAAAATTAAAATATATATAAATTTATATATTTCGTTTGGCGCAGCATGACCTTAGTTTTTCTTCCTAGATTAACACTCAACTGATAATATAACCTTGGAATATTATTTTAGTAGCATAATATTTTATGACAATTTCATCGTTAATATAGTTTAGTAATATATAATAATCTGTGTTAAATTTCTGTGACTACCAAAGCTTTGAATAATCGTTTTCCATAGAAACACGGAAGCCAAATTGAGTTATTTGGAACCACGTTATTGTGGTATATCATAAGCACAAAAGCAGTACGTATTGAGGTGCTACTATCTTTTGTAGTGATAATACAATAGGAAAACTTTGGACGATACATAATTTTTTTTATTTTTGTGTGGGGGAGTTCATGGTGAATTACATTTTGATACTCAAGATAAAGGTCAAATTAAATACGTTTTTGTAATGATGAAAAAGATATCATCCTGGCCTGCAGTCACACCGAGGATCCTTCAAAAATATGATATAACCGTTAAGCTTTCAAAGAAAACTTGCCGTTATTTTAATAACTTGAAGCTTTTTATTGAAGTTTTGAACTAAAAATTTAAAATATCTAAGGAAATATTTTCGCAGAAATTAAATTTGAACGAAATTTGAACATAATTTGCGATCAGTTGTTTACTAATGTGATCAGGCATCATATTGTAGAGTAGAAACTCAGTCTTTATGTAACTTAATAATGTGGGAGTTAGAAAAATAATTGGATTAGTTCGTCTTTTCATTTTATGCCACTTTTCGACATTTCCACTGTTAAAATTTAGAAATGAGCACTATTGATTTTAGTTGCTGTATTATAAATATTACGTGTAAAGACGTACAATAAATATAATTTTAAGGTTGGATACCATTGTACTGAGGTTAAAGAAAAATATTCATAACATTTTACACCGCCAAGACATTTTATAATGTTTTCGCCAATTTTAGTGATTTGACGTAGTACTATCATGTAGATAAATAAAATACTTCTGATAAAGTTTACGAAATTTTAATAACATAAAAACATGAACTAGAAAATATTGGCTAAAAGAGAAAAATTGTGGGGCGTTCGAAAAGTCTAAAACGGCAATACGCCTTTTTTGATCTCCATGGAAACACTACTCTCACGAGCGGTGCCGTATTTCCCAATAGGCTATAAACTAGGGCGGCAAAATTTTGTGTATTAAGTCTGATATAAAAAAAATCAATACCATACGATGCTATACTCAGATGTTTATCCTAGATGTCATGTTTCAGCTAGATGTCATGTTTCCATTTTAATACCAATGTTTGATAGGTTTTATTTTTTGCTAAAGTTAAAATTTATTTCAATAAAATTGAATTTGATTTATTATATAATAAAGAGAAAGAATACTTCAATATAAGTCAATAGTGTGCATGTTTGAATTTATGAATTTATTTTCAACATGTTTATCGTCAATACAAAAGTTTTTGGATGTAACAGTTTTTACATTCCTACTACCTATTGCGGGGGCGGACGCGTAAGAAGGGGCGGGAAAAATAGCAGTGGGGCGGCAAAATGGTAAATCCGCCAATAATCATGAGCTAGAATAACACTTTTTAGCACGCGCTTGAAACAAGAAAGACAAAAAAAAATGGCTTGTTGTGTATTAGGCGGCGTCTTCGACCACAGTATAATACATTATATATATATATACGCATTATGTATAGTGAGTTCATATAACGAGCACGGACGTATGATGAACAATTGATTTAGGTTGGCTTGTTTAATCTATGCTGTATATGGTAATATTGACAATATAGCGAAAAAGCTCTTCGGTCTTTGATGCTCTTTATAAATGAATTCAACTCTATATATTACTGGAAATACAGAAAATAGATAAAAAAATCAAGTGAAACTAGTAACGGAATTAATAAAAATGCTTTTATATTTACGTATACTTTTAAAAAAAAAAGTAATATAGGAGAGAATGATGATAATAATAAGAAGAAGAAAAATTCTTGGTAGTCTATTAAAGCTGCTACCTTGTTATATTCCGGCAATGTAATTTCTTTGGATTTCATTTAATTTACAAAATTATAAATTAAAACGAAGTTGTACATTCAATTAACTTCAAGTACACACTGTATTTTATATACTGTAGTGCATAAATTAATAACAATTGCAGTTTATAAAGATGCATTTTCCTAGACGCGCATATTTTACGATATGAAACATCAAGATCTGACTCCGACAATAGAAAACCAATGGAAACGTTTTCCTAGAATGGGTAAAACGCTTCCATTGGTTTTTATTGTCCGAATCTGATATCGAAGTTTTGCGTTGTTGCGACGTCATATATGCGCATCTAGGAAAACGCGCATGTAGAATCCAATTTTTGTTTCAAGACATTCGAAACAGCAATGAATTATGAATTCTGTATCTCGACTCATGAATTTTACACACTAATTTATTAATCCTACATGATAAATTACGAATTCTATATGATAAACTAGGAATTCTGTATGAATTCTATAAGATGGCTAACGAATCCTTCATAATGTACATGTCATGAATCTTCCTGTCATCCGTTGTCTACTTCGTTCGTTTGTAAATTTGTGCTAACTCATACAAACATTTACTTATTACCTACGCCCAGTGGCGATTTTAGGATGGGGACAGGAGACGATGGACCCCCAAATATTACCGGATTTTAATATATTGCCTATATGCCCGAGCGTAGCTGCACATGGAAAGCAATGTGTACCCCCAAATTTATTTGCCTAGAACCGTTACTGCACTCCTTTTTGTTGTATTGTCAAACATTATATTGGGATATAAAATTACTACATATACATACAGAAATATATTTTTTTCCAAGGTAATTTTGAAAGCTGAAGCCGTGTTCATTATTAAAGCTTACTAAAATTGAAAACAAATTCTATTAAAAAAATTTTGAAATATATATATAATATTGAATATTTAAATCATTTGCGGTTTGCTGATGACATTGTTATTTTTTCAACGAACCCATTAGAACTCCAAGACATGGTACAGGAGCTCTCAACTAGAAGTAAAGAAGTTGGACTCAAGATGAACCTACAAAAAACTAAGATCATGTTCAATAATTTCGTAGAGGAAACAAAAATACAAGTTGACAACATTGAGCTAGAAATTGCTGATTCATATATTTACCTTGGCCAGCTGATTTCAATGGATGGCAACATTATGAAAGAACTCAACAGACGTATTAAACTTGGCTGGAGTGCATTTGGAAGAAACAGTTTTATCCTGAAGGGGAAATTGCCTTTGTGTCTAAAAAGAAAGGTCTTCAACCAGTGTGTATTGCCAGTCCTCTCTTATGGATCAGAGACATGGAGTCTAACAGTTGGAGCAATACGAAAGTTACAGACAACGCAAAGGAGCATGGAGAGGTGCATGCTTGGAATAACTAGGAGAGATCGAAAAAGAAACACTTGGGTGAGAGAGCAAACTAGAGTAGAGGACATCATTGTTAAAGTAAAAGGGCTGAAATGGCGATGGGCTGGGCATATTGCAAGAAGAACTGATCAACGATGGACAACAGAAATTCTGAACTGGATTCCAAGAGACCACCGAAGACCTAGAAAACGTCCTCAAACTAGATGGGTGGATGAAATAAGAAAACAGGTTGGGGTGACGTGGAAACGAATGGCCCAGGATAGACTTGTGTGGAAAGCATTTGGAGAGACCTTCATCCAGCAGTGGATAGATAATGGTTGAATATGATGATGATATATATATACTTATACCTTGCACGATGAATTATGGATTCTAAATAACATTTCGTATAATGAATTTTGAATTATGTGTAGCAGCAAATAATGAATATAATGTAATTTCTATAATAGAAAGCTAGACATTCTAGAAACTTAAGTGGATTTTGCCTCAGAGGTGAAATGAAAAGGTCAAGGTTCGCAATGATCCAATAATACAACTACCTTCTCGGTTTTATGACCTCGTAAAATGCAACATAATATCCAGGTGTAATGTAGAATATCCAACTTCCGTCGAATAGAAAGCAATATTAGTATCATTTCTACGAAGGAGCCAAGCAAAAACGGCAGGATATAAACATTTATGTAGTTCCTTAACTGAACTGTAGGCCAAAGTAAGATTCAGAATATTTAATGTAATAGTTGCAAGTTCATTAAAGACAAGAATCCAACGTATATATGACAAGAAATGAATATTTACCTTCCACATTTTTTACGTCCAAGCTGAATATTTGGGAAGCATCAGAATTTGGAAAATAAATTATCATGCACTCGGAGCTTAAATCACCTATCTTCGGGTTCCGTTTTATTACTTCAACTCCTTAAAAGCAGCGCAGATCCTCAAAACTGTTTGGATAGACTAAACGCACCAAAATTCGAGGGACAATAAAGGAAAAAATACAAAATACAGTTATTAATTAAATTTCCCCTTCAACGGCCATACGAAAAGCATGCTTAATTACGCAGACTATATGAGAACTAAATGTACGTTGAAACGTATATACTGCACACACTTTCTCCATCCGAGGTCACTGCTGGGATAAAAGTTACGAGATTAATTTTCAAATTGCCACTATTTTGTTGTTAACCCAGATTATCAAATAAATTGAATTTTTGGAAGCTTTCTGGAGAAGCAGATAAGTGGAAAATAGAGTGAATGATTACAAATCGACACCCAGTTTCAGTGAGGCATAAGGAAGTTTATTGATATGTTTCCTATCAGTCTAAAGGAATCCCTTAATCTGTTACAACTTTTCCCTTACCGCCGACAGATGGAGTTGCTGCCACCATGAACAGCAACGATTCAATGAATGTTTAATTGAGTTCATGTGTATTCCTGAAAAGGAACGACAAAGTCTATTCAAAATGTATATTGAAACTTCGTTCATTAAATATTATAACGCCCTACAACGTCAAATTTATATTTCTGAGTGATCCTATAATTACATAATACGGATATATTATATTAAATATATTATCCTACTCGTTATGTAGTATAAAATACAATACAGTTCGGCTTTCAAATTAAAAATATACTGGTGGCATAGCGCTAATTCAAAAGTAGACCATCTTCGAATATTCACCACCACGCCTTGAATATAATGTCACAATTTATATATACAGGTTGTCCTAAAAGTCCGGCCACCTCGAAATATCTTGAGAAATACAGTTCGGATTGAAAAATAAAAAACTAAAAAAGCAGGTGTTCAATATTTTTCAAAAAGCTATTCAATTATATCAAATTTGAATCCTCTCCTCTTCCGGAAGTTACGAAAAGGCAACTTTGAAATCTTAAATGGGAATCCCCAATTTGTATTGCAGATTTGGATTCTCCAGAAAAAAATACATGACTGTGATCTATACGATTTTAATTTCTACTCTCACAAATGGTGCTATAATCAATAATGCTTCGAATCGAAAAATGAAAAAAAAAAAATGTTCAATATTTTTAAAAAATGCTACCCAATAATGTCAAAACTGACCCCAACCCCTTTCCCAAGGGGTATAGTGAACGGTCATCTTCCTTTGGAATAATAGCGCCATCTATCAGGAAGTAAAAGGCGACGTTTAGAACAAAAACGACGTATTTCTGTCGTTATTGGATAGCTCTTTTAAATATATTGAACACATATTCGTATATTTTTCGTTCCGAAGTTTATTTCTCGAGATAGTCCCATTTTCAAATGGTCGTAATTTTCCACTTTTATCGGTTATAGCGCCATTTTTAAGAGTAAAAATTAAAAATCGTAGGTCAAAGCTATGTATTTTTTTCTAGAGAATCTAAACCTACGTTAAAAAATAGGGGTTCCTATTTAAGATTTCAAATTTTCCCCTCCCTCACCAAGGGGAGGTGGGGGTGGCATGGTTGGATAGTTTTTTGTTTAAAATATTGAATTTTTTTATCTTTTATCCAAAGTGTATTTCTTAAAATATTTCGGGGTTTCAGACTTTAGGACACCCTACTATAATTGTGGTGATGACAGTGATGATCTATGAATTAATTGGCGCCTTTGTATTTGAGGAGGAATGTTGAATAATTGGAGATGGCTGTTTATAGAAATCACGCTAGACCGCATAACGTTTCTTTTAAAAACTCTTTTTCACCATATGTAAAATATGATATTCACGTGGTGCAAAATAACTGTTAAAAGAAACGTAAATGGAACTAATTAACTGCACCAAAGCAAATAAACAAAATTAAATTATTTAAAATCAATACTATATGTATTTAGCAAGGTTAAGCATATTTATGTATTTTATTTTAAAATAAACTTCATGAAACGGAAAAGAATTAATGAAACAAATAACACAGTCAAGCAGAAACTTAAAGCACAACTATTTATTCTAACTTTTATACTTTATAAACCTCTTGAACCGTTGTAAAAATT
Organism: Dysdera silvatica; assembly: GCA_006491805.2. NCBI lineage: Eukaryota > Metazoa > Arthropoda > Arachnida > Araneae > Dysderidae > Dysdera > Dysdera silvatica. The sequence continues at coordinate 51,587,464 of QLNU02015270.1, read as the reverse complement.
ATAAGCTTAAAATAAATTCTTGGAAAAAAAAAGATTTCTTACAGACGTTGGAAGAATTTTATTCTTTGATGTATACTTTTAGTGAATTTTATCTATGAAGATAAAGTGTAAAAATTGGAGCTTAAAGCAAAATATAAACAGGTAGTTGGAATAAAGAGATAAACCTACTTTTTATTTGTAGAACAAACGTAAACACAAAGGGAAAATTTTAAACACCACGAACCAAAAGGTAATTCGTTTTGAAAGCTTTCTGATGGAATCTTCTTACAAAATACGCAAGCAAAACTGAGGAATGTAAAAACATGAAAGCAATTATTCCTCTATCTTTATTGATAAACATTGGTGTATTTTCCAAGCTGATAATGATACAAGAAGATCTCCAAATATCTGAAACTTCAGAAGAGATGTTTTCCATTTAAGCTAAACCCTTGCCAATTAATTTCAAATGTTTGCTCCGAGACAATTGAAAAATCATAAGAGAAAAGGAGAATTTAAATATATCTTACTGAATATAGATTTTTCCAAAGAATTTTCTTTTCTCCTCGCTATTCCTCTTCCAGTTATTTCAAACCAAATATTTTAAATTCTTCTCGATTCTTCTTTCAGCCTTCTTTTTTTTTCATTCTTGCAAATCCTGTTATTGGCGAATGGAGTTGTTTCAATCACTTCTTTCATTCTGCAACATGACTGGAAAGTATTGTATCTCGGCGAGTATAATGGAGGAGTTCGCCTACATCGTGTTTCATTTCTTGAAAAAGGATAGAAAGAGCCCAAACACAAAGCTGAAGTGGGGCAAAGGATAGTTTTTGGATACTTGGCATTTCTCTTCACTTTGCGAAAAGGGGACATATGTTTTTGGGTTGAAAAGAAATACTCTTGACTTTTGCAATTCTAAAGAGTTATTGTATTAAATGGTTCCTCAAACAGATTCTAGCTCACAATTTACTCAAATGGATTGGCAAACCATTGAAGTTCCATGGATTAGAAAAAGCCGAAAACTAGTTACATAAAAGCGTCTTAGGTAAATAAAAATACTCACAAAAGACAAGCTAATTTAACTAAAGCACATTGTGGATTCATGCCGCATAAAAGTTCCTAGCAATTGCTTTTCTAATTTCGAAAGTTGATATTTTATGTAAATACTTTAATCTGAAATTTGTTTTGAAATTAAAATACCGTAAAAGGAGTTGATAAATATTTCAACAACATGCAAATAAAATATAAGCAAAACACATATATTGTGATATTATGAATAACAATTATAGAACAAATAATTGTGATATTATGCACATAATTAAACAATATTTATAAAATTAAATATTGTATTAAATATTTATATTTTTATAATATATTTTGAAATTGTTATTCCATGCCTTACCATAAGTTAACCATCACAGATTTTAGATTCGACGTCTTTCGCAATTATTCTGCTGAATTTGCGAAGTAAAATAAATCAACTCAAACTTCATTCACACGGATACAATTATTTAGATGAGGTGGTAATGATTCACAATTTATTAGTTAATTCGTTTAGGCAGCAAAGGGCGAAAACTTCAGGATCTGACAAAGTCTCCACTGCTCCTTCTAAATGATATCTTTCTTTGTAATATGTAGTTTGTAAACTCCAGTTTAAGCCTAAAACAAGACTCTATGCATACTTTCCTTATGTCAGTAAAGTTTGGCATTTTCCATTTTTTCCGAGATTGATGGTCAATAGCTTGGCAAAAACTTGAATAAAATGAATTAATTAAAAATTAATTTTAAATATTAACGAAATTGGCAAGGACTTTGCAACCACAAAGAACTATGATTAATGTATTATTATTCACATCATAGGTTCACTTACTGCTATTAATCTTTCAAGAAGGTTATTGATTGCGACAGTTTAGGCAGTTGTGTTCGCTCAAACTTTAGCTCTCAAGTTTTTCTATTTTTGCCCTCACAGGAGTGGGTGACACCAAGTAAGAAAATTTTTGTAGATAACACGATAATTAAAATTGAATAGTTAAAAAAAATTGAGGCAATAAACTGCAGGATTTTCTTGAAATCAATAGGCACTAATTGCCTTTTAATAAGGCATTAATATAGTGGAATATTTTACATTCCTTATGGTTTTATATTAACTTAAATTTTAATGACTATTATCACAATCGCCACAAAATTTTAAATTACCTTACCAAGCATAATAATGGAATTTACATTATACCCCTATCCCCTCTTAAGGTATTTGCTTTTGAGTTATTATTCGGATCTTTCATTTTCTTACCACACACACGCGCGCTGGTATGCCACGTAACTAAAAACAATAGGCAGATATAGAATTATAGGCAATTATCCATCCTTCTTAGAAGAAATTTTTCCATCTGTAAGTCCATTTCTTTTCGTAAGAATATTTTGCGAAACGCCTTTGGGTTTTTGTATCCGTTGAAAATAATATCACGAAAAAAGGGCAGTTTTAACACCTGTTTGTGTTCCTTTTCTGATTTCATTAGCCTTATTCTTCTTATTCTTTTGTAAATAATAAAGACAAAATGCTAACGATAATTACGTATAAAATAATATATAATCCTCTACAATATAATATGGTATATGATAACATTGTATTATAAATAAACGTAAATGCAGCTTAGTAGCTTAAAATTTATAAAATAAATGAACTCTAAAGAAAGGTTATTCAAATTTTAAAGACCAACACTATTTTTAAAGGTGGCAATTGAAAAAAGAGACTTGTTTCCTATGTTGAGTGCGAAATTGATGCTCATGCAAATTTCTGAATAATGAGTCCAGTGGTGATGTAGAAGTATTAAAGTAGACAAAATCAAAAGTTCACAGTTGCGTACAAGCTAATGAGAGAAAATTGGCTTCGGACAAATTCAGGAAGTTGTTCCAAACGTTTAATCATTTTAATATAATGCTATGTATGATGAAATGATCAGATGAATACATATATATATCACTTTCTCCAGAGTCAGTTAATTTGGAAAGTTGAAGAAGAATAGATTGTGAGAAGATTAGACAAAGATTTCTATATCGCTCATAATAACATATCACGTATATGCGTGTGTGGTCTTTAAAATGAGAGGAACAATTATCTGAAGGTGCGTGGATTTTCGTCTATAAACCCGTATATCTTTTTAAGGTAAATTTAATATAAAATATGATTATTGTTTGCAGCTGTAGACTATAAAGCATTTTTTTCTCAAAATCTGATATCTCTTGTATACAATTTGAATACGCCGTTGATTGCCCTTGTTCACTTCTACTTTGAACATTGGTTGGTTCCATCTAATATTAAATAGCGTGCAAAATAAAAATACTTCATGCGGAGAATTAATGACGGAAATGAGTTAACGAGGCTCGTTATATACCCTTCCCTTTCCACGATGTCGCACCGTTCTAAATCGCTCATTAGTTTGGAATCATTTCGTTATCACTTCACCAAGTACTACACGACAAGGAAATTACAACTTTTTCCTTTTTTTTACCAATTTTCCTCTCATTTTTACCGCACGTGCTCCCGTTGACAAATAATAGATGGGTAGCTTGGTGTCATTTACCATACTTCTTTCGTCTTAATAACCCAAACCGACGCGTGACTTCCCAGGAAATTACATCGTATTTTCATCGTAAGTGATTTCCTGCAGAGGGGATATCGATTACTAGGCCATGGACTCCATGTAGATATCATATGGCTCATTTTAGATATCACTAAATTCGAAGAAACGATTTGCAGAAATGAGAGGACCATTTTAGATAAAAAAAATCTGCTGTACTATGGGCCCATGTTCTTATAGTGTCATCTTCCTTTTTATTAATTTGTCTATAGTGAAATTATTTTAAAATTGTTTTGACAACGGCGAGAATATCCGTTTCCCCTTAAAAAATTTAAGCTTCCTCTAAAATTGCGAAATTTTTTTAACTATTTTTATTTTTTATTTTTTAACTAAAACAATGGAATAAAAGTAGAGAATGTACGAAACATGTCCGATCATAAAAAATTGACGTAAATGAATTTGTGGTCCTCAAATACTCCTTTGTTTCATCCAAACTGTAAAAATTTTCATCCAGTAGTTATTTAAATTTTTAGTCACTATAATTCAACATTACTATAAATAAGTAATTTTATTAAATTTATTTCTGGAAGATGAAAACTGCTCTAAATTTCAAGTAAACAAACAGTAAGTTAATATATATTTTAATATATATATATATAGACAGAAGCTCATTAGGAAACAAGTAAGTAAGAGGGTGGATTTAAAGAAATTAAAAGAAAATACCGAGGCATTCAAGTTGGAATTAAAAAATCGCTTTTCTGCACTGGAAGGACTTATTGAAGAAGTTGACATCTCAGAAGCAAATGAAAACATTGTTAAGACAATAGTTGAAACTGCTGGGGAAATTGGTGGTGTAACCTGTAAAAAGCACAATAGCAAATTATCTGAGAAGACGAAACAGCTCATGAAAAGGCGAAGAGATATGAAGGTGGACAATCGAAATACCAGTTCCAGGATTGAGTACATAGAACTTTGTAAAACTCTGCGCAAAAGCATGAAAGAAGACATAAGAAAATTCAACTGTGAGCTAGTAAGGAAAGCCATTGAAAATAACAAGAGCCTTAGGGTTGTTAAAGGGAGTTTGTCTATTGGGAAGAAACACATCATTGCATTAAAAGGAGAGGATGGCACTGTAACAAGAAATAGGGAAGAAATACTTAGAAGAGTTGAAGAATTCTACAAAAAACTATATGAAAGTAACAGTGGATTAAACGAAGACTCTGAGATAGTCGAAGGAACAGCTCCTAAAATCTTAAAAGAAGAAGTTTCATTTGCAATAAAAAGTATGAAGAAAGGAAGAGCCCCTGGTGATGATGGTATTACATTAGATATCCTAAAAGAAGCTGGAGAATATGTAGAAGACATACTTGCAAAATTCTTTACCAAATGTCTTAACAGCGGTAACATACCAAACCAATGGGATTCTGCAACAGTAATTCTTTTGCATAAAAAAGGTGATAAAGAGGATTTGAAAAATTACCGACCAATTAGCTTGTTACCTGCTATTTATAAAATCTTCACAAAAGTGCTAACACATCGCCTGCAGAAAAAATTAGATGCAGCTCAACCAAGAGAACAAGCTGGATTTCGAAGTGGATTCAGTACAGTGGACCATATTCAAGTATTAAGAGAATTAATTGAAAGAACACATGAATATGAACTTCCATTGTGTGTTGCATTTATTGACTATGAGAAGGCCTTTGACTCTATTAAAACATCAGCAGTCATCAACTCTTTAAGATCAACAGACATTGAGGATGTGTACATTGACATGGTGAAACGTGTGTATAAAAATGCAAGTGCAAAATTTCGGTTACATAAAGATACCAAAACTATCAAACTTGGCAAAGGGGTGAGGCAGGGAGATACCATTTCTCCAAAACTTTTTACTTCTGCTTTACAGATGATTTTTCAGCTGATAAATTGGAATAACAAGGGAATAAAAATAAATGGTGAATATTTAAATCATCTGCGGTTTGCTGATGACATTGTTATTTTTTCAACGGACCCATTAGAACTCCAAGACATGGTACAAGAGCTCTCAACTAGAAGTGAAGAAGTTGGACTCAAGATGAACCTACAAAAAACTAAGATCATGTTCAATAATTTTGTAGAGGAAACAAAAATACAAGTTGACAACACTGAGCTAGAAATTGCTGATTCATATATTTACCTTGGCCAGCTGATTTCAATGGATGGCAACATTATGAAAGAACTCAACAGACGTATTAAACTTGGCTGGAGTGCATTTGGAAGAAACAGTTTTATCCTGAAGGGGAAATTGCCTTTGTGTCTAAAAAGAAAGGTCTTCAACCAGTGTGTATTGCCAGTCCTCTCTTATGGATCAGAGACATGGAGTCTAACAGTTGGAGCAATACGAAAGTTACAGACAACGCAAAGGAGCATGGAGAGGTGCATGCTTGGAATAACTAGGAGAGATCGAAAAAGAAACACTTGGGTGAGAGAGCAAACTAGAGTAGAGGACATCATTGTTAAAGTAAAAGGGCTGAAATGGCGATGGGCTGGGCATATTGCAAGAAGAACTGATCAACGATGGACAACAGAAATTCTGAACTGGATTCCAAGAGACCACCGAAGACCTAGAAAACGTCCTCAAACTAGATGGGTGGATGAAATAAGAAAACAGGTTGGTGTGACATGGAAGGGAATTGCTCAGGATAGACTTGTGGATATATATATATATATATATATATATATATTTATTTTTTTAATTCTTGATTTAAGTTTTTTAGAAGTCAGAGAAATAATGATTGGTCAATAATTTATTTGCAATATCTGGTTTAGACATTTTTGCAATTGATATAATACATACCGTTTAGAATTATTTAGAAATAAGTATTGTAAAAATAAAATTAACAATATCTATAATGGGCACGATGATTTCATTTGCAGAAAACGTAAGTGTAGTTAAACGAATATCATTCAGGCCCTAATCCTTTATTTACATCAAGAGCGTTAATGATACGAAGTGATTTTGACATTAGAAAAATGTTTTGATATTGTGGTTATAAAATTTCTGTAATTCATTATTGTTATTGGATAATTAATTCGATAGTAAATGAGGAAAATCTCCAAATTGTTTATCGAGTGCCCTATAAACAGTGGCGTAGGCAGAAAGTTCATAAGGGAGGGGTTATAGGCTTAATGGGAGGGGTTACAGAGCTACAACTCATATATTCCTATGTTAAATATACAAAATTTCATTGCAATGGGGGGTTACAACCCCCAAAACCTCCCCATGGCTATGCCTCTGCCCAAATCTAGTTAGTTTTGTCCGAATTTCGCTAGGCAGATTGATTTTGTTAACTTGTTTGTTGTAATGTTTTCTGTTTCTAAGAGCTCATTAACGCTAATCATGTTCTCTTCACATCTGAAACATTAAAGAGTGTATGTAGATATATGTTGTGATATTAGTTCTAGATATGAAAATATTTAACTTATTTGATTTCCTTGTTTAACCTAGTCCAAAACATATTAAATACAGAAAAAAAGTTGTGACTCTTTTTTAAATTTGAAAGAGTCTGTTCTTAATCTTAATTTACCTCAGAAGTTCATTTCTAATTTAATTCTTCCCTATACGTTTATTTTTTAAAACTTTTATAGGCTTTCATAGAATATTTTGAAATATATAATAATAAAAAGATTAAATGCAGCGATTGGAAAATTTACGTTAAAAATGGTACCACAGTATTCTGTAATATATCTCGAAATATAAGAAAATTTTTATTTGAAAAGTCTCGTGAAACTATTTCTGTGCCGCTGCGGTATAATTTTAATTAACGTATTAATCATTAAAAGTATTAGTAGATAGTCCCTAATTTGGAACGTTAATATACAATAAAAGAGATGTAGTGTATTAGTGATACAAACGTAGAAAACTGTTTTAGAATAATTAGTTGTTCTTGCGGGGTTTTAGATATAATTTTCAAAACAGTGTGTTTAATTCTATTAATTAACTAGTGTTGTTTACCCTATAAGTGCATGCCTCGGAAAGTGCATGTCCCTTTGATCGTTTTAGTGATTTTTTAATCCTGTTAATTAACTAATATTCTTTACCTATAAGATTACGACCCTGTTCATTATCTGTATTTGTGTATTATCTTTTATAGATACTCGCTACTGGATTTTCCCCTTTAAGTTTCATATTGTAATTAAGGCTAATTAGTGAGACTTATAATAGCCTACGTTTCCTTCGTCCGTTTTCCTACTGTAGTGATTCATACACTGTAATAGTTCAGATCTGAAATCATCTTTTCCCCTCTAATTTTTTATAATTATCGCTAATTAACGAATTAGCATCTGCTATAGTTTCGTGCATCTCTTTTTCTTATATTTTAAACCTTCTTCCATATAATTATAGTATTTCCATGTGCAAGTTGTATTACCGACCATACCCCGTTTTTTCTGTATGTTAGTTTTTTCTATCATAATTACTTTAAACTGAAAACATATTACAAGTTTTTTTTAAATTTTTTTGGATGTGCTCACGCCGTTTTCTTATTCTTCTCCCCCATACAATGTAGCATTTCAGGCTGCGAAGTGATTCTTCCTCAAGGTTTTGTTACAATTATCAATAATATAATTACAATTATCAATAATATAATTCTTGAATTCACATCTGATTTAAATAGGCATATCTTTGTTTTCCTTATTTTATTCATTGTTCTTTTCATATAATACAATTACTTCTATAAACAGGTTATATTTCGAAGCAAAATCGTTTTACTTTCAAACGTTTTCTATCATAATTATTGATAACAGCAAAGTTATTTCAAATCTCAATATGCTCACGCCGTTTTTCATTTTACTCCATCATAAGACGTAATAGTTTAAGCCTAAACTGGTTTTTTCTTACACGATTTCTTTCGAAAATATCACTAATTAACGAATTAGCGTCTTTTACAGTTTCATGTATCTTTTTTTCTTATTTTATACACCTTCTTCCATATAATTATAAAATTTCTATATGCCGTTGTGTATTCCAGACCAGATCCCGTTTTATTGTTTTCAGGATTTTTCTATCGTAAGTACTTTTAATTAAAGACATCGTACAATTTTTGTAATTTTTTGAAGTGCCCACGCCGTTTTCTTTCTCCCTCATACAATGTAAAATTTTAGGCTTCGAAGCAGTTCTCCCTCAAGGTTTTATTACAATTATCACTAATTAGTGAATTCACATCTGATTTAAATAAGCGTATCGTTTCTTTTTCCTTTATTTTAATCATCGTTCTTTCATACAATTCCAACTGCTTCTATGGGCCAGTTATATTTCGAAGCAAAATCCGTTTTAAATATTTTTCTGTCATAATTATTGCTAATTAAGGATTTTTCAAATTTATTTCAAATTCTCATTATGTCGCATCGTATTTTCATTTCTTCTCCATCATAAAATTTAATAATTTAAGCCTCAATCCTATTTTTTCCTAATCAATTTCTTTCATAAATATCGCTAACGAATTAGCATCGGCTATTAATTCGTGTGTCCCTTTTTTCTTAAATTTTTACCCCTTCTTCCATATAATTGCAGTTTTTTATTCAGGTCCATAATTTGTTTTCTTTCGTAATTATAGTTATTTTAATGATTTTTATAAGATTGCTTTAAATTTTTGAAACGTTCACGTCGTTTTTATATTAGTTTTAGTATTGTTCCATCATTATTATTATTTATTTCTTATTTTGCATATGTATGATTTAAAAAAAGATCAAGAAAGAGAATTCCAGATAAGCTCCAATTATCAGAGATCCTGTTTTTCTCTCCCCATTCCCTTCCTCATGAAATTTCATTTAATGATCATGAGAGATTAATCAAGCACAATGGAAAGCGGATCTGTTGTGAAAGTTTCTATACATAATAAGACTTTCAAATTATCTATTTCCCTGTATAGATGATTCTTTTCTTTGCGTTTTTATACATTATTGTAGAAACGAGTTTTTTCCACTCTTAAATAAAATTTTCTACAATTTATGTCTTAAAAATCTTCTTACCATAATAAACTTTTTTTTCCGGGGACGGACTTTGCTATATAGAAGTGAACAGTTTTCTAAAAAGATGCTATCTCGCATGCATTCCTATTATACACATCACCCCGATAATTTTATGATAGTAGACGACTATTCAACCACTTCCGACCTATCCAAACTTTCGGCAATACCGTTTATTTAATAGATTTTATAGCGGTGGACCCCGCCGGAGGATCTTTTCTAAAAGAACCCTTTTTTATAGCCGCGTAGCTGCTTCGTAGGGTTAAAGTTTATGCGAAAATGGTCATATATTTATATAGATACACTCCCTTACATTTATATAAGAACAAGTTTCTTATTGCTTTGATACACAATCCCATTTCCCAACCCCATCGATCTCGTTAGAAGGGGCTTTCTCCTAAAAGACCCTTAATATGAGCTTACTGTCCCAAAACATAAGGCGAGTTTTTTCTTTCAGCCAATGGTCATCTATCAGGTTTTTCTTTTTTTCATATATATATATTATATCTTTCTATTTAATCTTTACCACTTTAAGATTTCTACATATTAGGGCTTATCGGTTATTTCTAATGAATTTTTTTTTACTTCCAAAAAAAGTTGAAATATGATTTTATACTTTTTTCAAACATACACACTTACGCACAAGCATTCTTATATACCTACAGAATCAATATCTTACAGGCATTTGTTATGGACAAGAATATTTATTTCTTATTTTAATTAATAATTAATTAGTATTAATTAATAATTATTTATTATTTTAATTATATAATATTTGGCTTTTATAAAAATGCCCGAGTCTGTTTTTTATTCTTATATTATAAGGATTTTCATGGGATTTTCTTGCATTTCTTAATAAAGCATATAGCAGGCAGTCTACCACGATGACAAAAATTGCAATGTTTTTTTAAGACAACTTTTTCTGATAGACTAACGTATATCAAAATAGTTTCTTGGAATTTGATGAAAACTCTACTATTGTTAAAATATCAGTTATACGTATTCATACCTTTACTTTTGTTTTAACATTTCGAAAGCCGCCAGGTGGCCAAACCCATCGGTCGTATGAATTTGCACTCTTGTCTCCTACTCTAAAAGGTACTATGGGCGCGCCGTGATTCGTTTTTAATGAATAATGTTTTTCTTTTGATTTTACTTGATTTATATGTAAACCTGTGCTATAACGAATAATCGTGGGAGTGCGAGACACTGACTTCTTCGCCTTGCTGTTGCTGTGACTATGAATACCAGGAAGAAACATCAAACGTCCACCAGTTCTTCACCTGGTCACCTATCGAACAGGGAGCTGGACCAACAGGTGCGTAATGTCTCTGATGAGCTATCGAAATTTCGTAAACTGTGGTCCCAGGACTTAGAGAAGTTGAAAGGCTCTATTAATGAAAAAATAGATTTGAATTTGTGTCCTGGGTCTGACGGAGATTCCGATCGCGCTGCCAAATTGGCCTCTGTTAAAAATGAAATACGGAAAGATCTTGATATTAAAATCACTGAAATAAATAATGAATGGGAATCGCGATTTGTCGTCTTGGAGAGCAAGGTTCAACATCTAGAAAGAACTACTGCTGATCTTGAATGCGCCCTAGAAGAACACCAGCATGACATTCGTCAGCCCTGTCTCATAATGTATGGTTTACCGGAAACTGAGAACGAAAACCCAATTACCGTTGCAGTGGATACTTTAAATGAAAAGATAAAAACTACCATGTTATCAAAGGATTTGGAAAACGCGCATCGTCTAGGAAGCGTAAGTCGCAATACCACTCACGGACAATCACCGAGACCAATGGTCATTAAATTTATAAGAATGGCTCAAAGAGACTATGTCTTCAAGAACAAAAGACTTCTGAAGGATACTGGCCTGGTCATAGCCGAAAGCCCACATTAGAAAACAGGCCTACAACAAAATTCGTGCCAAGGGCATACAATGCTGGACACAGCAGGGAAAAATTTTCTTGCTAACTGAGCGTGGTGAGAGGGTAATTCTCAAGTCACTGACTGACATCCGAAATTACAGAGAAAGAAATTAACATTATTCATTTGGATATGCATGATTTGCTGTTGCTTCACCGATATTGCTCTTGCGACATAAAAAGGTAAATGAAATTAACAGGCTAACCTTTTATATGATCATGATCCTGGCGTGTTTTGAGTATGTTCTTCATGTCATAATAGCCTATTTATCATAAATCGCATTAAATAACTTATAATTTTTCTAGGCTGTTCTGACCCTTTTTTCTTTTGTCCTTGCGCCATAATGGATCATGATTGCATCTGAGCTGTAAACGTGTTCTTGTCAAACTAACCTACTCATTATAAGCATGTTTCATAACTTGTAATTTATCATTTCTACGCCTAAACTGGTCAATCGAATGAATCTAGTGTTTTCAGTCAATTTTTTCATATTATATTCGATGTTAACTTACTTTATATTTATCAATGCAATGTCTATATTTCATATCAGATGCTTCTATATATTTCGTAAGACACCACACTGAATACAAGTATTATTTTATCCTTCAAGTGAACAGCGTTCAGCTTGTATATTACATGAAAATTGTTTATCTAATTAAATAATCTGTAAAACTTATATAGACGAATAACACGAGGACTCAGTTTAGATCTAAATTTCTAATCTGCTCTAACCTTCTTCCTTTTGTCCTTGCGCCATAAATGATCATGATTTCATCTGTTTTAAACATTCCCTTGTTTTCCAACTAGCCTACTAATCACAAAACGTATTACGTAACTTATAATTTTTTTAAAAATTTTTACGTCTAAACTAAACAAATGAATCTATAGATTTCAGTCAGTTTTCTCATATTGCATTTGCTGTTGATAACTTTGTCTATCAATACAGTGTTTATATATCATATCAGATGCTTCTGGTTTTTTTTGTTTTTTTTCACATGATACTACAAAGATATACTAACTACAATTTTTATTTTATCCTTCAAGTGAATGACGTTCAGTTTGTATAAAATTATATAGTTATATTGTAAATTTTGCGAGCAGTTCCCTATTGTAGGATGCATAATGACCACTACTGTCCTTACGCCTTAAATATTTAAATTTGTTTGCATAATAATTTAGCCTATTATCCAGATATATAATAAGATGGTCTTACATATGAATCAATTATAAATCAGGTTTTGCCTTATCTAATGGGAATTTCGATGCACCGTGTTGGTTCAGTTGGATGTTTTAAATGTAAATTTTAATATTAAAATATTGGTATTTGATAACAGGCTATTACTCTTCGAAATGATTTTTTGTGTCGTATTCGCTAATTAACTAAACGACTATTATTGTGATATGGTGCGCCCAGATGGCTTTTGACCATATACGAATTGATATATATCTTTATATCAAAGTATATTTATATTGAATTATTGTATTTTTACATTATTTATTTATTTATTTATTTTATTATTCTTTTATTTTTATTTTTATATATTTATTTATTTTAATTTTATTTTAATATTCTTTTACTATATTTTATAAATGTCATTCCTGAATAGCGGACATATAACCGATTGTGGCTTTGCGGCCCTTGGGGATTCATTCACTGAGCCGGATAATGAATTAACTCTTGATATTAATAACCAATATTACTATCCCTCACAGATTACTTCTCATAATCAAGTTAATAACACATTATTAACCGTTCATATTAATGCATGCAGTATTACTAACAAAGTGGAATTAATTGAAGACTTCATCCTTGGTATAAATCCATCCCCTGACATATTATGTATAACTGAGACCTGGCTCTGCCCAAATTAGGCTCCATCTCTTTTTGATTATGAATCGGTCTCGATTGCACATGAATTGGGTAGAGGAGGTGGTGTTGTAATGTATGTTAAAAGAAAACACGAGTTTAATTTGATACCTCAATGGACGGGAATCTTCCCGGGTGTTGAGATGCTGACATTACAGATTTATGGTATTTTTGTCACTACCATATATCGACCACCTTCTGGTGAATTGGGAGATTTTTTATGTCGTCTTCAGGACCTACTTGCCTTTATTACTTCCTCGAGAAAGAGGCTAATCATCATGGGAGACTTAAATATTGATTTATATACTTCCAATGAAAAATTTGTAAACCATACGCAAGCACAGAAACTATTGGATCAGATCTTCTCATTTGGATTTAATAACTATATTCATAACCCAACTAGAATTACATCACATTCTTGTACAGTTATTGATCACTGTATTACAAACGTTTTAAATCCACAATGTGGCATACTTCTTTATCAGATTAGCGATCATCTTCCCATATTTTCAATTTTTGGTATTTCACAGGGAATATCTAGAAGACATGGTAATCCATCTTTGATTAGAGATTTTTCTGAAATGAATTTACAGACATTTAAAGCAAAATTACAAAGAGTAAATTGGAATAATTTATATCTCTTGGATAATCCACTACATGCTTATGGATATTTCGTTGATATCTTCAAAAATAATTATGAAGTTTGCTTTCCATTAAAAACAATAAGCAAAACCAAACGTATACGTAAATCATGGATTACAACTGAAATTTTTAGAGAAATAAGAAAGAAAAATAAACTTTACTTCAAATTTTTAAAGGATAAATCACCAACAAAACTTGCTGTTTTTAAGTCATTTCGGAATGAATTGAATACTAAAATAAAACGTGCGAAACAGGCATATTTTTCGGCACTATGTAATATGAATAATAGGAAAACATGGTCAGAAATAAATGAACTTATGGGAAGATCAAAATCCAGAACAAGAGAAATTGATATACTAATAACTCCTCATAAAACGATTACTAACATATCACAGATTTCTAATACATTCAATCAATATTTCATAGAATTCCCTTATTCTTTATCTAGTAAATTTAATAATGTATTCCAAAGATGCCATGATTATAATATCGCTAATTCCTTTTTCTTGGATGGGGTCACTGAACTTGAGACAATTCGACTAATTAATAATCTTAGTGCTAATAAAGGACCAGGCCCAGATAACTTTCATCCAGTTCCCATTAAATATTGTGCTCATGAGATTTCAGGGCCTTTAACCCACATCTTTAATCTAATCTTTTCCACTGGTGAGATTCCGCCGGAATTTAAGACGGCAAGGGTTGTTCCGATTCATAAAAAGGGTTCATATACTGACGTTGCTAATTATAGACCGATATCAATATTATCGGTGTTTACAAAAATACTTGAAAAACTCATTTATAATAGATTATTAAAATACTTTGAACATAACCACATCATACAGGAAAATCAATTCGGTTTTACTAAAAATAAATCTACTGAACAAGTATTGTTAACGGCAACAGACTTCATATATTCGGCTTTGGACGGTGGTGACTCATCAATTGGAATTTTTTTTGATTTGTCACGGGCATTTGATACCATTAACTATGATAGACTTTTATA
>QLNU02015270.1:51532630-51561587 GCA_006491805.2 Dysdera silvatica | reverse complement strand
CAACGCCTTTAAAAATATAGGTTTATTAACTGGCAACAATACAAATTTCTATTACACATTTTACAACTACTATATATACTAACGGTTCGAAAAACAAAATATTTTATCAACGATATATTTAATTGCATTCTGAGTATACAAATTACGACAGGTCTTCAATCTACCATCAACGTGTGCAAACGTATTATTGGCAGTTCCACCGAGAAGGCATACTAAATTATTTTAATGCCGTATTCTAATTTATTTACCTTTTGACGTTTTAATTAATTATTCTGAACATACAACGTTCCAGTTAGTGCAGCCCGTTCGGGTGGGCAAGTTGTGCTCAACATAAAGGCGCCTGATTATGGGGGCATTTTAAAACGGCAAATAGTAATTTTTTGTACAATGCATTAAGATACATAATTAAATCCGAAATTGGAAAAATTCTAGATGACAAGGGTAGGTAGACATACCAGGGCCTGTTTACCGTTATGGTGTACGGTTACTGACTAGCGCAAGGACAGGGCATAGGACCTTCAGTTGGAGGGTGGCCTCAAATTTTTTTTAAATTGATTTTTTGTTTCACCTTTAATCGTTATCTAAAAAACTTTTAGGTAAAAGATTACGTTCTTGTGGGGCTATTTTGGATAGTTCACCATAATTTTGAGGAGTTTTAGAATGAATTAAGTATAAGTTCGTATTTTTTATACACATTCATATCCCCCTTTCTGTCACCGTGGGTTAGGGGGCCGCCATCTAATATTGTGCTTGTAGCCCCCATTTGTCTTAATCTGGCCCTTAGGTATAAATATATGCGTATTCGTATAGTATTTCATTTGTATATTAAAGAAACAAAAAATAAATTAATTTAATTTCAATTTGCAAATTCATTTGCAATTCTTATGGATCAGACATGGAGTCTAACTGTTGGAGCAATACGAAAGTTACAGACAACGCAAAGGAGCATGGAGAGGTGCATGCTTGGAATAAATAGTAGAGATCGAAAAAGAACACTTGGGTGAGAGAGCAAACTAGGGTAGAGGACATCATTGTTAAAATAAAAGGGCTGAAATGGCGATGGGCTGGGCATATTGCAAGAAGAACTGATCAACGATGGACAACAGAAATTCTGAACTGGATTCCAAGAGACCACCGAAGACCTAGAAAACGTCCTCAAACTAGATGGGTGGATGAAATAAGAAAACAGGTTGGGGTGACGTGGAAACGAATGGCCCAGGATAGACTTGTGTGGAAAGCATTTGGAGAGACCTTCATCCAGCAGTGGATAGACAATGGTTGAATATGATGATGATAAATATAAAGGTGGAATAAATAACTAAGTAATGCGGTCCCATTCTTTTTGGATAACAGGAAAACTCTTAACACAAACAATTTTTTTAACATCTTAATATTTGCCGTAATTCGACTGTTCTAGCAAAGATTATTAGCAATTATTATTTTGTTTTATATAAATTTTTTAATATACTTTTTTTAAATGTAAAAGTATTGTCATTAATTTGTTTTGTTCCACTGAATATATTTTTTATATTTCTTGCATTTTCATTTATTCGAGTTAATTTCATACGTACATACAGTAATAGAGGGAATTGAAAGTAATATATGTCCTAAAATATAAAACTTTTAGAAATGAAAACAGCTAGCCTTTGCGAAAATATTTTACACTTTAAAATTTAATAATTCACAATTTTAAAAACGACGTAAAGAAAAGATGAAGTAACTCAATTACAATTTTCTAACTCAGATTTTATTAAGTTTCATAAATTATGAGTTTACCTTCATCTTCCCGATAATTTTGAATGCAATCATGCAAACTTACAAAAATTTAAATTCAAATTTATTTAAATGCAATTTGCGCGAGAATTTTTAAACGTGTTTTTAAATTATTAGTAGCACAAATTTAATATAACTTGAAGTTTATAAATATATTTAAAAATTTCCCTTCAATTATAAATTGATAAAACGTAGTATTTCTTTTTTTTGTTTTCATATTATGTTAAAACATCCCCACCTCGAAAATTTTAAAACCAGCGTACAAAATTGAGCCCATGATGAAAGCAAACATTTTTTTAAACCTGACGATCATGTTACTTTTTAAAACTGCTTATTATATTTTATAAAGTTTTATTATTAAATTTAATAATATTTAAATAAGCACGAAATACTAAATTACCCAAATTCGTATTACAAGCGGACAGAACAATATAAAATAACAAATATTTATACGTTTAACTCACCATAAAATAGCAAGAGCAAGCATAGCCAGCATTTAATTTTGGGAGTTCCAAAAATTTTTGCATCATATATCGATATCACACACACATATCAGTATATATCGATACACTCACAGATTGCAAGGCCGTAACTAAGTCCAATTAAAGGGATTTAGGGGTTTCAAATTTTCCAAAAATCGATTTTTTTTATTATTTTATCGGAAAGCTCAGTTTTTCCAGGACATTCTGATAGCAAAATTATTAGTTTTCGTGAAATAGAACGCTAGATTATCCAAAACATCTAACGGTAGGGAAAGATAAGTGTATGCAATATTTTCCTAATTTTTTTGTTCCTCAATCTTTGAAGCATTTTTTTCTCAAAGCTTGAAATTTCCATGTTTCGCGTATGATAAGTTTGAAACCATCTAACATATTCTGATAAAATTTGGTAGGAGCATTCGAACTACTACTTAGCATAAAATAGAGAAGAATTCTGTGAATCAAGTAAAAATTTAAATAGTTGTATATGTATATATATCGTGAACATTTTATCTTTTTCCGTCGGTTTCAAGTATACAAAATATTTTATTTTACTATATATAGTTGTTTTAAGGGTCATTTGAAAGTACAAGTCTTTCTCTGTAGAATGGTGTCATTATTATTATGTTACAATCAAAAGTAACCATAATATCATGCACGCAAGGAACGTATATGTTTTCGTATAAAGTAAAAAAAAGGTGTATAAAGTTGTTTATTTAAAAATCAAACAACAGATTTTGTTTAACACAAACTTAGACTTTAATATATTTATTGTCTTTATGTTGTAAATGAAGTTGGTATGTTTGATATTTAATTCACGATTTGCATTTTAGGAAGTTGTACATATTGATTGTTTTTCATGTTTTGAAACCCCAAAGTCCCCTTAAAAATTTAGTTTCGGGGACCTTGAGACCCCCTCTGGATATGGAGATGTCAAATAGTATGGAATTTATTTGAAACAAATGTTGTTTCTGTATCATAACCAAGCATACAATGATACAAATAATATTCTTATATAATATGGTGATGCAACTAACATTCATTATGGAATAAAGTATTCAAGCTTTTCTGCTAGCATACACAATCTAATCTTTTCAGTGTGTTTATTAGAAATATACATACCAATGTGTTTAAATTATGCAAAATCATAAATATTATAATGGACGGGAGATATATCCCAAAGAAATAACCGACATAACTGTCTTGGTAACGGTCCTTTAACGAATTTTTCTTTATAAAAAACTCTGAAAAGGAAGAATTTGAGAAGATGAAGTAATAACTAAGCTGCGCTCGTTTAATTTCCACCGCCGATCTTTGATTGTTTTACTTTTATGGCGCAAGTACAATATGGGTCATTCTCCACCAAACGAAGTGGGACCGTACATAAGGTTTCGCAATTAAAATAAATTAAAACCAAAATGATAAAAGTGAAATAAACGTATAATGAAACGAAATAACATAATAAAATCAGATGAAAATGGGAGAGCCAATAAAATTAAAAACGATTTCATGATCAAAAGAGTCACATAAAATGTCACAAAGGGTAAAATTATTTTGGTTAAAAGATGATGTACATTGCTGGTTAAAATTTATGCAAATTGTTAAAATATGTAAAATGTTCAATGGATCACCACATGTGGCACACATCGGGCCGTCTTTTTCCTTTAACAGAGGTTGATGGAAGAAGTGTGTGTGGCACATGCCAAATCAAGCCAGAGTGACCGGTCGCTCCTGTAGCTAGAAGGCCATATTTCAATTTTTGGTTTGATGAGGTGTAGTTTACTAAATCTTGCTTGCCCCATTCCAAATATAATTTTTTGTACAGATGGGTTGAGACATGAAAGTTACAATCTCGAAATGTTTTCGTCATACACTCAGTTTCTGCAGTTGCTGTTTCTGCACTAATGTTAGCTTGTTTTTTGCCAGAAATCACGACACAGCTTGGAACCCAAAAAATTTCACCATACGCTGCGAGATTTTCATATTCAAGGGTTGTTTGCGAACTCTGTAGATTCTAGAGTGGTGTGAGGTTTTGAAATCAGGCTCTCTGAATCTATACAGATAATAGTTGGAGTCAATGGGTTATTCAAGATATATTGTAGTGCTATTTCAATGGCGTGGATTTCTGCTGTGAAAATTGAACAGAATTTTGTCAGTTGTTGCTCTGTACAAAATTTCTAAAGAAAAATAGCACAACGACATACTTATCCGCTTTGGATGAATCTATAAAAATGAAAGGGTGTTCTTCATACCTACATACCTATTTGATATTTAGCGATAGGCAATGCCCGAGATGCTGTCCATTATATATGTAGACAAGTCAAAATAAATATCACTACCGATATCAAATCAGGGTGAAATGACGTTAGGCACTGATCTTGGTATCATAGTTTTTGAAATATCAATTCACTAGCACCTTTTTAACGACAGCCTCTCCAATGGAGGTTTCTAATATTAAGAGATTATTAAGGGTTGGTCCCATCCGATGGAAACTACTTTGGCATGGTGGTAAATGCTTTTCTATTTGTATATAATACTTTAACCTATTGCACACAATCTTTTCAGTTAATTTCCAAAGGCGGTTAGTTAAGACAAATGTGTGGGCAATTTGAAGAAGTATTTGAAGCTTTGCCGGGTATACGAAAAGATACAGCAATGGCTTTCTGCCAAGCCTCTGGGAATAACTGTTCTGTACAAATCATATTGAAAAAACACTTAAATATTTTCAAGCGACTTGACAGACAGATTCATCATAATTTATTTAATAAGCTACAGGAACATTATTTGTTGATCGACGTAATGCATATTTTAATTCAAAGAAGTTGAATGGTCCATGGGTCCTAGAATTTGGAATTTCCTCCCTAACAGATTACATGCACTTACTTCCATTTCTCTTTTTAAAAAACATGCCCGCAAATATTTATTAGAATTGTAACGGTCTCTATTTCCATGCATTGTATTTCCATTGGGATAATATTACGATATTATTCTACTCGTGTTGTTCCATTGTTTCATATGATTATTATCACAACCTTATTTCCCTCAGGCAGCATGGGCTCCTTCAGAATTGATTGTCTTTATTCAACGTTGCTGAGGCTGATACTATTCGGCAATTTGCAAAATGTATATATTTATGTTATAAACGATGTGCAAAATACTACAATACGATTCCGACTAAATAAATTTATATTGTATTGTAAATGATATATTATAGGGAGATTTTTTCAACGGAAAATAAGTATTTGGTTTTTTTTTTATATCTGTTTATGGATTGGAATAACGAAACGTAATTCATATTTCTTGGGATATCAGAAAAAGTTCAATTGCCATTTATTTGCTTAATTTTATCCCAAATTACCTTTGAACAAGTTTCCATGCTACGTTAGAATTATACCTTTCCCAAGAAACTTTTTTGATTGTTGTCAGATGGATTTCGAGTTGGCTCTGGCTTTTTGAATGTAATTAAATTTGTTTGCGTGGGGTACCGGAGAAAGATTCTCCATGCTTGTTTATGTTCTTTATATGCAATTTTGCATTCGTGGTTCCGTCGGGGCATATATATTTTTGGAAAATGTGTCAAGATTTGTGGAATTGAATGTTTTGCTGCCTGAAGAATGTGATCGGCGACCATTTCCACTGTTTCGTAAATATTACGAAAGTTAATAAAAGTACTATTGATGTTTGTTAGGTTGCAAAAAAGATCGCAGATAGCTTTTTCAATTATCTATCTTGGGTTGCGTAATAGTATATAAGGATCCAGCCCAGTGTGTTTTAGGACGATGGGAAAATGATTGCATCTAAGTGGACCTTGTTTGTGTTTACATGCGCATATCAGGAGAAGAGATGGTGAACAAATTGAAAGATCTATTCCTGATAGAATCGGATTTGCAGTGTGTGTGTGTGTGTGTTCTAGTATTCATTATTGTAATTGGTGGTTGTGAAGAAAGCTTTTCTAGTGCATCCTCTTTCCTTGACGTTCTGCCAGGCACATAAAGTGCTGTGAGAGTTAAAATCTCCAAGAAGAAGAAATTCGATTGACAGCTGATTAACTAAATTTGAGGAAGAGTTCAAATTGTTGTTTTGCTTTGGCGAAAGGTATAAAGAATATAGTGCGATTTCAGCCGCTATTGAGAGATGAATGGCTATAATTTGTAATTTTGTACTGAGATTAATGCTTGTGACGAGAAATTGATTATAGGTTCATTCCACAGAATTTCGACAATTTTTTTTTTTTTGGGTCTCCCGACCATTCTTAATTTCTTTCATACATATATTATATACTGAAGAATATATGCAAGAGAAGTCAAAAACCAAATGCAAATTGTTTTTATTTTTAATTTTTTGGCAACATGCATCGGAAAAATAAGATTTCGTGCAATTGTGCGAAAGTTAAGTACTTACAAAATCGCATGTATTTTATTAAGCAATAAAGATAAATCAAACATTCAAAAAGATTTAAAATCTACGTAGTTTGTTTACTTACATCACGTAATCTGTGTAGATTTAGGTTTTTTCTTAAAAAGTCCTGAGTAACGTGATAATGACTGATATATCGCTGAAATCATAATTTTTTTAAACCAATTTCCTCCTGAAGGGCAACAGATATCAATGTCGCGTTTTTTATATGTTAGTTCTCTGTCTCAGTGTGGTACCTCAAAATAACTGGAGTTGTTATTTCCATCCCCTTTTAACATAGAAGGGTCTGAAAGTTTGAAAGTTTTTAAAAACGAGGATTTTCGGCGCCTCATAGCTCAAAAGAGGGATCAGTTATCTGTTTGAAATTAGGAAAGAAAGCACTTATTTGCATTCTGTTTATAATCTGAAAATTTAGTTCTGTTATTCGAATTAGTCTATGAGAAACAGCTACCTTCAAACTTGAAAAGGATCGTGGGGTAGGTGGGGGAAAATTGAACTTGTTTCGATATTTTGTATGTGCTGCCAAATTAAGATTCCACAAAGTGTTAAATATTCTAAATATCGGTATATATTTAAATAATTAGAATTCCAGTGTATACATAAACATTTGTATTTCAAATTTCAGACTTAGATTTAGTTCAGATTTCAGTTTAAGACTTTGAATTATTTTATTCTTTAATATTTATCAAATTAACTGCCATCACAAAGAATCATTTTTACCTGTTGCCTTTTGTACTTTAAAATACAAGACAATGAAACTGTAGAAGCGATTAGAAAGAGTATCTGCGTTATCAGTGATTACCTTAATCACACAGTGGAAGAAGTTTACACAGTCCAAAAGGAATTGAGCTTTTAAAAGCCACTGTTCCATATGTGGGAAAGGTTGTATATTTCTCCGACAAGGCGTCAAGGTACTGCAAAAATCGAAAAACTTTATAAACCTCAGTCATTACCAAGATTTTGGACTGAATACAGAGTGGCATTTTTGTGCAACCTCACATGGTAAGGGACCTTGTGACGTCATTGGAGGGATCACTTAAGGACTTGTATCAAAAGCGGGTATTCAAAAAATTGTTCAGGATCATATTGCAATACCAAAGGTTATTTTTGAGTTTGCAAACGAAACATACCTGAAAGCAAATATGGCTTTGTGGCAAAATCAAAGGTTGAAGAGCAAGCAGAATTTTTTGCAGACAGATTTAATTCCTATATTAGGGCTTTGAACACTCAAGCTTACCACAGCCACATTCCTTTAAATATATGTACTATAGGAGCCTGTGAAACTTCTCTTTCAGAACATTTTATTGGTTGTAATATATCCAAAGAAAATATCCAAGACTTTGTTTCCTTTGGGTGTGTAAAGAATAACAGTAATGTTGCTTGCATATATCAAGGAAATTGGCGGCTTGGAATTATAAAAGACATTTCTATTTCTAAACAAGATTTTAAAATAAGTATCTTTCATCCTTCAGGACCAAGTGTACCAGTTTCAAAATTTGTAAAAATGACTGCATATGGGTAGAACTGAAAAATATTTTAAGAATCTTGTGTCCTTTGGATTTATCAACACCCACAGGACAAGTGCATGACATAAAGCCAGAAATGAGTGATGCAATTTCTGAACTTTTTTTCCAAAAAGACACTAAAATAAGGAGACTGAAGCATGAATAAATTAAACCATAAGAGACAAAAAGTAAACTTTTCAAGAACTTGGAAGATAGACTTTATCTCTCTTTTTTTTGTTTCTTTGTGGTTTTACGGCTCAAAGACTACAATGGTCATGCTGCGCCGGGACCTACTATCAGTTTTCCGAGGAATCCGAACCTCTTAAGGCCTAGGGAACCAAACCCCGGACTACAGTGAGCAAATTTTTCCCCCAAATCCCCCACCTACCAACCCACACATCTCGAGCTTCATCGCACGAAATCTTGTTTTTCCGATGCCTGTTGCCAAAATAAAAAAAAAAAATTTGCAATTGGTTTTTGATTTTCTTTGCATATATGTTTCAGCATACAAAGTATGAAAGAAATTAAAAATGGTCGAGCGACCCCCATTTGTCAAAATTATATGGAATGACCCTATGGAGAATCATCGAAACGCCCCCATAAACGTTATTTTTGTCAACATTGTCTTTTCTAAAAAGAAAATAATTTCTAATAGAGTGTTTAGTCAATACTAAATAATGATTCTTGGATTTCTTGGCAAATAGGCTGATGAATATTAATCAGATATTTCATATCCTCGATGTTACAACGGAAGTCACGACAGTTCCATTGAATAATAGAGCACAGAGCCATTAATGGGAAAATTATAAGTTGCCTTTCCCCCCCACAGTCGCCGTTTCAGGAGACCGGAGCTTTATCCATTGCGTCACGGAGGTTCATACCATTGACTATCTGTGAAATTTTGTCACAACTAGCAAAGAAACCCCCTGGAGCTCGCACGCCAAATCTAACGAATTTAATTCAACTTACTGTACACGCGCATTACAAACCTTAATGTGTGAAAATTAGCAGCTATGCCCTCCCACTAGAAATCGAGAAATTAAATGTTAAAATGTAGTTAAAATAGCGCCAATTGCAACACTTTTGGCAACACGCGGCGGGATAGCTAGCTGGTCGAAAAATGTGAAAAAGCGAACGCGGGATGTATTCTAAAAGTTTAGAATACGTCCAGTAATACAGAGATTGCGTCAACTTGTTAAATTTAAACGTATTAGATTTTGAAGTAGCTGTAAAGGTTTTTTTTTCCCTATTCGTTAAATTGAAGTTCTATATTCTTTTTATTTTATTTCTGAAAGTTATAGCAGAAAACAATTTACTTTAATTTTTATAATCACATTGCAAGTTGCAATTCAGTTTGTGCATAAGAGAAACATTTATTTTTATTTTAAAAATTCTGTAACGAAGTATCGCTTGTATTCTATTTATCCGTATGAGGATAACATGGAACAGACTATAAATATATTTAATGTGGTTTAGATGCTTTTTGAGAAATTTTCTTCGAATAATATGACATTGTCTTCATACACAGAAGAAGAAATAAATCTCAAAAATCATATTGTTGAAGTTTTGCATAATTATGTGAAATTAAATGCAACATATTTGGTTGCAAACAACGAAACTTATTTATATTTAATAATATATTTCATTCTAGCATTTGTACTGCCATAAATCCAGCGGATCGCTGCTGTAGATAAACAGCGACAGTACCTCTGCTAAAATGCCTATTACACATATCTTTTAAAAATTTATTTATGAAAGAAATTAAAAAGTGCCAAATGGCGATAAAGTCTCTCTTCTGTCAACTCACACTCATATTTTATTAATTACTCGTAACTGAATTAAATTGATTAGTTTCTGAATATGAAATCCTGCGGGAGGAGGTTTCCTTACTAATATATTTCTTAAACATAGCGCGTTTCCTCGAGCGTTGGGATTACGTTTATTACGCCATTCCTACTTAATTTAAGAAGAAAATTGTTATACTTAGTATGGAAAAACGTCAATTGTAATTACAGATAATTAGATAAATATATGTTCCTAAACTGGTAAATAATTTCGGTTCAATTTGAAAAACAACCCAATCAACGGTGTCAGCTCCCCGTGAAAATTTTGTTGAATTTTGGTTGAATCATTCAGCGAAGGTCGTCTAAATAAACTAAGAGAAGGTAACTCTCTTTTCATTATTACTATACCGTCAAAATAGCAACTGAAAAAAGAGTATAATTGGGCTTTAGTTGAAAAAAAAACTAATTCCTAATTTAATATAATGGAAAGATTGAAGGCAAACAAGATCCCACCTCTGAACTAATTAGGCATTTCTTTCCTTAATTACTCTACAAAGCTTGTTTCCCATGATTACTAAACATTTTAAAAAGCTTCGAATGGTTAAATATATTCGAGGAATTTGCATTTTTTAATAGGTTGAATATGCGGTCTTTTTATTTGAAAGACGCTCCAGTGATGAATTAAAAGCTGGCTTGTCATATTTGTATGAACGTATACTTTATAATTTAGTGAAATAACATTAAAAGTTAATTTCTATTTGCACCTATACAGTTTGAAAAAGTATATATTATTTTTATGACAAATAATTGCTCGGTACATATACGTAACATGTATACATATAAATGTATATATGAGACACAAATATACACTGTTTGTAAAAAAATGAAGCACCTCCAAAATCTAAACGGATCATCTCAGAATTTCGTATGCAAATGCCTTTAGACTGAGTATGCAAATGGTTGAATTTTCAAAGCCAATGAGTGTTATTATTTGTTTGTGGTTTTACGGCTCAAAGACTACAATGGTCATGCTGCGCCGGGACCTACTGTTTTCCGAGGAATCCGAACCTCTTAAGGCCTAGGGAACCAAACCCCGGACTACAGTGAGCAGTGCGATCTTTATGAGATCTCTGAGTAAGCGTTCTTTGCACTGCTGGGAGTCGAACCCGGATTAACGGCGCACTAGGCGAACGCGTTACCAAACTGCGCCACCGCAGGGCCCAACAAATGTTAACTTCGATCATAGCCCGCATTTCTACTGCGCAACTGGCATCGTATAAAAGTGGTAAAAATTGCGAACGGTTTATTTTTTCTCGTTTTCGGCGTTGCAGTTCCCTGGAGACGCCACCAGTAATGCCGTTAATACGTTGTTGAAGACCTTATAGCCAAGTGGACGACTTTGAACGTGGTCGCATACCCGGGATGCGTGAATCGGGCTGGTCTTACCGAGAAATAAGCCACCACCTGCGCCATACGGACACTCCTGTGTGAAGGTGTTAGCAGCAATGGTTGCTGCCATGCGGTGGCGCAGTGTGGTAACGCGTTCTCCTATTGCGCCGTTAATCCGGGTTCGACTCCCAGCAGTGCAAAAAGAACGCTTACTCAGAGATCTCATAAAGATCGCACTGCTCACTGTAGTCCGGGGTTTGGTTCCCCAGATCTCAAGAGGTCCGGATTCCTCGGAAAACTGTAGGTCCAAGAGGTTCGGATTCCTCTGAAAACTGTAGGTCCAAGAGGTTCGTATTCCTCGGAAAATTGTAGGTCCAGAGGTTCGGATTCCTCGGAAAACAGTTGGTCCCGGCACAGCATGACCACTGTAGACCTTGAGCCGTAAAACCACGAACAAGTAAACAAAAAACCAAAGCAATGGTTGTTGCGATGAACTCATCGGCAGAGTGAAGGCTCGTTCTTGCTGTTGTGTGCCTTGATGTCTTGCGTGTTCGGTCTGGTGGTACTTCGACTTTGTCCCTTATTTGCATCCTCATCTGTCAACGGTTTCTGCCCTTGTTCATCGAACTTCATCAGGTTTCTCCCTGCCTTTTCTTGATTCATAGAACTCCGCCATGAATCATATCGTCTCTCATACTTCATCGCATGGAGGGTAGAATCGGTGCTTCATCACTATATCCTCATCATCATACCTTTTGTGGAAATACAGTTCCGCTCGATCGGACAACCTTTCCAAATCATCTCTGCATACAAAACAACAAACATTCATTTGTTTGTTTGTTCACAACAACCAAGGTAAAGCAACCAGTCAATATAATATTCAATACAATATACACACAACCAGCAGTGTCAAACATTATAAAATACACACTTAAGAAAAATAAATTTCTACTGTACGTTAACATGTTACGCTAATGTTAATTGAAGCATCAGGAGAAGACGAAGTTTGATCTGATATCGATTTATCTCGATGTCTTAGAATATTTTAGTAAATGTTTGATAATGACAATTTTATTACTTTTTCAGTTTTTGTTTATTTATTAAGCTGAGCAATGAGTACAACAACGTACAGGGCATATTTTTAACCTGAGTAATTAAAGTGAAATGGCAAATAAGAGAACAAGCAAGATTTATCTTTTTTGCATAAATTGAAATTTATAGAAAAGAGGGTGACAGTTTTGAATATATGAAATAGATTTAGAGATAAAGTAAAGACAGTATTATAGGAGAAATAAAAGCATTTGTAGATTTTACTAGTAATGTTCATTTTAATTAATTAATTTCTTTTCATTCATTCATGGCTTCATTCATTCATTTTCTTGTTTGTTTCTCACTGGAGGCATAGAAAGTGGGAAATAAAAAAGCTTTCTAGGACAATGATTGGAATAAGAATTCGGGGTATATATATATATATATATTTCTGTAAATTTTTGCAGGAATTGTATCCTCAGTTAATGGGTTTGCTCATTTATGCTGAGGTTAATTTGAAGTTATTAAATATCATTTTATTAACAATGAACACGGGAGTGTTATTACTTCAACGAAAGCTTTTAGTTTCGGCAACTAAAATTTGTTAAAATGAGAGTTTGCAGCAATGAATCGAAACTTTCTATATTTAGATAATTTTATAGAACCTTTCTTTATTTAGGTAAGTTATTTATTCAAGTGGTTAGAACGTTGTGCAAATATATTTGAACATGCATTTGGTACATTTTCGTAGAGTAATTAATTATTCATTTATATATTATAATTAGCCTTGTTAGGGAATTTTTTTAATAAAGCGAAGGACTTGCTAAATAAAACTAAGTCATTATTTCTGAGTAACACTTTAGAAGAATGCAAATATAATTTTCAAATATGCAAACGTACTTCACAAGGAACATATGTATTATTTGAAAGTATCAAAAATATTCCTTACGAGGAAAGCAACCACTTTTTTAAAGAGAAATGTATATTTTCTCTACAATATACTCACGCATGCTTTACAAGTTATACTCTTATGTCTTAAAAGATGAATCATATATTTTAGAAGATACCCTTGCAGGCTTTATAAGATGTAGACGTATAATTTACAAAAATATATATACATTATAGAAATAAAATACAGGGTACCAGGGAGGAAATTACATAAAAAGGTTAAACACTGGTAAAATAGCAATGAAAAAGATCACTCAAGCTTTCGGACGCATCAGCAGCAGTCCTTCATCAGGAGTAATGACGATGTTATGTTTCTGTCTCTTTTTTATACTTGAAATTTCTGGAACGGAAATTTCTGCGGGACTACTCTGATGAAGGGTTTTCCAGAAATTTCAAGTATAAAAAAGAGACAGAAACATAACATCGTCATTACTCCTGATGAAGGACTGCTGCTGATGCGTCCGAAAGCTTGAGTGATCTTTTTCATTGCTATTTTACCAGTGTTTAACCTTTTTATGTATATATATATACATATTTATAAAAATTGTGGCTGTTTAAAAAATCATTCTTTTTGAAGTTTATATGGTTACAAAACACAAATTGCGTTACAGTCAAGGTATATAGCTACATATGTTTATATGAATGAAAATAATAGATAGAAAATATGTTTTGCTGCGTTCATTAAGGTGTCTTCGGAACTTGGTAGCATCTGTAGCAATCATTATCGAAAAAGGAATAAAAATTTTATTTTTGATAATTTCGTCTGGACAGAAACAGAATCTTAAAAATGACAGAAAATTTCTTTTTATGTCTTAACAGATAATTAATTGATGCCGAGGGTGGTGAAATATAAATTAATGCCCCAATCCATTAAATGTGACGACTTTTCCCAACGGCAAATGATAATCTTGCTTTTCAGTATTTAGAATTTTTAATTTTATGCCTTTTCTGCAGTTTTCATTTTTTGATAAATTTAAAATGGGAAAGAATCTCAATTCGGCAGAAGAGAAACATCAATGAGCTAATTCTCTTTTGAATATTAAGTTGTATTATATAAAGTTATATAAAGCTTTCTCAAAAATTTAAAAAGGGCTGCTTGAAGAAAAAGTAAAGTAATAATTATCTTGTAAAAAGATCAGAGATTCCTTGTGTAACAAAATATTTAAAGACTAAATAAACACAAACGTAGTTTTGGAGAAACTTTTGATGAAGGTGGGCGTTTATTTTCCACCTAAACAGTTGTAAAATGTCGCTCCAACGCACATTGCGTTTGTGTGTATTTCGTTTTTAAATAACTACCTTTTTTATGTACACTAAATTAAAATATTCTTGAATTTAAAACGCTGAATAAAATTAACTTATTTTAAAGAACTGTACACACCACACTATTATTTAAAAATCTATGAGAGCTAAATGGCGAAATTTTTTTCTTGTCATTTTTCATTTTGTGAAAATGTTGGCTTTTTAATGAAATCAAGTAATTCTTCAGAATATCAACTACATTCTTATTAATTGCAGCAAAATTAAAAAAAAAATTAAAATCTAACCTCGATTTAACGATTTTCACAGGACTAGTGAAAATAATCGTTACATCGAGGAATTCGTTAAATCGGGGGAACACATTTATCGGAACCAATGACGCACTCAAAGGGTGGGAGTGGGTAGCGATGGATTCTGGGCTCGTTTTGGGCTGAAAATTTACATGTAAAATACGTTAAAAGCAAGAGCAATTACAATAAATAAAATAACAATATTTTTAAATTTTTGTTCTTCCCCCGAGTAAAATCATGGGTGCGCTATTGAAAGGAATTGAAATAAGAAACTAAAGAAAAGGAAAATCATAAAATGTTTACAAGCTTTCGGAAGGATGCTTAATTTAAATAAACATAAAGCACAAACACATAAGCAATTATTACTACTTTGAAAAAAAATCTCTGCTTGACGTTTGTTTTGGTTATTCTTGAAAGTTGGCATTTAACATTATTGTAATAGTAGATCGACTCACTGTGCTAAACACTCGATGGATAATATATTACACAATAGGCACAGTCTTTGAATTCAAACACTGTGCCTATTGTGTAATATATTATTCATCGATTTAACATTGCCTTTTCGATTTTTTCAAATGCATCGACAAGATCATTGTTGACGTCAAAACGCAGTAAATTCTTTACACACTGTAAACCAGTGTTTGCGTTAATGGAGTGAAGTCAATTGAAGTTGATTTTCTGATGATAACTGATTTTCTAACTGAAATTCTACTTGCAGCTACAGGCTAAGTGCAAAAAGTTATCGTTAACTCGGGGAATGTAAACGTTAAATCGATGAAAATATAACACTGGAATCGATGTAACACAATCCGGTCCAATAGAAACAAAACGTTAAATCGAAGCTAGGCTGCATCTTCAATAAGTGTATATTCAAGCATGTGTTTTTAAATTTAAGAAAAACGTATTTCCAAGCATAAACTGACTTCTAAAATTACGTGAAAGATATTGCGGATCAAGACTGTCATTTCTTTGGAATAAAGGCCCATTTAGAATACTTGAATTATTCCTGTTTTACTAATTTAATTTCATTCATATACCCTTTTTTTCTATTGCAATAGAAAGCATATAAAAGTCACTTGTATTTGTTACGATATATATCTTATATTGATCAGAGACATGGAGCCTAACAAATGCAGCGATATGGAAGTGACAGACAACCCAAAGGAGCATAGAGAGGTACATGCTTATCGTAATTAGGAGGTATCGAAAAAAGAATGCTTGGGTGAGAGAACAAATAGGAGTAGAGGACATCATTGTTAAAGTAAAAAAGCTAAAATGGCGATGGGCTGGGCATATCGCAAGAAGAACTGATCAACGACGGACAACAGAAATGCTCAATAGGATTCCAAGAAACCACTGAAGAGCTAGAAAACATCCTCAAACTAGATGGGTGGATGAGATAATAAAACAAGTTGGGGTGACATGGAAGCGAATTACTCAAGATAGACTTGTGTGGAAAGCATTTGGAGAGAGCGTCATCCAGCAGTGGATAGATAATGGTTGAATATGATGATGATATCTTATATATAATTTATATATCTTTTCGGTGTATTTTCAATTGGTCAAAACAGATTCAATCAAAACAGGAAAAACAAAGGTACTAAGCTCAATCTTCAACAAACATTAAGACACTTACCATCAAATTAGTATACACAGACATTGAGTTTTAGGTTATTCTTATAATAATATTAGAATTGGGTTACCGGAGTTTATACAAGAAGCGAAGATAAAGAAACGTAGTTGATCTTTCCCATTTAATTGTTTAATCTAGGGTACAAAGAGTGGTTAACGAAGCAACAGCAGTAGCAAAGAACAAAAGAAGAAATTAATAAAATTCTCGAAGGGCTGATTCACCACTGTCAATTTCTTTAGACTGAAAAGACAAATTCAGTAAACTAGATGAAATATTTAGCACAACTGAGAAAAATAATTAGCAAAACTAAGAAATATAAATTCCTCCTGAGGAAAGAATTAATTTTGCCACGATAATCGTTTGCTCTGGTGAGTTCATTAGAAACGAGTGGTAAAATAACGGATTATTTAATTGTTCATTAAGTTGGCTTAGGCTTGAAATGAAATGTCATATACATCAGATAAAGACTGGCCTCGTTTACGCGAATACGCTTAACATGAACTATTTTTAATACGCCCCTGCTTTCTAAATCCCATTAACTTTTGTAAGAATTCCTACATTTTTAGTTGTTTAATCATTAAATGTCATTTACCATACATGAACTGTTAATTAGTGACCCTTGGAAAAATCTTTACGATTAACACAAACAAAAGGTCCCTTTCTCAGAGTTCTCTGTTCAATTGTTTTTCTAGTTCTAGGTTTTCTTCCAAATAGAATGTTCCAAAAGGAACATAAAATAATGAACGTAAATTAATAGTATAAAATAATAAACATAAATTAATGTCATAAAATAATGAACATAAATGAATGGCATAAAATAATGAACCTAAACTAATGACATAAAACAATGAACCTAAATCAATGACATAAAATAATGAAATAGAAATAATTTTATTCAACCGATATACAGTGGTTATTAATACATCTGTTGCGACATCTTTCAGACAATTAAAATTGAAATTTAATTAAATTTGGAGAATATTTACAATAATAGGTTAGAGATGGAGGAGAGCAGAAAGCAAAAGCTTGTTTCGAGGCTTTCCACCAAATTATGTAAAGTGTTTCAAAAATCGTAATTTTACCACTTTAAGATCCTTATTTTCAATTATTAATATAGAATCAGTGTGTATTACAATGTTTTTAGTGAGTGTATTTATATGAATTGATTATAAATGAAAGCGTTATTTATGTAGATATACGGCCTCATTTGAGAAACTGCGATATAGAGCAGGATGAAGCGTTGAGTTGACACAAGCGTCTTATTTAGACAGAAAGATCTGACAGAGACTGAATACTAGAAAAAAATATTTGTTTTAATGCAATAAACATACATAAAATGTAACATAACAGTAACATAAATTAAAGGCATAAAATAATGAGCATGAATTAATGACACGAAACAATGAATACAAATTAATGACATAAAATAATGAACACAATCTGCGAGAATTTGAATACATTAAATTCGCGAGGGGAGCCATTAACTTCTACTGCGTATTTTGGTGTTCTTCCCATTTCAAGGTTTCAAAACTGTCCAACTTCTATTCTTATCCTCAAAATTATTAAGTTGGATATGAATTCTTTTTTAGTTTTTCCATAATATTTGTCACCGATATCCTACTAGCTCTGCTGCTAGACTTTATATTAATTTCGCAAGGATTAATTTTCTGTTCTATGATATTACAATTATTGGTCCTTAGATTCTGGAATTCGCTTCCTATGGCTCTGCGGTTCATAAATAGTTTATAATTGTTTAAACGCAATCTGTTTATTTACCTGTTGTACTTTTAATTTTACTTTTGCTTTTTCCTTTTAAGCCTGATTTTATTTGTTTATATACTACACAACTTGTTAATATTATGGCTGAGCTGTCATTTTCGATGGTGGTGAAGCTCCTTTGACCTTTAGTTGCCGTTTTTTTCCACCCCCATTCCCTGAATCTATATTTATGTTTACAGATGTTATTATTTTAAGGTTTATTATTATTGTTAATATCTCTTATCCATGTATCTTATATATTGTCTTCGGTTATTGCTAATGAATTTATTATACTTTTCCATATTCTGTATATATTAGATGTCTGGAAAATAAATTTGAATTTGAAAGAAAGTAAGATTTTTTTCAAAAGGAATAATATTTTTGTATTTTGATAGCCTTAAAGGGTTGAGGTGACCAGGTTTGGATCATCTCATTATTCCATTTTCATCATACACTTATATTCAAACTACAAGATAGCCTAAAACTGTTTCATTTTAGCGTGTATTTTATCCAAGATTTTTTAAATTCAATTATGAAAATGAATCTCAAAAGGCAGAGGTCGTTGAGTTTAGAAAAAATCCGTAGAAAGTCTAAATGATGGGAATTATGCGAAGTTGAATAAAAGAGAAATTTCTGCAAAAGTAAGGATTACAAAATGTAGTTTTCTGGCGATTTAACATAATTAGGAAAAATTGGAGGTATTTAAAAATTTCATGAGTTTGAGTAAATAATACTATTATATACATAATGTAAAAACTTATTTTTCAAATAATTTGCAAAATATAATATACACGTTAAAGATAAGTATTTACTACTTAAATTCTTTACAACATATTATAATCTCATTTTTAAGTATGTCTTTTATCGTTCAGATTAATCTGTTCTCAAAAAAATTCGCATTGACTTACGTTCGGTATGCAAAAAATTTTTGCATGAAGTAATCCTATTTGCAAAATAAATCCGAGAATGATTATTAGAGTGCAACTCTCTCTCTTTCAAAAAATTTTCGAATTGTAAAACTGTGCTCGTAATTGATAACTCAACCTTTTCTTTTGTCATGGAATCTACTGATTAAAACTGTTCTTATTCCTTAGAGGAAAATTTTAATCACTTTCTGGCAGCGAGTTTTAAATTCTTCGTCGCTGCTTTCATTGCTTCTTTTTACCACGAATCAGCAGATCTTAATTAATTAAAAAAGAGCTTAATTAATCACCAGCTACACTGATAATTAGCCCTTATGGGAGAAGTCTGCTCTGATAACGTAGTCTTAATTACTTTGATCTTATAAAGCCATGACATCAGAAAATTCAGTCGTAGAAAATTCCTTCTGCTTGTCCTTTTGGTTCATTATTAGCGGGTTTCAATAGATATTGAACCCGCTATTGCTTTTGGTTTTTCTGTCTGTCTGTATGTTTGTTTCTGTATGCCTGTCAGTCTGTCAGCCAGTATGCCTGTATGCCATAAAAAGGGTAAGGTAAAGGTCTTCCGTAAGTGCAATAATGATGGCTGTTGTTAACGTTGAAAACCTACCGAGTTACTTGAGAAACAGAGAGTTGCGATTTAGAGACGGCTGGATTAGAGAGTTGCGAGTTAATGTTAATTGAAACCCGCTAAATTTAAATATCGACCTTGGGCGATTTTCTTTCATTTTTTTTGTTCTATGCCATAATTGGTTATAGTATAAAAAATAAAGAAAATATAAATGGGCGTTGTAATGGCGTTGTAATGGTACTTGGAGTGACAACAAAATTCTGGTAGCATATAACGTATATCATAACTTACATCGGCTACCTTTAAACAAAAGAATATGCAATATTATTAAGGTTTATTCATTATTCCCATGGTGTAATGATTTTATTTATCTTTTGAAAACATTGGATCTGCCTTTGAACACAAAAACAAAAAAAGATGGTTAGCTATAAATTTAAGATGTAAAATTTTTGCATTATCACATATAAAAAATTAATTTCATTATATTATATTTTGTTGCACATTCGAAGATAATAATCATCCATTGTACGAACTAATACGTATAGGGTTTAGCATTAAGGGATTTTGGTATCTGAAATACGTATGAAACTGGGCATGTACATGGCATTTCTCTTCATTCTTTAGACCTTTTTTTATTAAGTTTTTCTCCTGAGGTTATCGTAAACATACTCAGAAATCGGTTCCTGATTCGGCTCATAGGTCAGGGTTGAGCTTTCGTTTAAAGGTATTTTCCTCTAACAAGCAATTATTCCTTCGTTGTTGAATATTATGTGTTTGGTATATAGGTATTACCGAAAACCTCCTCGTTTGAAAAATCCCCATTCATACTAACATTTTTGTCGAGAGTTTATGATGTATTTCTGGATATTTCTGTATCTAGAGTTTAAAAACGCCAATGATATTTACAGTTTAATAAGCTTGTAACATATCCATTTCACATTGAAACGAAAACTGTACTTATTATGTGGAATTTTCTGACCGTGTACTACTATTAAATAGGATGAGTGGATATCCAAATCCTGCAAAACTTTTTTCAACAATATCTTTAGAAATTTTAAGAGCGATTTTTCATCCTATTTTTGCCTAAAAATCTGTTAGAATACACATGGAATAGGAATGAGAATTATACTGAAAAATTAATTTGACTGAGTTTAATTCGGTTTTAAAAATTGTTACTCGAGATGTGTCTTTCATTCACTTTCCAACATATAAAATATACATTTGGTTTATTTTATAATATAACATTATAATATACATATATAATATTATATATTACATATAATAATATATATTTGTTTATATTAAATATGTGTGTGGAATCGTGAATAAACTATTACATAAAAAGGTTGGTGTTTTTGCATACTGTTGTATGCTTCTACCTATTTGGCCAACAAATTTGAATAACTTGTAATTGCCTCGGTGAAACAAAATTAAATAAACAGACCATAGCGAGTCTAAATAGCTGTATGTAATAATCTGCTTTATTATAGAACTTTTAATATTCCGTAATAACACACCCATTAAAATCTTACTTAGTGTTTTGTTTATAACGCAAATTAATTGGAATCATTGAAAAAGAAATAAAAGATAATTAAATCAGATGTTTCCATTAAAATAATCACATTTATGGTAACCTTCGAACTCTCTATGACAAATTTTATTTAAATGTTTATAAATTCAGCAAATTAATTAAAACGCACATTTTTAACTAAAATTTGGATGTTGACATATACGACTAAACAAGTTTTACGGCCGAATGAAACAATTTATTTAGAGTTGTTTGATATTGAACATTCGATTATGTAAAGATTATGTTGGACTATGCTTGAATTGCTTTTCGTTAACATTTAATGGATAAATATTAATAATACAAATCCATATTCCGTGATCATTAATTATATAAGTATCAACTGAATTCAATCTCCTTTTAGTGTTTAATATTTTGTTTCACTTTATTGCTGCATTTTATTATGGAGTGGTTTATTTAAACGAAGCCTACATTTGTCCCAAGTAAATTTTAAATCCATACTCCTTGAATTTATGCACCTGTGCCTGAATTCCGGTATTTTTCCTTCCATATTTATACCTTTAATCCTGGAATTACAGTTAGTACATATTATTATATGTACTAACTATAATCCTGGAATTATAGTTAGTGCATATTATTATATGTACTAACCATAATCCTGGAATTATAGTTAGTGCATATTATATGAACTAACTATAATTCCAGGATTATAGTTAGTACACATTATTATATGTACTATCTATAATTCCGGGGTTATAGTTAGTACATATTATTATATGCTAGCACCCTATTTTCAAATATATACTTGAACTCATTTACTGCTAATTTAAATAGCATAACAATGGCTTATGAAAAATGTCTGCTTTTAAGAGAGATAATAGTTTGAAGAGAATGAAAATTCAAGCTCCCTAAAGAATGAGGAAACTTTATTTTTAATTATGCTACGGGTTTTCGGCAACAATTAGGGTAGCTATTTAAATTAAAATTGCCGTATACAATCCATAGTACACGTAAATTTGAGATCAGCGAAAGTTTATAGAAAAATATATACAATCTTATTTACATGAAAAATAAATATAGAAAATGATTCCACAACGTAGATTTGGAACGCAGAATTCAATTATCGTCTTGAATACAATAAGATTTTATATGAAATAGAGCAACAGCCTTTTCATTAATAAATTGTCCACCAACTTTTCGAATAGTAAAGACGTACGCATAATTGATAGCAACCGCTTTCAATTCCATGCTTCGCGAGTTTTCAGGTTCCAATTAACCCTAGAATGTATACGTAGGGTATATATTCCCCAAGGATGGCGTCATCGCTCCACGCTTATGTAGTTTGTCTGCTAGGGGGCCCATAGTCTGTTACTTTTCATTTTAGTACTAGCTCTCTCTCTGTGAATACATGCGCATATTTCTCTTGCTGTCCAGTTACGTGATATACTGCGTTTGGGGTATTAGCAACTCCACGTATACTGTTAAAGTGTAGCTTTTTAAATGAAGTGGAATTATCGATATTTTTGTTTAGAATGCGGCGCAGCAGGCCTTTATCGGATTCTGAACTTTGCGATCTATTGATGAGAGATTTAGAAGATATTGTAGAAACCAACGCCCAAAGTGACGATTCCGGGTCCTTAGACGAGGATTTCGTGTTGGAAGAAATACACCAAGACACATCAAGTGATACTGATTTCTCGGACAGAAATGTCGATGATCAGTAGGCCACATCTCAGTTGAAGAAGCAGGTAAAAGGTCGTAATGGACACCTGTGGAGCACTGAAAAGCAGACATGGATTGGTAGGACCCCTGCAAGGAATATTATCACCTTTACAGCTGGGAACAAGCTCGCTGTGAAAAATTACAAATCCATTTTGGATGCATGGGCACTGCTTTTGTCCGACAATATAATTCAGAAAATTACCGTGCACACAAACGAAGAAATCGCTCGGCAATCGACAAAATATAAAGCAGAGAACAGATTCACAGGGCAAACAAATGAAATTGGAATAAGAACCTACATCGGAATTTTGTACATGACTGGTGTGTTGAAAAATGCTCACGTGAATATGGATGAATTGTGGTCCGAAATATTTGGTCCACCATTCTTTCGCGCTTCCATGTCCGAAGTACGCTTCAAGTTTCTTACTGTGTGCATCAGATTTGATGATAAGACCACGAGGGATGCCAGAAAACAAGATAAACTTGCACCCATCCGTGAAATTTGGGATAGCTTCATTCAGCATTGCCAAGCATATTATTCATCATCGGTTCTTTGTACTATTGACGAACAGCTACTCTGATTCCGTGGCCGACGTCCATTTCTAGTATACATACGAAACAAGCCTGATAAATGTGGGATAAAAATCGTGATGCTTTGCGACGCCGAGTCCTACTATATGGTTAACGGAATAACACGTTGGAAAGGTGAATATGCCTGTGAAGGAATCGGTACCTACGTTTTACGTCAAAACTATCACAGAAATGATTCACAACACCAACAGAAATCTAACAATGGATAACTGGTTTACTTCAGTTCCATTGTCAGAAGAAATGCTGTTACGCTAACGTCTCACAATAGTTGTCACTCTGCGCAAGAACAAAAAGGAAATTCCCCCCTCCTTTGCGAACGCAAAAGGACGCGACCCAGGGTCATCTTCTCATGCGTTTGACAAAGAAAAAAACCATCGTCTCTTATATCCCAAAACAGTTGTTTTGCTTTACACGATACATGGAGACGTCATCATTGACGATGCTACTGGGAAACTCGAAATCATCATGTTCTGTAACAAAACGAAAGGCATCCTCGACACTTCCGACAAGTTGTGTCTCGCTTATTCAGCAGCTAGAAAGTCAAAGCGCTGGCCCCTTCGATACTTCTACGGAATGCTAGATCAAGCAGGTATCAACGCAATGATCCTCTTTGGAAACGTCAACGCTGATTGGAAGAATGACCGCGACAGCAGCAGACGCAAGTTTTTGAAGGAACTGAGCCACACTCTTGTAAAGCCACACATCCTGACACGACAGGAGCAACAGTGCTTATCCAGAGAATTGCGAATACTGATGACCAAAATTTCTGGAGCTCCACCTGTGCAACTTCAAGTAGCCATTCCTCCTAGAGGAATTACTTCAAAGGAAAGATGGCCATCTGTCCCAGAAATAAGGACAAAAAAACTGCCTTAGAGTGTCAAATTTGCAAAAAAAACGATATGTCCAGACCACTGTGACATGGTGTGTATTGACTACGACGAAGTTTGAATAATAACAAATATTGCTGAATAATCAGATCAGTTCCATTTTGTACTTAATTTGTTGTTATTGAAAGGTACTAACTAATCCCTTTTACATTTTATGTCGATATAACATATGGTGTTTCTTGGACCCCACATATACGTTTGTGATCGTAATTTTAGGGCATATATTCTAGGGTTTTAAGATTGAAACAGAAGTTCGAGTTAAAGTTTATTGGAATGGCAATAAACCTTACCGTTTTAGTAAATGTCTATTATGTTGTTATTTTACAATGTTACTTTACGATGATTATGATGCTATTTTACGATGTATAATTTGATGTTTACAATGTTGTGTATTATCATTATTATTATATTTTCAAGTGTGAATGCAATCAGTTGAATAAACATATTATAAATAAGAAATGTGTGTATGTTTATATATTGCTTTCTCATTTCGAAATTCAAAGACCTTTGAGGAGTAATTTTATACAGATATTTGATGAAATAAATGGTTTTAAATTTTAAATTTTCAGGGTCTACGACATACAGGGATATAAAAGAATTCTTGGTGAAATAAATAAACAACCATTACTAAATAAATTATGACAGAGGAACTTTCTTAATTTCTCAGTTTGTGTTTACGGATTATGAGAGTTACGAAGGGATACCACAAAAGAGAGAGACGAAGGATTTTTGCTAAGAATTTTTAACAAAGGAAAAGTTGCAGCCCATTGCATGTACGAGCACGTTGGGTATTTTATTTCTGCCATTATCTGTAGCAAAAGATCTATTACTCTCCTGAAATTAGTTCTCCTCCAGGAAGAGAAATAATGCCGCATTCGGCCAGTGGTAAATTATAACTTTACGAACAACTTTGTTGTCTCGAAAAGATAATCTTTAACTACAGATAATTATATTTGCTATTAAGTCGAAATACCTCTTAAAATACATCGTTTTTGTTTCTAGGAATAGAAATGAAAATCAGAATTTATATATTTATCAATGGTTGGCGTTGTTTTAAATACAATATAATAATACAGATCGTGTTTGTTGTTAAAGAAAATTGAATATAAAGTGGATCCTATATAATCAATAATAATGTCATTATCCGTAATATCATTAACACCAAAAGTCTTTGGCGCAATGTAGCCCAGATGTTCTTGCGTCATAAAACATTCAAACAAACAAACAAACAAACAAACAAACAAACCAATAGTCTACCTTCGTTCCTTTTTCATTACTTTTAAACCTTACAGATAATACTAAAGGATTTGTAAGGTTGAAAAGTACAGAAAATATATGGAAGTAATACTTTTGATTGTGATGAAGCTGCAGGTAGTGATATTATTATTGACTGTAAAAGCTTCATCTTACACAGGAGCGCCGAAAGCTATAAGCGCGATCCCCTAGAATTCATCTGGGCCCCCCGGGGTGCAGCCCCTGCTGCCCCCTCTTGTCGGCTCTGGTCTTATAATGCCCATTTCAACTTAGTAAATGTGTAATCTTTATAATTTCGACTTCATAATCATGATATTATCACATTCTTAGCCATAATACACTCCATAACAAAAAAATTCGACGCACCAAGAAGGTGTTGTCTGATTGTAATGAAATTTCGTATGCAAAGACATTTTGGCCAAACAAGCAAATAACTAAAATTTCGTGTCCATGAAATGATTAAAATTTCGTGTTCAATGAAATGATTAAAATTTTGTGTCCAATGAATGAATAGCGGGAACTCCAGCGCATCGGAACTGCGCATTCAGGAGGTGTATATAAGGAGCCATTTTCAGAATTCGACATGTTAAGATTAGTGAGTTTTACTCAAATGCCATGCAAACACTATGCGGAGTACTCTAGGGCTACACATTAGGACCCCTACTTTTTATTTTTTATACAAATGATTTGTTTTTCACTCCAACACAATCGCAAATCATATTCTTTGCCGATGATACTAGCCTCTTCTTCCGTAAAAAGGTTATAATAAACTTTTTCGATAGTCCAAAATGATATAAAATGTTCACCTCGTATTTTGTCAATAACCAACAAACAATACATGCGTCATTATCAACTCTCCAACGTGTGGTCCGCACACATGTGTCCAACATGACCCTCTGCGGACGACTGAGAGAGCGGAATTTACGCTCGCGCCGACCGTTACGCCGCTTTTCTCTCACGCCTTTACACCGTCAAGTCCGATTACAGTGTTGCCGGGCTCGATCAACTTGGAACTGCGCTGACTGGGGACGTATAGTCTTTAGTGACGAGTCCCGTTTCCAACTGTGTCCTGACGACAACCGCAGACGTGTCTGGAGACGTCCAGGGCAGCGTGGGGATCCTGCCCTTACTATCGCACGCCACACATGCCCACAACAGGGCGTTATGGTCAGGGGGTGCCATCTCCTTTGATAGCCGGACCCCTTTGGTGGTCATTTCTGGCACACTTACAGCACAGCGGTACGTAGACGACATTCTACGACCGGTTGTGTTACCGTTCCTTTTGCGACACCCTGGACTTACGTTTCAACAAGACAATGCCCGGCCGCACACGGCACGTGTTGCTATGAATTGTCTTCAAGCTTGCCCAACACTTCCTTGGCAACTTGGTCTCCTGATTTCTCTTCCATAGAGAGAGAGAGAGAGCACATTTGGGACGCTATGAGAAGACGATTCCAACCATCCCGGAATGTTGACGATTTAGCCCGACAGTTGGAGACAATTTGGCAAGAAATTCCGCAGGACACCATCCGGGATCTTTATCAGTCTATGCCACGCCGGGTGACAGCTTGCATCCAGGCCAGAGGTGGACCAACGCCTTATTGACTTCCTCCCTTTGTAACGGTCAAACTCTGCAATAAATCATTCAATTGTTCTGAAATTTTAATCGTTTCTTTTTCTATGTATGTTCTTCACATCCACCAATTTTTATCGCAATCGGACAACTCCTTCTTGGTGCGTCGATTTTTTTGTTATAGAGTGTATTTCAAGATGCATCAACAAAAATTAATATTAAAATATTAAACGCATTACTGGATGTTAGGTATTAATGCTGAATGTTTGATAGTGAATAGTCATACTAACGAGGTATGATTATAAAAGATCGAATAGGCTAAAGCAGCGGTTCTTTAACTTTCCTAGATGATGAGGGGACCATGGGTCCCCTCATCAGAGATCACTTGTCCTCGTGGACCACCAAAACTTAAACTTTAAAGCCCGGAATTTGCATCATACATATTTATTTCTAGTGTTTCATCACTGATTTTCACCATTTAAGGAAGGAATTTTTCGTTCCCTCATA
The DNA here is from genome assembly GCA_006491805.2 of Dysdera silvatica. NCBI lineage: Eukaryota > Metazoa > Arthropoda > Arachnida > Araneae > Dysderidae > Dysdera > Dysdera silvatica. The sequence goes on along the minus strand of QLNU02015270.1, from coordinate 51,533,770 downwards.
ATTTATTTTTAGCATTAAAGAGTAAATGCTTTTTTCTTGATATTCGTTTCCCAGCAAACACGACGATATGGGCATTAAGCGGACCAAATGCGGTTTGCCAGAAATGCCGCATATGACAAGCTTCCGACTGCCGGAAACGGTTTCGTCCATTATGCGTCCGCCAGGCCTCATGATGGCCCGTCTGTCCGCACCAGTACTGGCAAGTATACCTTTTATGGCATGCTTGCAACGTACCATCAGCAGTTTTCCATTTTAAATTTAATCCACATTCGACCTTCAACTGCATAATAATTAAACATCTAATGTGCGGCTGTACATATTTGCATGCATATTTATTTTCACATGCATGTTGCCAAACTTTGAGACAAATACTGTTAATCGTTCCTATTTTTCATTAAATTTCTGTTGCCATGATAAGTTATAATAGGTGTGCATTCTATTTTTTCTGGTACTTCCATTTTATGAAAAATTGTTTTTTTCATAATGACTATTAGTATGTGAAAAGTTCAGTTGGATAATAAAGTAAAATCTCCATTAATTAAAACCCCTAAAGACCGAAAACCTGCATGAACATCTATCATATATATAGTGTCTTGAAGAATAATGGTCGTAAAGCATTATTCTGAATACTGGATTCTCTAAAGAATGCAAAACGTTTCATACCCCTTATGAGCGTCCACTCTTTGTCGGTTTGGTCTACCCAAAAACCAAATAAATGTCAGAGATTTCAGTTGATTTGGAAATTTTAGCAAATTTGAGAATTTTCCAAAAATTTCAATGAATTTAGTAACTTACCAAATCTACTGAAATTTTTTGGAAACTTTTCTGAAAACTTCAGTACATTTGGCAATTTTTCTGAAATTTTCAGTATGTTTGCCCCCAACCCCCAATCTCATGCTTGGTAAAAATAGGCATAGAAACACCTCCAATAGTAACCTTTTTGGAGTAAGTTGGCACAGCACATAAACAACAATAAAAAAAATCTGCAAGTTTACCAAAAAAATTTTAGCATCACAACAAGCATTACTCTCTCAACAAGCAATTCTCTAAAGAATGCAAATATTCATCTTTAACACACACAATGATTTATTACTATAAAGTTTTAATTACGACGTAACAAAAGCGTGTTGAAAAAAAACG
>QLNU02015270.1:51499501-51517420 GCA_006491805.2 Dysdera silvatica | reverse complement strand
ATTTCGCAAGAAATTTCAAATTTCAAAATAAGCTTCACATTTGACAAGAAAATTCAAATTTTGTAAAAAAAAAAACTTATCATAATAAAACATTATGTAATATTATAAATTTACAATGTTGTATAAGATTTAAATTCTATAAATGTTTCAATATGCTAATGTTTTTAAATATTCAGCTATAAAACATTTATCTCTATAGCTTGTGCCTACTTTTCAATTCACAAATATTTTATTCCAACATTTAAAGAAGTTTCTTGATAAATTACGCGCAAAGAGAAGTTTTTTGCGCTTTGTAGGGTATGAACTCACTATCTAAGGTCATATGAACATACATATCTATAACTTTTAAAACTATGCGTGAATTATGTAATTTTTAAGTTATAGCTGTGTCTTTCCTAGTGATCTTTAAGTATAAATTAATATATATTTAAAAATGCGTTTAGAAATAAATACGTGATTTCCCTAAACTAGTGAAAAGATCAAATAGCTTCTGTAAAAATTCAGATAACGCATTTTATTTGCAAATACTTTCTTAGAAATTTAAAGTAAAAAGTTGCAAACTCTTACAAAAAGTTTTCCCTGTCATCAAATGCCTCTTTATCTGGTCTCCGAGATATAGGAACAGAAATGGATATTTCCTAAAATATGATACCTTAAAACATTTTCGATGCATTTTCTGTCAGGTTGACCTTAAAAACCAAAATTTTTCGCTCAGACAAGTATAAATGCAAATAAGAGCTAAGCAGCAAATAAAAAAACAAAACCAAATCAATTGTTTCTGCTTTCCAAAACAAATTAGGAATTCATATAAAATGTAATAAAAGGTCTCCTTTACATTTAAATAAGCAATGTTGATAAAATATTGAGTAAATTACCAATGAACTTTGAAGTTTCTCTAGGTACCTATAAGTCCAGTTAAATGTCATCTTAATTTGTGAAATTATATAATCTCGATGGCTAAAATCGAAGAAATTTTTAAACCGCATTCCTCTTGATATTTATGGCCCCGATTAAGAACATGAGAATAGTACAAAAATCAGTATGTTCAATATCCTTAAACAGCTTATTTATTGAACTTCTTAAAGGAAGAGAAAACGTTTGAGAGTATTTAAAGTACAATGGAGTCTCCCCCTCTCTACTCCTCCTTCTCTCCTTCCCTCTATCCTTCCTTCCTTCCTTCCGTCCTTCTTTCCTTCTTCCTTCCTTCCCTCCCTCCCTCTCTTTCCCTCTCTCTCTTTCTCTTACTCACACACACGCACGTACACACACACCATCACCACCTTATGATTGACTCTGCTTTATTGAACGAATTCTATCGCAGTCAACAGTCAATGCATAAATATTAAATATGCAGCTGAGAAATGCTATGTATTTTGTGGGTTGTGCCAAAAAAATGTTGGTAAAAACAAAAATTTAGCCAGTTTTCGGGTAATATCCAAAATAATTTTATATTTTGAGATAGAGAACGAACTTACAATATCCTTCAAGCAGCGATCGATAAATTCATAATCTTTAGAAAATTGCATAAAACTGAGAAAAATGATTCTGCGGCTTTCTCAGAAACCTAAAGCAAATAACTGAGTGAATTAGAAAACTAAACGGTGTTTGCTATCTTACAATTTTTCCATTCACTGGGGAATCGTTTCTGGGTTACGTTTCTTACGGAAAACGTTTTTCGATAAACAACTTTGTTTTCCAAACAAATCCGAGAAAATAATTAGAATTCTCATCTCGTTCTGCAAAAATTGCTCGAATTCTGAAAATGTTCCTTTATTGACAATTCAAATTTTTCTTTTGTTACTTAATCTACTGACTGGAGTCAAGCTGATTTTGTATAGGATAATTTTAATCACACTCTGGCAGAAACGACTTTTTGTTACTCCTGGTTGTTTTTATTGCTTTTATTCTTCCTTCCACGCATCAGCAGATCTTAATTAATTAAAAACTGCTTGATTAATCGCCAGCTACTCCGATAATTAGCTCTTTTGGGAGACTGATAACGTTTTCTTAATTACTTTGATCTTATAGGGTTTCGACTTCAGAAAATGCAGTTGCGGAAAAATCCTTCCCCTCCTCTTTTATTTTAGATTATTTTTCCGTAGCATAATTGGGCATTACTTTTAAAGCCAAGATAGTAATGGGGAAACAAAACTCGGTTTCTTCATTGTGCTTTGGGTGTTAAGAAAATTCTGTCAACACATGGTGTAAAATAATATTCTTAAAGCCTATTTTTTTATCAAGGACTTACGCAATTGTTAACAATGGAGCATCATTTTTATCATCTAATGATTTCATTTACCATTTGTCTTCTCCTGTCTGACCCATAGACATCTGTTGGAAGGGAAACCAGCACCAATTTGCCAAGTGTGCAATGAACCCATAAGTGTTTTACATATTTTAACTCAATGCCCTTATTTTAACCTTGCCCGCACTCTTACTTTTAACTCTTCATCACTGTCTGACATTTTGAATGACCATGCTGACCATACGCACGTTTTAAAATTTTTAAAAAGAACTGGCTTTTACTACAGTCTTTGATTTTACCATGTTTGGCGCAGTATAGCCCAGATGCTCTTGCGCCATAAAAAAAACCAAACAAACAAACAAATCCATTTGTCGCCACTAAAACTGGCTTTGGATCTCAGACGATACTAATAATAATTTTATTTGCCACAGAAATTACGTAAATCATACAGGTTGTAGAAACAATTCTGCAGTTTAACGATTAAACCACATATAGTAGTAAAAATAGTAATATACATAACATGAAACTTTGTGATAGGTCCCCAGGTAAGAAATCAAGATTTAACAAGCTGAGGACACTAAATTTATATTACCGCCTACCTCTAATTTCCGCTTAATAAATTAATGTATATCTTTCTTTCTTTTAAACATTTTTTAATATTATTTATATTCTTACTGTCACCTGATAAGCTATTACACAGAGTTATACCTCTGTATTCAACAGTTTTCCTATGTATTTCTAATCTTATTTTGGTTAGTTTTATGTGATTTTTGATTCGAAAATTTATATCACGATTATGAAATTATGTGTCCATATGGTTAGCATATTTTGACTCTTATATTTTTTCATACATATTTGAATATTAAAACATTATAATTATTTAAAATAGCAATTGGTAATATATCGTATTTAATAAATAATGTTATCCAGTTACAGCTGTTTTTCTAGACAATGATTATTAAATGTTTGGTTTGTAGTTATCTGTTTCTAGTCAAGTTTTTCTTATTTAAATTTCCTCATATTATATTATGATATCTCAAGATGCAAACAAATATGACTGGGTATAAATATTCCATCAGATGTAGAGATTGAAATAAGCCCGCAGTTAGTGTCTGTCAAAAATAAAATAAAATTCTTGTGAATCAGAATTTCAACTTTACGAGTTGCTGTGGATTGTCCAACATAGATATATATTAGCTACAATATCAAAGATTTCACGTAAATTTTCCATTTATAATTTAAATTATTATACATGCACCTGTATTAATGTAACGAACATAAAATAGTTAGTCCTTAAAGTGTAGCTTATATCTTTATACGAGCACTTCTTCAGGTCTATTTTAAGCAGTGCTTGAAAATATTTTTTTTTATTGTGATAACATCACATAGAAGAAAAACTAGGGAATTTTTTAGCGCCCAAACCGTGTAAAATACATATCGACATAAATAATAATATGCTTGAAAGGTTATATTTTGTCAGAAAGAGGGTTAAGTCTAAGTTGACGACAAATTTTCTCTTATATTTAATATGTCAGAAAAATAACATCTTAATCAAAATCAAGTCAGTGCCATTTCATTAATTAATTATTTTAAATTATAGATTGTGGTTGTTTCTACAAAGATGGCAAATTCCTTAATATATCCATGATTACACATACGATGACTTATAAGCAGCTGGTCGTGATGTCTAAGATATGTCTAAAGAATATTCTATGACATTTCTCTCTCTCTCTTCCATTTGTTTGGTTATTAACCTTTTTTCCTATAGTGGCCGAAAACGTTCTGACCATCCGTGTTCTAATTCAACTCATATGTCGGGTAGAATGGCATAGCGTGACGGAAAAATGGTCTATCTCCAAATGTTTATTTCCTCCTCCCCCACTTGAATTAAAAAGCCACAATTCATATATTATGCGTATATATATCATGATGTTGATAATGATGATGATATGTGCATGAATTGGCACTTGACCACACAAGGTGGTGGAGAGGTTGAGCAATTGGAGGATGCCCAATTATAGAGTCAAGATGCGCCACTGATGACTTTTTCGAGTTATTTACTGGCGTGTCCTCCCAAAGACGTGGTTATTTTTTCCGTACTGAAATTTATGCTTTAGGCATATCATAGCTAAAGAAAATTTGCCTTCTTAACCAATCCGTAATTTTACCAAGGTTGTTGTTTATAATTTCGGGTTAATTCTGGAAACGGTTTCAATTTTTTATTGTAGTATTTTTTAAGCAATTTACAGATTTGTGTATAAAAAATTAAGGAAACACTTGATAAGTAAGACTTTGGTTTTCAAAAAATAGTTGTATTTTTCCTAAGAAAACTTTCAATCTTGTTCTAACAAGACCGATTTTTTCAATCTTCAATCTTCTTTAAATTCTTCTTTCTTTCTTTTTAATCTCGTTAGTTTATAATATGTTTTATACACTTTTTACCTCTTTACAATTTTTAATTCCAATATTTAATAACAACTATTTTTAAAACATTTATAAAACGTTGATACAACATTATTGTAAATTTAATATATTTTATTCAAAAAATGCTTATTTTATTGTTACAAATGCTTGCCTTTTGTGTTAAAAAATATATATCTCGAAATGAAGTGTTTGAATAGTTAAAATACAATATTTCGACCACTTCAAAATGAACCACTCTTTTTAGACGAAAATTTTTTGTTTGACGAATTTACGTCAGTGGAAGATTTTAGCATGCACATAAAAACCCTATTAAAATGATTTATTAAATTAAATGAACTATATTTCTATATATTGAAATTGCCCAAAATGATTTATTATTCTGGTAGACTAAGGACCAAATTCTGAAAGGTTTATAAAGTAAGTGAGGGGGGGAAAAGGGAAAAAACATCTGCAACTTTCAGCCTACAGAAGCAAGGGAATTTCCGAAAGTATTGTATGTGGATACTTTCTTTTTATCCCCATACCAAATAGAGCAGGAAATAGTATAGACGAAAAAGTATTCGGCAAAAAAAACTACATCGCAGCTTGAAAGGAACCGTTGTTATTCATCGTTGCCCTCGCAAGACAAATAAACCATATCCCGTTCGTAGAGTGAAGCTGAATTCAATTCTCATTTTCGGAGTGCGGTATATCGTTTAAAATTGTCGTCAGGGGTGTTTTGGAGGCTGCGAGTTTCTCATAAATCTTTTCCAAAAAGGGATTTTCAGACCGAATTTCGGAACGAAAAAAGGGAAAAAATTGAACATTTCATTTTCAGCCTCTCGCAAGATTTGCATTACCGTTCTGCCCCTCCCCCAGTCATGCTTTAACTCTTTTTGTTTTGTTAGAAGAGGAAAACTGCAAGCTTTTATGTTAGTAAAAAAAAGCCTAAATTGTTTCTACGCTTAAATTTTCTGTAAGATGTGGTTGCTTTTGTAGTTTCCTTTCCAGTCAAATCTTCTGAAAACAATAAATCTAAAACCAAGTAAACCAATAAGTATATATATATATATATATATATCATTTAAGGGAGAAATTACACCAAAGGCAGAATTTACAGGTGCTGAGTTGATGTTCGCACCAAAAAATTGGAAATTGACATAAATGGAAATATATTTCAAGAAATTTACATTTTATGCCAACATAAACAACAACGCGATAAGAAATATAATCATGACTTTCATTCCACCTTTATTATAATAATCTGTTTTATGCGATTATAATTTCTTTTATATTTCTAACGCGACTATTTTACTAGAAATCTTCGGTGCCATCATCCTCGTATGAAACTCAGATATTACTCTCTGCATATGCCATCAAGCACATTCCGGTAGAATAAGATATTCATTATATTTCGTTGGTGGAATAAATTATTCATTGTAGTACGTATTCTGCTTTATACGACAGTTTGCTTTTGGGCCACTTACAACAATTGAGATTGTTCTCAGTATTAATAAAGAGACCCTTCTAAATTACTAAAATATTGTTAAACTAATTATATTCTGGATTTATACTATTTTTAGCTAATTTTTGATCAATGCTGGTTTATTCAGTATTGATCACAAATCTCAATTATTGTAGTCAGAAAAAGCAAACCAATAACAGGGATTTTGTGCGGTCCCTGATGAAGAACAAAATTCTTGGTATTGTTTAATCTTTTACTCCTCTTCACCTTTTACTACTACAATTTCAATTTTTATTCTAAGCTGTTTCTACTACTTAAATTTACTTGGTTTTATTACCTTGTGTGATATTACTTTACAACTTTAACTTTGTCCAAGTTAATATACATTTAGATATGTGTATTCATGTATATTACATTAGAAGGTACTACATGTCACAATTATGCTACAATTTTGCTATATATATCTATATATATATTATATATAGAGTGAAACCTCCATATAACGTACTTCCGTATAGCGAAATTTTCTATATAGCGAAGTTTTGGTAAATCCCCATTTTCATTACATATGAAAGTGTTTCTATATAACAAAATATTTAACTACCAAAACAGAAAATCGAGTGGTCACGTTAACGACATCGGGTTCCCTCATACCGTGGGAATACAATACGATTTTAAGGTAAGTGGCAAACGAAGAGAATGGGGCACATCTAAGGGACTTTAAACTTCCTAATAAAGAGTTTTCCTAAGCACACATATCTGTATCTGATTGCCCCATACAGTGCGAAACTGCTAGGCTTGGAACAGGCCCCACTTGTCCTTGAATACATTGTATTTGTATAGTATATTTAAATGGTAGTATTTGTCGCTCTGTTTTGCTCATTTGATTACCAGAAATCCAACCAGACAAATTTCTTAATGAAGTCCTAACACTTTTATGATGAATCAACGTCACCATTTGTTGTGCAGCAGGATATTAAGAGGTTTTTTTTTACAAAAGCATGAATATGTATGAAAGAAGCATTAAATACATTTTCATTTTAAGGTAAGAATTTTTTTTTTTTATATGCATGTATATTTCACACTTAAAAACGTACATTTTTAAATGGTTGAATGTTATTTATAAGAAACAGTCGTTAACTGGAAAATGGGATTTTAATTGTGGTATCATATTGTCCTGGCCGTTTTCATAAACAAAACATTGTTTCCACATAACAAATTTTTTTTATGGAACCATCCATTTCGTTATATGGAGGTTCTACTGTATATGATTTTCTATTGATTGTCATGTTTAAAACTTCATAGAATGAACATAGGAATAATTTTCTTCTAATGATTGACTAATAAATGGAGAAGCGTAGATAGTAATAGCATGCTGTAAAACCAGAAGAATGACGTAAGGAATATCAAATAAAACTAAATACAGATGATGAATAGAAGTCTTGTGGAGGGAAAATCCTTTGCAAAAAAGAAAAAGGAAAAAAAAAAGGAAACTCTAAAATAAACAGTTATTTCGACACTGGCGTAAGGTTTAAAAACACGACGTTTCGGGAGCCAACTGCTCCCTTTGTCAAGTGAAGGCAGAATGAAGAGTTCGTGAAAGTCCTAAGCTTATATACCCGTATGTTGGGAATCCCCATCTGACGTCATCTGGTTCCAGCTGGGGAAACCCTCGCCGGGAAATCCCCCGCACCCGACGATGTCAGATGAACACCCCCAACTCGAGGTTTTGCAAAAATCCTGTAAGGTTCTGGTAGAGGTTTTGCGATGTTTATTGCACGACTCCTCAAACCGTAGGTTTCCCATGATTCCAGAAAAAGTCTACTCCCCAGATTCGTCACATTCTGATGTAATATTTTCATCGAATGCCAATCTGGTTCGTGACCCTCCCTGAAGACATGTTCAGCCAACTGGTTTGAATCGTCTCCCCTAGCTACCGCACGCATATGCTCCTTCCCTCGTAGACGTATCGATCTTCCCGTCTGTCCAACATACACCTTGTCACAGTCTCCACACGGTATTTGGTAAATAGCACCAGATTTTTCCTCCTCAGGGACGCGATCCTTAACTTTAAGTAATAGATCACGTAGGGCAATGATCTTCAACCCGCGGGCCACAAGCGGCCCGTCGACATGTTCTTTGCAGCCCGCTAGCTCATGAAAAAATACAAATTGTTTCACACAAAAATACACTCTTTGCTCCATATGAATCTTAAATTTATGTATTTTATTCTAGTCACATTTAATAACAAATATCTCAAAACACTAGAGAACTAATCATGCGGTCTTCCCTTAATCATATTTTACATTAATTTTCTTGCGTATATCGATATTAAAGGTAGTTTTATTGATTTGCAGTGTAACAGTGATTTTAAAATAAAATTCAACTTACGACTCACTGAATTCTATTCTAAATAAATCGATAAGAATATCTTCCCAACCATCCGACTGCATGCTCCGAAAACGATATCACTATTCGGGAACATACACGTCTGCGAACAACTCTTTTCAAGATGAAGTTAGTAAAATCAAAAATTAAGACCAGAATAACCTACGCAAGCGAGGACACGGGGGTCATAGGGGTCATGACCCCAAAATATATTTTTTAACTATTTGTTTGGATTTTTATGGCGCAAGAGCATCTGAGCTACATCTGTGCCAATTTTTTTACTGTAAAAGAATCTAATGATGAATCCAGTGGTGATCCAATCATGATAAATGAATAATACCACATTGGTTACGAGCGATAAATTTAGTCGGGTAACCGTTCTTTTTCAACACGCTTTTATTGCGTCGTAATTCAACATTGCGAAGGTCATCATTACAACATTCTGCTTATTCCCCGTTTTGGCGACGATTAATGCATAGGCTCATTATTTTATTCTATTTCTATTATTGTATTTCCTACTATTCTATCTAGCTAACCAGCTAGATTGCTAGATGGCGGGATAGATTTCTTATTTGATTGATTATAGCTAGCTAGATCGTTTCTAGCTATTTTGTATGTTTGAGCATTCTGTTTTTTCCCGTTTCGGTGACAACTGAATCCCTCACAAATTACTTTATTTTGTCCAGCAAATAAGAATAGTAGTCCATTACCATTTCTAAACGAAGAGTTAGCGGAAACAACGAACCAAGCTTAATCTTTTCGTTTCTAATTAGTTTTTAATCCGAATAATGTATTTCGCTATTTTGCTAACTTAGTTTAAGCAACTCATCTTAAGCAATTTAAATTGTTTAAAATTACTGGGGGTGGGGGGAGGCAGGAAAGCACGTATTATATATATTTATACATTACAATATATGAAAAAGTGTAATTTATTAAAAATCAACGTGGGTGTTGGGCTTCTACGGACTTGTTTATATAACTCCACTACTTTTCTGATCTTGTGACAAATTGTGTGTGTCTTGAATTCGTTATTACCATAAAGATATCTCCAATCAATAGGCTATTTATTAAGTGCGCTTAAACCTTAAAATTTTTTGACTACAAAGGGGTACATAGTCGAAGGATTGACGTAAAGGCGTTCTTAATCCAACGGCGTTTGTGGCTGCTGGGTTTAGTGGAACCACAGAGGCGAACGCAGAAAGTCTATAAGGGAGGGTACAGGTGTATAATAGGGGGCTATAAAGCTGCTACTCTCTCTCTATATATATATATACACACACACACAATTTCACCGTAATGGGGGATTACAGCTCCATCAACCCCTCCCTGTGTACGCTAGTGAATGGAACTCAGAAATGGATTGATAAATCTATTGTTATAATAAAAGCAATCGGACAACTTTGAGCGGTTTGTTAGATTATTGGTACATGAGCCGGCTTTCGGCTGCGCTAAAGGGCAGCCTTCATCAGATGTATATGGAGCGAATCGAACATACAGCAGATAATATAATCAAGGAATACAACCGGAAATAATAATGTATAATATGTAAATAATAATAATTATAATATCTATTGTAATATGATTACGTAAAGATGTATATGTTCGATTCGCACTATATACATCTGATGAAGGCTGCCCTTTAGCGCAGCCGAAAGCCGGCTCATGTACTAATAATTTACAAACCGCTCAAAGTTGTCTGATTGCTTTTATTATATTTATGTCAAGCGGTGTTACCTACCAAACACATCTATTGTTATGAACAGTCATTAACCTCGTCGTAGACGTTCACGTTTTTGCGTGCCCTGTACTTCCTGACCGTCTCAACTATGGGCAATGATATAACTCTGGATAGCTGCTGAGACACTCTTTCCAATGCTATGCGTTTTCTATATTTCATGTCAGCATTTACGCGAGTTTCGGACGACATTGTGAAAATTTATGATTTTATTTCCTTGTTTAAAATTTTGCTCATTCTCTAAAATAATACAGTGTTTCGGTGTGCAAATGAGACGCGCAGATATAATTGAGGTCTTTCGTTTGAGATCAAAACCAGTGCCGTAAATGCTAGGAGTAATGAGCCTATATTGATTGGAAATTTCCGCGGACGCCCAAATAGACCGCTATGCGTCGGACCCCGCCCCTTGCGTTCTGCGCATGAGCTGCGATGATTTCATGTTTTCGCGAGAATAGAACTGTGTGTGTGATGTCGGTTAGAATGCTCATCCCAGTCAGACATCTAGTTTCGCAGTTATTCAATGAGTTGTATCAATGTGCAAACATTACATCAAGATTCCTGAAATAGCACCCAGTATTGAAATGAACTTGTAGACGTATTCACGTCAAAAATATAAGAAGACCTGCACATTCAAATATACATGGATAACAAATCAGCAATAAATTTTTTTTTTTTTTAAGCAGCGTTAACATTAGAAGCACCACATTCTCAGCCGATTAATATAAAATCTAGACAAATGCAACACATAAAAGTACACACATGAAACACAATGCATATGTAAATAAAAAGACTCGTTTCATTACTTTACATATGTGCTTATAATATATAATCATTTCTTTTTCTCTTTTATGTCCAATGCTAATATATATTAGATATGCAACATCATCTACAAACCATATTTCTTCAAATTTGGTAGTGGTGATTTCGCATCATAACTGATATATTACCTCATACTCTTTATTTTTATCCTAGATCTAAAGATTTCCTTGAAAACGCAGTTGGTAAAATCATCAAGATTCTTAAATTTTTTAGTCGGGGCGAAAGAGTTCCTTGTAAAACAATACAACAATTAGTAAGAGTAAATACCCCTGTTGATGTTAAATTACTCGTAAAGAAAAGAATGATTTTCCGGCGCCTGGTGAGACCCGAACCCACGACCTCCTGATTGCCTATCACGTTCTCTACCTACTAAGCTACAGGCGCAACCACTCTCTCCCTTACGAGTATATATATATAACTTTGCATGGACAAGTTCGCTATTGGTGTGGCAGTGTGGGTTTGGGTCCCACCAGGCATTGGAAAATCATTCTTTTCTTTACGAGTAATTTAACATCTATTGTTGCCACATCATCGGTTAATATGAAAAAAATTGTTGCTTTAAATACCCCTGTTGTTTCTTTCTATAATTGTCATCTCAGAAAATTTTCACTGTAAAGCTATTTACATCAATATTATTGTATAAGATGGGGTCATATCGGGAAAACAATAATCCATAATTGTGTACAGTAGGCATGTTCGTCGATGAAAAAATTCATGTAGATGTCATCGTATACGATTTTATCGATGGAAAAATTATTTCTATATTATCGTTTGCCATTAAGTCGATGAAAATAATATATAGATTATATCGTACGCTATTACACCGATGAAATAATTATATCAATATCATTTAATATGGTATATCGAATGCACAAGAAGAGTGGTAACATACCCATCAATAAAAGTCATTCAAACGTGCTGCTGAAATTTTTATACAAGCTATCGCCAAGATTTCAAGAGTGAAAAGAGTTATGTTCAGTTTCTTGGAACCAGTTTCAATTCCGATTCAATTATCCAGCTGTCACTCCAAAAACCGATCTCACGTCTCACCAATCCCGGTCCTGGAAGGTTCATAGAAAATTCAGTCAAATTCAGGAAAAAAAAAAAGAATAAGCTGGAAGCGGAAAAATTAGATTTTCTTTTCTTTCAAAGCTCATTTCTATCATTTTCATTTGGAATTAGCTTTTTGAAATGGAGTTTCTTTTTCCTTTTCAATAATTAATTTTTGTTGAAGGGAATCGGTCATTCTTCTTCTTCGTGATTGAAAACATTTTCCAAGAAATTTAAAACTTACATTAGGTTAGCATGGACGTCACATTTCCACCTATGTCTTTTCATTTGGCATAGTATGCATACTTTTGTAATTAGTTAGCATGGAACCTTCACAGCTGTCATGTCATCAATTTCCTGGCATAAAACACGTCTGTAGAAGATGAACTTCTGGAATTTTACATTGTCGAAGCAAATTTTTAAATTGAAGATTAAATGGGGACTTTTTTAATATCCATAATATAAAAACACCACCTCTAAAATATTAATTTTCATATTTTGAGGGTCCATTTATGTAAAAATTGTGGATACTCTGTAGAAGCTATCCAATTTCATGACCACGCAGCTCATGTTCATACGTTTTGTAATATTATACTTAAAATAATTATGCCATTAATAATTAATTTGTATTAAATTAAGGTTTTTATATTAAATTAAAATCAACACCTAAGTGATCATCATATTTATTTGACATCAAATATATCCTGTTTATTGGTTTTTGACTTATGAAATCACTAGTCATTACTCGAGGAAGGTGTGAGTTGTGTACAGCAACATTGTGGACTTGAGTACTACCGTAAGTTTGTGAACGAGTACCACCACAACATTACAGATTACATTAATGCATGTAATTATTATTTTATGCAATAACATATCGCACCCTCGCGACGAAAGTGTTACAACTCAAAATTCGGTGAAAATGACTCAATGTTACAGCCAGATGTAGAAAATAGTGCTGCATCCTTCCGTTCGAAACGTTAGGCTATAAATTATTCGAGTTTCCGCTATTTGGCACATTTTATTAGACGAATACAATATCCCTCAATCCAGCCAGAAAGGGTTTTTTTTTTGCATTTTCTGAGAAATTGGGATTTTTTGAGTTGTAACACTTTCGTCGCAAGGGTGTGATATGTATGTTACATGTGTATGGCAGTTACATTATGAACAGGAATACTATAGTAAAATTATGGACTTAAGCAACAGTGTCTTTCTTATATAAACGCGCGTTAATTGATTTCAGTTAATATTAGCATTGCTGTCAGAAAGTTGCATATGGCATTATTGTAATAATCATTACTACGGAGATACAAGAAAATTCATTGAATACTAATAAGCTCAGTAAACGTTAAAGAAATTAAAATGCGGCTAGAGAGCATGTGTATCTATAGGGACAACTCGCAGTAACAACTTAGACAATACTTAGAACGCTGAACAAGTTTGATAACATTGTGAACGTTTATCGGTCTGCTTAGAAGGATAGGCACGGCACCGGCGTACGAAGGGGGGGTGGGTGCTGACGGAGATTGTAACCCCCCATTGCAATGAAATTTTGTATATTTAACATAGGAATATATGAGTTGTAGCTCTGTAACGCCTCATTGAGCCTACGAACTTTGCCCGTACACTTATGCCCTTACGAACTTTCTACGTACACTTATGAGGCGCGGCAAATCATTTGCAAGGAATTTTATCGTAACAGAATTATAGTGGAATACAACACGGGTACAACGTATGAAAAAATGAAAGTAACGTTGATACCTTTGAGAAGAAAGTGATTGCATATTTTAAAAGATTGAATATAAAGATTTATTCATACAGGTTTCAGTAAATATTTCTGACTATTAAATTTCAGAAAAAAACTGTTATATTTCGGTTCATTACATGCAGAACCAGAGACTATAATAGGATAAATTCAATGAAACTGCAAAACATATAAAAAAAACAATAAGAATAACATCACAAATATTGCAACATTTTATTTTGAAACTTCTTTTAAGCCTTTTCGCAAGTATAATGAGATGAAACACCTCAGGGCCTACTCGTTAAGAAGACCTGAAAACATTATCCGGATTAGAGAAGGACAAAGGGATGCACTGTTCGATTTTGCGCTCTTCAAAAATACGTCATGCAACAGATTTGAATATTACAGATAAAAAGAAAATATCGTTATGTGTTGCCGTTTTTCTAGGTCGTAAGTAGATTTATTTTTACATTTTTACGAAAGGGAAAATGACGGACTCGGAATAAGCGCAACGAGGTATATAGGTGACATTACAGTTTTTAATTTCAAAGACTTCAGAAAGTTTAGTACTCCCATTTACACAAAAAGCCTAAAATTCAAGGAAACTAAGAGTCTACACTGTATTCCATTTTTAGACATTTAAATATTCAAAGATGAAGATCAGTGGCGTACTGGTAACTCCCGCAAACCCCCAAGGCGGGAGCCACAGGAAAAAGTGGGCTCCTTTTGTCCTCGTTTACTTTCCATAAAATTTATAAGTAAAAAGATAATAATAATAATATTATTATATTTTTTAGTTAATAAGGATTTTTTTTAATCTTTAGGTAAAATATAAAGTAAAATGAACGGTTTCCAACTGTGGCAAACTCATTACGCTTAGTTATGTTAGCTGTTTTCATTGCCTTTAAAACTGAAATCAATATCAAAAAATTATAAAATCTGGACGAGTTTTGAAATTATATGCTTTGTGTTAGAACCCTGTTTTATGAAACAGTGACTAATAGACATGTGTTCTGTTTAAAATATTGGAATGCGTCGCCGGTTAATTTCTTATAGAAGACATAAGACGATTATATCATCATCATCATATTCAACCATTATCTATCCACTGCTGGATGAAGGTCTCTCCAAATGCTTTCCACACAAGTCTATCCTGAGCAATTCGCTTCCACGTCACCCCAACCTGTTTTCTTATTTCATCCACCCATCTAGTTTGAGGACGTTTTCTAGGTCTTCGGTGGTCTCTTGGAATCCAGTTCAGAATTTCTGTTGTCCATCGTTGATCAGTTCTTCTTGCAATATGCCCAGCCCATCGCCATTTCAGCCCTTTTACTTTAACAATGATGTCCTCTACTCTAGTTTGCTCTCTCACCCAAGTGTTTCTTTTTCGATCTCTCCTAGTTATTCCAAGCATGCACCTCTCCATGCTCCTTTGCGTTGTCTGTAACTTTCGTATTGCTCCAACTGTTAGACTCCATGTCTCTGATCCATAAGAGAGGACTGGCAATACACACTGGTTGAAGACCTTTCTTTTTAGACACAAAGGCAATTTCCCCTTCAGGATAAAACTGTTTCTTCCAAATGCACTCCAGCCAAGTTTAATACGTCTGTTGAGTTCTTTCATAATGTTGCCATCCATTGAAATCAGCTGGCCAAGGTAAATATATGAATCAGCAATTTCTAGCTCAATGTTGTCAACTTGTATTTTTGTTTCCTCTACGAAATTATTGAACATGATCTTAGTTTTTTGTAGGTTCATCTTGAGTCCAACTTCTTTACTTCTAGTTGAGAGCTCCTGTACCATGTCTTGGAGTTCTGATGGGTTCGTTGAAAAAATAACAATGTCATCAGCAAACCGCAAATGATTTAAATATTCACCATTTATTTTTATTCCCTTGTTATTCCAATTTATCTGCTGAAAAATCATCTGTAAAGCTGAAGTAAAAAGTTTTGGAGAAATGGTATCTCCCTGCCTCACACCTTTACCAATTTTGATAGTTTTGGTATCTTTATGTAACCGAAATTTTGCACTTGCATTTTTATACACACGTTTCACCATGTCAATGTACACATCCTCAATGTCTGTTGATCTTAAAGAGTTGATGACTGCTGATGTTTTAATAGAGTCAAAGGCCTTCTCATAGTCAATAAATGCCACACACAATGGAAGTTCATATTCATGTGTTCTTTCAATTAATTCTCTTAATACTTGAATATGGTCCACTGTACTGAATCCACTTCGAAATCCAGCTTGTTCTCTTGGTTGAGCTGCATCTAATTTTTTCTGCAGGCGATGTGTTAGCACTTTTGTGAAGATTTTATAAATAGCAGGTAACAAGCTAATTGGTCGGTAATTTTTCAAATCCTCTTTATCACCTTTTTTATGCAAAAGAATTACTGTTGCAGAATCCCATTGGTTTGGTATGTTACCGCTGTTAAGACATTTGGTAAAGAATTTTGCAAGTATGTCTTCTACATATTCTCCAGCTTCTTTTAGGATATCTAATGTAATACCATCATCACCAGGGGCTCTTCCTTTCTTCATACTTTTTATTGCAAATGAAACTTCTTCTTTTAAGATTTTAGGAGCTGTTCCTTCGACTATTTCAATGTCTTCGTTTAATCCACTGTTACTTTCGTATAGATTTTTGTAGAATTCTTCAACTCTTCTAAGTATTTCTTCCCTATTTCTTGTTACGGTGCCATCCTCTCCTTTTAATGCAATGATGTGTTTCTTCCCAACAGATAAACTTCCTTTAACAACCCTAAGGCTCTTGTTATTTTCAATGGCTTTCCTTACTAGCTCACAGTTGAATTTTCTTATGTCTTCTTTCATGCTTTTGCGCAGAGTTTTACAAAGTTCTATGTACTCAATCCTGGAACTGGTATTTTGATTGTCCACCTTCATATCTCTTCGCCTTTTCATGAGCTGTTTCGTCTTCTCAGATAATTTGCTATTGTGCTTTTTACAGGTTACACCACCAATTTCCCCAGCAGTTTCAACTATTGTCTTAACAATGTTTTCATTTGCTTCTGAGATATCACTTTCATCAATAAGTCCTTCCAGTGCAGAAAAGCGATTTTTTAATTCCAACTTGAATGCCTCGGTATTTTCTTTTAATTTCTTTAAATCCACCCTCTTACTTACTTGTTTCCTAATGAGCTTCTGTCGTTCTAATTTAGTATTTAAGTGCACTTTACATCTCACCATTCGATGATCACTTCCAGTATTAAATCTGTTCAGTACACTGCAATCTTCAATAATTGATTTCTTGTTTGCCAGGATATAGTCAATTTCACTAGTTCCCCCATTTGGGTGTTTCCATGTCCATTTTCTTTGCGGTTTCTTCTTAAAAAATGAATTCATGATGCTAAGATTTTCAGCTTCTGCAAATTCGATGAGTTGATCGCCACGTTCATTCCTTTCCCCATATCCGTATTTACCAACCGATGTCTCTCCTTGTTCCTGTTGTCCAATTCTTGCATTGAAATCCCCCATGATGAGCTTGATATGTTGTTTCCCTTTGGTGTGTAACTCTTTGATTTCTTCATAAAATTCTTCAAC
Source organism: Dysdera silvatica (assembly GCA_006491805.2). Taxonomy (NCBI): domain Eukaryota; kingdom Metazoa; phylum Arthropoda; class Arachnida; order Araneae; family Dysderidae; genus Dysdera; species Dysdera silvatica. Next base: position 51,500,009 of record QLNU02015270.1, on the reverse strand, counting down.
CTCTTCGTCGGTATGGCTTGATGTTGGTGCATATACCTGTACTATTTGAAGTTGGTATCGCTGGGTTAGTTGAACAACGAGCCTCGCTGCTCGATCTGACGTGCTTTCGACTTCAAGAAGGTAGTCTTTAATTCTTTTGTTGATTAAGAAGCCAACACCACTTGTTCTTCCAGTTTCCGTTCCTCTATAATAAAACAAATGTCCACTTTTAAGTTCCACCAACTCTTCACCTTTTCTTCTAACTTCACTGAGTCCTACAATGTCCCATTTGATCTTGTCAAGTTCTTCTTCCAATTCCTGAAGTTTTGCTTCAGAAGCAAGGGATCGTCCATTAAACGTAGCCAAGGTCAATAACAAACGGCAGCCTGGGCCATTCCAGTGATTCTTAGCACCCCCTGCTTTCATGCCACACTGACCGCTGCCTTGATCAGGAGCACTCCAGCACCTGGAGACTAGGGGCCATGGTTTCTGGTGTGTCAACATAATGGAGGAATTAGCCATAATTTCA
>QLNU02015270.1:51484984-51499401 GCA_006491805.2 Dysdera silvatica | reverse complement strand
GGTGAGAGAGCAAACTAGAGTGGAGGACATCATTATTAAAGTAAAAGGGCTGAAATGTCTATGGGCCTGGCATATTGCAAGAAGTACTGATCACCGATGGACAACAGAAGGTCTGAACTGGATTCCAAGAGACTACCGAAGCCTAGAAAACGTCCTCAAACTAGATGGGTGGATGAAATAAGAAAACAGGTTGGGGTGACGTGGAAGCGAATTGCTCAGGATAGACTTGTGTGGAAAGCATTTGGAGAGACCTTCATCCAGCAGTGGATAGATAATGGTTGAATATGATAACTATGATGACTAAATAATCCCCATAATGGATTTTTCAATTAAAAATACACACACACACATGTGCGCCCATATATATATCCCAAAGCCGTCCTCTACTGAGGATACGGCAGAGCTCCGCTTCGAAGCAACCCCAGTAGATGTTGCTCCGTAGTGGGCGGTGTTACAAGATGAGTACCGCCTTAGCTCAGGACTTCGGCTCTGGTAACCGAAGTTCAGAATCTAAGTTAAAACTGCAGGTCTAGCTTGCAAACCTGCCTGGCTAACGTGGTGTGTTTAAGGTAACTTATTTTGTATTTCTTTCACCGTATTATGCGTATTTGTGATAACAGAGAGACCTCTATCCTGGGTGGATTGAAAATGATTGTTGATGATGATGATATTAGGTGTATATGTGTATATATAAACAATACCAAAATAAGTTTTAGTATGAGCTTCAATGTGGCTGTCAAATTTATTAATCGTAATAATAATAATCCCCCAACTCACAAAAAGCTAGGCCCGGTGACTTATGATTGTTTTACATGATCGAGTTATTTTTCGACCTATTACTAAAACTCTGATTGTTGTAGAAGGCAAGGGCTGGCCATTATAAAGTAGTATAAACAAAATTTACTACTATTTCTAGTAAGTTAAATATCTTGGACAGTAAAATTACTAGTAATTTAATAATGATAAGCGAACACAACAACAACCGTAATTGAAATGGCCCCTGGCCATTCTTTTCCACCAAAAATTCGTTGCACCACTGGGCCCCTAATAGAGGATATTCTGGGTTGCGCCACTACCTTCCACCATCTCAGGATGCTTGGCTGAGGTTTGGTTACGCTAGCATCAGCCTTTAAGACCACACCATCGGCAGAGTCGTCTGGAACGGTGTCGTACACGATGATTATGGCTGCCAGCAGATTGGTATCGCATAGTGTTCAGCGATGAATCCCGCTTCAGTCTTGGAGCAGATGACCATCGGATTCATGTGTGGATGTGCCAGGGCCAGCGGTTCCAACCACCCTTTGTTTAACAGAGGCATACAGCCGTTAATTTTGGTGTGATGATGTGGGGTGCCATCTTATACGGGAACAGGACGCCCTAATCATCCTGCGTACAACTTTAAAGCTCAACGATATATTCGTGAAATCCTGCAGCTCTTTGCATAAACCTTTATGATATGAGAGCCTGTGGCCATTTTCTAACAAGATAATGCCAGACCCCACACTATTCGTATATCCTTGAGCAGTCTCCGTTCTCTTGAGAATCTTCCTTGCCAAGCAAGGTCACCAGATCTTTCGGCAATCGACATGTAAGGGCACCAAAATTGTCGCAATTCTGGAGCAACAAGTGAAGAATTCCTGGCAGGATGTGTCGCAGGATGACATTAGGAATCTTTATCACTCCTTACTTAGACGTACGGAAGCATGCATTTCCGCCTGGGGCTGTTTCTCTAAGTATTTATTTGAGCATTCCATGTACAATTACTAGCTATTGATGTGTCCTACGGCCTCGAATTTTTAAAGTTGAAAACGTTTTTACGGAGGTCAACTGGAAAAAAGCGTTACTTTATTTCGTTATTTTTTTGCGTCAAAATATTTTCGTTACCAATTGCGTTGCCAATTAGAAGGCCTCAAATTAGAGGTCTACTAATTAGGGCGTCGCGAATTAATTTCGAATTAGAGGACAGCCAATTAGAGTCTCGAATTAGATGGCCGCGGATTGGAGGGGGTGTGTTTTGTGTTAAAACCAATGAAAAATGTTTGTTGCCACTATATTCTGGTGGAATCAATAATAGCTAAACAAAGAAATGTTAGTTGTGATTAATTCTTTACTTTTTAATTTTGGTTATCATGGTAACCCGAAAGGCACGAAATGCCAGAAGGTGCTTTTTCTCTTTTGTTTATTAGTATTCATTCAAGTTTTGATGGGTACGCACGTAGTTTTTCTATTCCGCTTACTTGACTTTTCTTGGGCAGGGGGAACTTCGGAAGGATGACACCGGAGCCGGGCCAGTTATCCCAGACAGGACTATTCCGCTTAAATTCAAATGTTATTCTTCATTCACCAATGAAGAAATCTTTATAAAAAAGAAAAAAAAACCCTGAAAGAAAAAGTCTTCAATGTTATTGAATACATTTTCAACGTTCTAATATTCAATAACATAGAAGTTTTTTTCAAAGAAATATGTTAAATTCAATCTTTAAAAATAAAATTGTAATATAATTAGAATAAAGTTATATGTTTATATTTTTATGTATAATGAAGTCAAAATTACGAAAAATTACAGAAATACATTTCACAACGCGTATGTATTAGTTTCCAGCCATCTGTAACAAAAACATAAAATAGTTAGCCACGAGATTTTTTTTTTATTATTTCCTTACCTTTGTATGTTGTGGAGATACATTCAATTTCAATAAAAATAGATAATTTCTTCATGGTGTTTCATGTTGCAAAAAGAGTGTATGTATATTATATTATAGAGATAAAGTTAAAAACCATTAATAGAATATTGCAATGTATCTATGTCGAAATATAAAAGCGTTAGAAATATTTGGTATGAAATTCCGTATAAAAATAATTGCAACTAAAAATAGTTGTGGTGACCCCCAGAAACCAGTTTGCAATCCCCCTTGAGTGTCGGACCCTAAGGTTGGGGACCACTGATTTAGATCATGATAATTTGTAATAAGATATGTATTTCCTTCTTAATCGCGGAATTCCAAGAATTTGATAATTACATAAATATATATTATTATTATTTATATAAATATATATATAAAATAAGAGATTAGAGACATACGTTTGGAGATTTCTTTTTGATCGTTGTCAATTAATTTTCAATTACAAATAAATTTCCCTTGAATAAGCTAAAATTGCATTGAATTTAAATTTTCAAAGGCTCAAATTTGAAGATTGTATCACAAAGCTATAAGATTTATACGAAGAGGACTAGAAATAATAATGAATACGCATATACTGAGAGAATGAAATTATTTCGGAACTCCAAATCGTTATTAGTTGTATCCATAGTATTCACAGCAAAATGTTGAAATTCCACGCAAACCACATAATGCAGGACGACACTGAGTGTTAAATATTATATTCAGAATGAAATATCAACCAACCTCTGGGTAAAATTCCTAAGTTTAACAAATTTCATCGAAAAACTGAAATATTTAGGATCCCGCTTAAATTTTCTAAAATATATATATTTTTTTTTAAATTTCACTCAACTTTCTCTAAATCAACGCGAAAAAAAATTTTTGCTGCTTAAAACTATCACCAAAAAAACTCACTTCACTATTTGTTAAAAATGTTAGGGTTCGTTTAGTTTAATTAAAAACTTCTGGAAAATCTTCCATTTAAAAATTTCGCTTGAAAGAAATCAAATGAGGAAAGATGGAATCTTCATTTTTTCCTTCATTTTTAACTCTAATTGCACTTACCCAGTTTTAACTATTCCAATCAGGTAAGCTACTCGAACACGCACTTCACTTTTTTATATGGTGATAACAGGCACGACCACGTAGTTGGGCTCCGAACCATTACCTTATACAAAAATCTGAAATTTTAATTTAACTGCTTAGTACACTATCCTGAGTATGATAAAATAAGGACTATAACCATAAAAACTGATTCACCTGAGTAAATATTAAAAAAAATATGCAATAATGAAAAAATAAATGCGTTTTTAAAATATTTTAGCACTTTTGAAGTCGTAAAGTTTTATATTTCGTACTTCAAGTATTAGAATATCAAAATATTTTTAAGAAAAGGAATAAAAAATAGGCAGAAGGAACGGAGATTCCTTCCCGTTTACTACGGCCTAACGGTTAAGGCGTCCCGGGCTCAACAGAGAGAACCTACATCGAATCTAAGTCGGAGTGCGAGATGTCTCTTTTTATTCTGTGCTTAAAAAGCTCCAGTCTGTGCTAATTCATGGGTGTCAAAATTATCAAATATAAAATGCTTTTAATAAAATACGAAGGTTATACAGGGGTTCTGTCTTCTATCGCGACCTCCCAAGTGCCGACATCGGATCGATAAGGAGATACCGATAGTTCTTTTGTAGCTGAGAAGTCGGGAGAAAAGTTCGGTATAAGGACTATTTTATATAACGCCCGTGCAAGATATGTCCCTTCGAAGTCACTATAACACCAAATTACTATATTTATTTATGCGAAGAATAATATTGTTGATACACATTAATAAAGTCTTTTTGCACCAAATTTTAGAGTAGAAGTCAAATAATTGGCCGAATCCGAACTGCAGATAGTCATTTTATGGACCTCAATGATATGTGGGATAGAAAAAAGAAACTACCCCTTTCATTGTGCCGAATCCCGAAGATCTGACAAGGTTTTAGAACTCACCACCATCAAAAATAATTAAATCCGTCATTTTGAAAACGGGTCAACTCCACAGGAAAATAATGAAACATAACCCCTTTTCAAAATAACCAATTCAATTAGAGATCCTTGTTTTGTAGCCAATTAAAGATGACTTCATATACCTTGAATAGACAGGCCCATAACTTACAGTTTCATGTAGTGTAATAGTGAATTATGTTTCTGTTAGGAAAGATTAGATTTCTTCATAGATGGAATACACTTTAACTTAACTGAGGAGAGTTACATATAGATTTTACATATTTCATACTAACCATAATATGCACAACTTAAAAAATAATGCTATAAGTGCTGATAAAATATCAAAATTTCGAAAAACTGCGTGCTATTATTACAAAAATGTGTATATTACTTGGTAAAATCCTATATGTTATGTCCTTTCCTAATTTCTTAACCAAAGCAACTGAATGGACCAATATAAAAAAGGGCCTGAGTAAGGAAGTTAAATTCACATGAGCATATCACAGCAACGCCCACAGATCTAAACAATAACTTGTTTCTCACTTTATCATTCAACTCGCACATATTTTATTTTCATATCCATCAAACTTACCCGATATCTCAAATATACAAAGGAAACATCGGGTAAGATATTGTATATCCATTAAATTTTCACGATATCTCCGTGATACAAAGGAGATATCGGATAAGTTTTATATATCCACAAAACCTCTCTGATATATTTTTAGTAACACGAAGTTCTTCGAATTAAAAAATTAGAATAATTAATAATTAAACAGATATATTTAGATGTTCATTCATTCTTGTAGTAACCTTTCGTATGTGAATAATTTTCTTTAAATATTTACATAAATGCTATATATAAATGAATTTCCGACTTTCTGCTGAACTCCGAGTTCTGACATCTAAGATAAAAGAACATGTTAAGACAAATGAAAAAGGTTTAGTCAGAGTTAATTTAAAAGAGGACTTCCCATTATGCAAAGCTTCCGTATGATTATACACAAATGGCTTGTTCTTAATTTTAATGGCACAATTTTCTTAACTTTAAACCCGTTTTCAAAAAAGAGTAGTGTTAGGGTATTGTCTATATGCCCTGCAATTTTCTCCCCCTTCATTTTGATTCTTCATCTTCTTGTGAGTGGTTATTTATAAAGTTTACATTTAAGCAAAATAAAATGTTTTTAAATCCCTATCCTCGAAATTCCTGCACTCGTGCCAGAATTTCGGGGAATATTTTCGTCGCTTTCCATCTTTTTAATCCTGGAATTATAGCTGGCGTTATTGGTATGTTAACATACTGTACTTCAGTATGTATACGTTTGGTGCTTGTTTAAATAATTCGGTAACGACTTATAAAAGTGCGTGTGTGTTAGTAATCCGGCAAATTCTCTCTAGGACACGAAATTTTTAAATTTCTAGGGAATGAGAAATGAAGTATATTTATTTATTTTTTCAAATCTTCCCAAAAGTTGCGATTTGAATTAAAAGGGCTTTAGACTGTATCTATATTTGGAAAAAAAATTATTTTCCAATTTGTGTTTCTGCATCCGGAGAGTTCCGAAACGACGCTCAGAAATGGTGGAAGTGATTTTTCTAGGAATTATTGGTAATGGAGTAATTACTGCTCACTTCATGTGTAAGATTAGTCTGCAGTTTATTTTCTCGTTAATTGCAATTATTTGAAAGAGGCTTAATTATTTTTTGAAATTTGTTCTCATCTGGAAAGAAAAATAAATGACGCTTTATTCCTACAGCGATGAATTAAAACTTTTACAAACACTTTCATTGTCTTAAGCGGTTCTCTAAGTATAGTTAATTGTACTTATTATTGATATAAAGTTCTGCTGAAAATAATATGTTTTTTCTTCTAAGATCAGTCTGAAAAACGAGAATTTACATTAGCGTTAATAGCTTCGACTCTTTTAATATGCAATAGTAGAACAAAAAAAAATTGAATTCATTATGAAAGAAATTACAATTATATAGCGCTCCTTTAAAATTATGCAAATATTTTATTATTAAAACATTGCACAACATTTGGCACTTTCTGAAGCAGCAGAAGTCAGTTAGGCTAGTATTTTATAACTTTTGACTGAAAAAATAAAATTATATAATCAGTGCCATAATTTTATGTTATTGCTCGATTGTACGCCAAAATAAAAACTATGTCAACAAATACCTGAAATTTTATTCGATCGACATTTTGTTCAGCTTAGAAGCTAAAGTTACAGTTCTGTTTAATATCGTTCACGTAGTAAATGCTTGTTTCTTCTTTACTATATCTGTACTAAGACATTAGAATATTTAATTCTTTTTTCTTTTCTACGTCTGTGGTTAAGATTTTAAAAAATTGAAACGCTTTTCTTCTATACCATATCTGACCTAATATTTTATAATATTTATAGCTTTTTATTTGCAGCATTTGTACTAAGATTTTGCAATGTTTATTGTTTTTTTTCGGTTTACTACATTTGTGCCACGATTTTGCGATGTTTAATGCTTTTTCGATATAATTCGAAAGCTTTGAACTACTACGTATTAGTTGTTGACAAACGTCGGGATCAGATGAAGAGAAGAAATGGAAATTTAGATTCCTATATTTTCCTCATAACTACCCAAATAACGGTAATAAATTACGTTCAGACCAGTGTCAAAATTTCCCTGGAAATTATACTTTCGTGAAGTAATAGTAATCGAAACAGAGAGTATTGGGCACAAATCCTCTATATTTGTTAAGTGATAGTTCAAATATTATTTTCCTACTAAAGCATTGGAAACGACTAAAATACTGAAATTTAAGATTAAAATACAGAAACTGTAACAACGACTGAAATTTAGTTTTTAATTCTGCCGCTAGGGGGCTGTTTAAGTCCGCCTAAATTACGAGAATATTACTTTCAACTAAGAAATTTTTAGTTCGCGTAATTGCTACAAAGTAAGACACAAACACCCATGCAAAAAACGCACAAAAAATACCGTATTAGTCATACGCAATAGCTAAGTTAGGGAAAACGCTATAAAAATTCCATAATATTGCAAACGTATATCGCATCAAAACTCAGTTAAATCTTGTAATAAAATAACGAAAAAATGATATAAGAGAGAGTCCGTATAATTGTATCGCATACAGTGTTTATGACGACGCCGGTTACAACGACCAATCGCATATAACGACGAAATGTTTACAACAAGTTTGGTTCCTATACTTCTCCATACTAAACACGTCGGTTATAACGACATTGCATATAATGATGAAATCTGCTATAACGACGGCGACTTTGCAGTCCACGTTGATTCTAAGTAGGAAAATCCGTATTGGATATAATGACGAGACTAGAACCACGTGGGTTCGAAACAACACAGGAATCACACTGTGCCTCTCAAATAAAATGGTGGGTCGGAAACATAGTTCGGTGAAATAAAACAAATTTCGTTTTTTCTCAAGCCTCTAATGCTAAATCCATAGCAAAGTTTGAATACACTTTATTTCTTTGTGAACAGTAAATAGGTATTTTCTATTATATTTTGCGAATGGCAGATGTGTAATTTGTAGCTCACTTACGTTTTAAGAGAAATGTACAATGTTCTGAAAAAGCTTTTATACTTGTCACCATGCTCTTCACATTTTGTAATTTTTAATATTTTATCTTGTTAAAGATTAAGTAGGGAAAATATGTCTAAAGTAATTTTTGTTTTCTTACGTAGAACCCAAAAAATATTTGATATTTTAACAATATTTCTTAATGAGAAACATAAAACAGGGTAAAATGGGTACTTAAAATTAAAATATCAAAACTATATTGAGAAAGTTTGTTTATATCTGCACATATCATATAAGTGCAAAATTCCAAAGCAATACCTTGACGTGATCTATCGTAATTAGAGTCTGACGTTACTGTGGAAACAGTTGACAATATTGTGAAAAGAATTTGATGGATATTATGTAGAGAATTTATTAAAACAGAAAACCATGATATATAAAATGAAAAGTTCTCATACGTCATCACAAATGTATAATCTCAAAACTCCGGGTAAAATTTAATCAAACTAATAATTATTTAGAACAATCTAAGCTCAAAGTCTGTAAATAATATATTCAATTTTTTACCATTGTTGTTTTTTAGAATGAAAAATAATCTATTTTTCTGTATTTGTATATTTCATTTGCTTAAAAGTAGCTTTGAATCATTTGGTTTCGTTTCATGGCAGACTGATTTGTTTTTATTCGTATTAATGCGCGTTTGCACGGAAACTCGGTTTTTATGATCAATCTGAGGGAAAATGCATCGGAAAAGTTTAAGGGTATTATAGTTTAGGAAATACCAATTTCTTTTCCTATATCTCTTAGGCCAGAGAAAGGAAGGGGCATTTGATAAATAAGAAAACTTTCCAGAAGAGTTTAGCATTTTTTTCCTTAAAATGCAAAAAAAAAGCATTTGCAAATAAAATTTGCTGCATGAATTTCCGTAAACGCTATTCGATATATCCTATCCTGGGTAGAAAACAGGTATTTATTTTTTAAAATGATTTAGAAATAGACATAGACTCACATTTAAAATGCTCTGAAAAAGGCAAAAACATAATCACCAAAGCGCATGCGCACTTTTTAAAATTTGTGTCTTACAAAACCCCATATACGGAGAATGGGAGCTTCGCGCCTGCCCCTTGGTGGCCCAGTGGTTAAGGCATCACTGGGCCACCAAGGGGCAGGCGTGACGTGGCCCAGTTGTTAAGGCACCCTGGGATTGACCCTAGTTCATCTCCAGGCTAGGGCGATCTCTCTGTTTCTCCTATATTTATTGAAAGCTCTAGTTTGAGCTCAAGCTCAGATGCCGAAGATTACTATCTATAAATAAATCATAGTGCATATTTCTAGTTGGCTGGGCTTTGGAGACACAAAGACAACGTGTGTCAAGCTGTGCGCCCACATTTCTTTTGATATAAATTTCAATGAGAGATTGTTTTTATATTTTGCTTGCGTTTTGGTTTTACGGCTCAAAGACTACAGTGGTCATGCTGCGCCGGGACCTACTGTTTTCCGAGGAATCCGAACCTCTTAAGGCCTAGGGAACCAAACCCAGTGCGATCTTTATGAGATCTCTGAGTAAGCACTGCTGGGAGTCGAACCCGGATTAGCGGCGCACTAGGAGAACGCGTTACCACACTGCGCCACCGCAGGGCTTTTATATTTTGCATGTTAAATATGAAAATAGCAAATTTAACCTATTGGAGAACAATGAGTATCCATGAAAACGCAGGAAGGTGGTAGATTGCGTGATGAAGCCTCATCTCAGCCTTGGTAAGAATGAAGACTTCCGGTTTACAGTTTTTCTTACTTACGTGGTGGCTACATGTTGATTAGTGTTTTCTTATAATCAAGCAGTATTCTTTTTATACCTATAAAATAAGCCTTATTTTGTGTATAAAATTAGCCCTAAAATGCCTATAAAATTTGCTTTAAAATGCTTATAAAATTAGCCTTTAAATGCCTGCTCAAGAGAGACTATTTATTTTCAGTTGCAAACGGCGTTGACATTGGCGAAAACTTTCATTTTTACATTTATTTGACGTGAAAAAGATCAAGATTAAAACTTAATTAAAAAATGCCACAGTTATGTCAAACTCAGTACAAAAATTCTGCTTCCTTTTAAAGCTATCGTCTGTTCGCGCAGGCCCTGCGGTGGCGCAGTGTGCAGTGTGGTAACGCGTTCTCCTATTGCGCGGCTAATCCGGGTTCGACTCCCAGCAGTGCAAAAAGAACGCTTACTCAGAGATCTCATAAAGATCGCACTGCTCACTGTAGTCCGGGGTTTGGTTCCCCAGGCCTTAAGAGGTTCGGATTCCTCGGAAAACAGTAGGTCCCGGCGCAGCATGACCACTGTAGTCTTTGAGCCGTAAAACCAAAAAGAAAGCGAAATAAAGCGAAACCGTTCGCGCAGACTTAACGTTTGTTCGCTTACAGACGGTTTGTTCCATTGCAGTTTAGGGAAGGGCGTCTTGCCGAAACTGGTTTTTCGCGCGGGAAAAACCAGTTCCTCCAAGACGGCCTTCCCTAAACTGTAATGGAATAACCCGTCTAGTAAGGGGATCGGGCGTCAAGTCAGCGTGGACGAACTATACCATTATAATCTGATACGAGATATAGTTTTATAATAAAATTTAAATTTCATACCTGTCTTAGTGTGTGTTTAACGATTAGATAAATCAAAGAATTAGTAACATGATATGAAACAAATAAGGCCAAATACGATCAAAATCGCGGAATTTCCCATGTACGATATTCGAAAGAAAAAAAAAAGCGTTTATTCGTTTCTTTCGAAAAAATATGCGAATTATTGATAAGATACCATTAATATTGAACAAGGATCTACCACGATAGTAATGCCCCTTTTCATGGTGAATTTCCATGAAGGCCTGCGGCGCTTGGCGGCAGGTGGCGGATAGGGGATGCCTCCACTGGTTTATCCTGTGGGTGGTAGGAGGGAAATAAAATACCTCCCGCGGACCAACAAGCAGAAGTCCAACCTCCTCGGAGGCTCTGGCACCCCCTCACCCTCATGATGATTTCAAATGTGTGTGCGAATAATGCTACCGCGTCCGGGCCAGCCGACGCGCCAGGAACTGCAGTCCGGGATCCTGTTGACAAGTATGCTACGAGGACATCGCTCAATATTCTTCAATTAAACATCAATGGAACTCAGAGAAAAATGACTGAACTGCAGAGTCTCCTACGTGAAAATAACATTCACATCGCATGTTTGCAGGAGACAAAACTTGGCAAGGAAAGAAATTTCAAGCTCAAGGGCTACACAACAGTTAGGAAAGACCGAAATGATGGATTTGGAGGTGGACTGGCTATGCTCTTTAAAACACCAGAGATCAAATTCAAGGAAATCGTCGATGATGAAGGAGATCCTGAGAACAGCTCCACAGAATTGCAGGCTGCAGCTATCTACCTTCCTGACCATTCGATAACCATCACTAACGTGTACCATCCTGACAATTCAAGCATCAACACCGCAAAAATAGAGAAGTTAAGTCTTACACCAACAGACTCCACCATCGTCTTGGGCGATTTCAATGCAAAGAGTCCAACATGGGGTTCTGCATCTTTGGATGTGAAGGGATCTCAGGTGGAAGAAATGTTGGATGACCTGGAACTAACAACCCTCAACAATGGAGATAATACGTACCTCTCAAGAACATATGGAACTGAATCGGCAATTGACATCACAGACATCGATTACCTGAATGCATCCAGGGCACAATGGACAGTTCTCAACTCTGCAATCAGTGACCATAGGCCAATCATTACAACCCTTGACTTTCACGTTGAATCAATCAAACAAAGGAAATGCTCCTGGAACTTCAGAAAGGCGGACTGGGTGAGTTTCGAGAAAATCCTAGAAGATACCTGTACTAATAATCCTCTTACTGGAGACATAAATACCATGACGAGAACGTTTGGATCCAGTCTAAGAAAAGCAGCTTGTCTATCGATCCCGAGAGGAAAAAGGAAAGACTCATGGGTCCCCTTCTGGAAAGATCACAACATTGATAAATTGATCGCCAAGAGAGACAAAGTAAATGAAGAGTTAAAAACAAAGAACACAGAAGAACTTCGACGCGAGCTGGCACAGCTAAGCCACAACGTAGAACAAGAAATCTATAAATGCAAACGAGAGAAATGGGCTGAATTCTGTAGTAAACTAGACCCTAGGAGAGTGAGTCAACATTGGAATTTCACCAAAATTTTGGACAATACCAAAGGAAATATTCAAACTAATTCAAATATTGTTCTTGACGGCAACAGGCCTCTCTCCAACAATCTTGACACAGCTAATGCTCTGGCTGAGCACTACTCAAGGGTTTCAAAGCTGAACTATGAAACAGCAGATAAGAAAATACTCAACTACAGCAAAAGGGACCTTCTGAAGGCGAGAAATTACTACTCAAACTGGGACTTTTCTGGAGACTTCACACTACACGAGCTAAATGGCTCATTAGCCAAAATGCCACCTAACAAGGCCCCGGGAAATGACCTCATCTTTGCATCAATGCTTAAACATTTGGGAAAGACTGCTAAAGTGCAGCTACTCACCATCATCAACAAATCCTGGCAAACCGGTAAGATTACTAAAGAATGGAAAACCACAATAATAATTCCCATCCTAAAACCGAACAAAGACGCTGGTAGCTTCTACAGCTATCGTCCTATCTCTCTAACCAGCACTTTGTGTAAACTGACTGAACGTCTGATTCACTCGAGACTCATGCATTGGCTTACCGATAACCAAAAAATTAATTTTTATCAGACAGCCTACAGAGCGCAGCACTCAACCACAGATCAGCTCTTTTATCTTTGCCAGTCGATAATTGACTCCTTCCAGAACAAGCCATCAAGAAAAACGACTGCCATCTTTCTAGACATGACCTCCGATTTTGACCGTGTCTGGCGGCAAAAGCTCATTCAAATAGTACACGACATTGGAATAAAAGGAAATGCCCTGATCTGGATTGCGGAGTTTCTAAGAGGAAGAGAAATTAGGGTTAAATTTAACGGTGTTCTATCCAAAAGAAAACGACTCTGGGCTGGTGTTCCACAAGGGTCGGTTTTGAGTCCCTTGCTTTTTCTTCTTTACGTCAATAATATACACCCTCACATCTCTGAAGAAACAAAAGTAGCATGCTACGCAGACGATATCGCCATTTGGTACAGTAGCGAGAGTATTCAGAAATCCGAAACTGAGCTTAATAAATCAATGAGAGGTTTGGAAAGGTGGTCAAGGGATCTAAAACTAGTCATCAATCCTAACAAAACTAAACTCAGCGTATTTAGCACTGATAGAAAACACCGGCATACGTTTTGTCCTAACATCACAATATTTAACACTCCTATAGAAAAGTTATCTAAGCCAAAATACTTCGGAATTATACTTGACGAAGAGCTTCGTTTTCACCATCATATTCAAGAGTGTTCGAATAAAACACTAAAAAAGTTGAATATCCTAAGAAGGCTTTGCGGCACAAAATGGGGTGCTGCACCAAAAACACTGAAAACTACATATACAACTCTTATTAGACCGATAATGGAATATGCCACACCAGTATGGTCACACTCCTCCTCTACTTCAAGAGAGAGGTTTGATAAAGTGCAAGCGAAGGCAGCAAAAATAATGTCTGGTGCTGTCTCATCAACTAACAACTTAAGAATTCAAGAGGAATGCGGCTTGGTCCCATTGGAAGAAAGGAGACAAATGCTAACTGTTAAATTTACAAACAGCGCTCATTGCCTTGATGAGGACCACATTTCACACCGTACTATCGTAAACTGGAATAAAAATCTAGACTTAAAAGATCATCTCCCCTTCTGTTTGACAGGGCCATCAGAGATAAAATTCACCTCAAACCCGATGACGTTTGCTTCAGAAAAGAAACCCCTGTTATTGGAGTTGTTCCAGATAACACTACAATATGCCTGGAACTCATCGAACCCTGTTCGAAAAAAGACTCCAGTGATAAACTCAAGGAACTTGGGATGAGAACTATCGATTCCCTTTCTGATCTCAACCATATCAGGGCTTTCACAGATGGATCTTCAGACTCCACTTTCATCAACGGTGGTGCGGGAGTGGTACTGCTTCTACCTGATGATCAAAGACGAGAGATTGCAGTTGGCGCTGGAAAAATTGCGTCTAACTTCACGGGAGAATTGACAGCCATTTCTGCGGCTATCGAAACTTACACCAATCTTGGACCTTC
>QLNU02015270.1:51472166-51484884 GCA_006491805.2 Dysdera silvatica | reverse complement strand
CATCAAGAAAAACGACTGCCATCTTTCTAGACATGCCCTCCGCTTTTGACCGTGTTTGGCGGCAAAAGCTCATTCAAATAGTACACGACATTGGAATAAAAGGAAATGCCCTGATCTGGATTGCGGAGTTTCTAAGAGGAAGAGAAATTAGGGTTAAATTTAACGGTGTTCTATCCAAAAGAAAACGACTCTGGGCTGGTGTTCCACAAGGGTCGGTTTTGAGTCCCTTGCTTTTTCTTCTTTACGTCAATAATATACACCCTCATATCTCTGAAGAAACAAAAGTAGCATGCTACGCAGACGATATCGCCATTTGGCACAGTAGCGAGAGTATTCAGAAATCCGAAACTGAGCTTAATAAATCAATGAGAGGTTTGGGAAGGTGGTCAAGGGATCTCAAACTAGTCATCAATCCTAACAAAATTAAACTCAGCGTGTTTAGCACTGATAGAAAACACCGGCATACGTTTTGTCCTAACATCACAATATTTAACACTCCTATTGAAAAGTTATCTAAGCCAAAATACCTTGGAATTATACTTGACGAAGAGCTTCGTTTTCACCATCATATTCAAGAGTGTTCGAATAAAGCACTAAAAAAGTTGAATATCCTAAGAAAGCTTTGCGGCAGAACATGGGGTGCTGCACCAAAAACACTGAAAACTACATATACAACTCTTATTAGACTGATAATGGCATATGCCACACCAGTATGGTCACACTCCTCCTCTACTTCAAGAGAGAGGCTTGATAAAGTGCAAGCGAAGGCAGCAAAAATGATGTCTGGTGCTGTCTCATCAACTAACAATTTAAGAATTCAAGAGGAATGCGGCTTGGTCCCATTGGAAGAAAGGAGACAAATGCTAACTGTTAAATTTACAAACAGCGCTCATTGCCTTGATGAGGACCACATTTCACACCGTACTATCGTAAACTGGAATAAAAATCTAGACTTAAAAGATCATCTCCCCTTCTGTTTGACAGGGCCATCAGAGATAAAATTCACCTCAAACCCGATGACGTTTGCTTCAGAAAAGAAACCCCTGCTATTGGAGTTGTTCCAGATAACACTACAATATGCCTGGAACTCATCGAACCCTGTTCGAAAAAAGACTCCAATGATAAACTCAAGGAACTTGGGATGAGAACTATCGATTCCCTTTCTGATCTCAACCACATCAGGGCTTTCACAGATGGATCTTCAGACTCCACTTTCACCAACGGTGGTGCGGGAGTGGTACTGCTTCTTCCTGATGATCAAAGACGAGAGATTGCAGTTGGCGCTGGAAAAATTGCGTCTAACTTCACGGGAGAATTGACAGCCATTTCTGCGGCTATCGAAACTTACACCAATCTTGGACCTTCGCAGCAGCTTAGTGGTATCACCATTTTCAGCGACTGCAGGTCTGCCTTACAAGCCCTCAGCAAAGGTACTTCAAGTCTAATTTTGAATATCCTGGCACAACTTAGACAACTTCACCGTCTCCAGAAAAAATGCTTCATGCAATGGATTCCTGCCCATGTGAACCTTGAGTTCAACGAAATTGCTGATTCTTTGGCTAAAAGTGCCAGAGATCTCAACCAAAATACAACAACCCCAATTTCGCTGGCAGACGCAAATGCTTTTGCAAGGTCAAGACTATTCACCCCCTTGAAAATCAAGGCCCATGATCAAATAACTAACCTTGATATTGACAGGAAGACAGCCGCCACTCTCATCAGACTAAGAACAAAACATCATAAAAACATGAAAATTTCTGCAGATGGGACTAAAAAATATCAAAACTGTGGCAGCTGCCTCGACGAGGAACTTACACCACATCATGTTTTCGACTGCCCTGCAGTAGCTGCAGGCCTTCACCTCTTAAACTATCCTACAGAAGAAGATTTATACTCCTTTAATGCCATTGCCATTGCAAAGACTATACAAGCACACCATGAATTATGATTCTATGGGGGATACGACACCAACCACCGTAACTGCAACCATGGTGAATTTTACAGAAAATTCACGAAGTTTATAAACGTTACATATATCTGCTTGGATATTCTTAGTTGAAAAATATTCAACAGAAACGATAGGTAGAAATAAGGTATAAGGTACCAGAGAAGAAATTTACACACAAAAGGTTAAACACTGGTAAAATAGCAATGAAAAAGATCACTCAAGCTTTCGGACGCATCAGCAGCAGTCCTTCATCAGGAGTAATGACCATGTTATGTTTCTGTCTCTTTTTTTATACTTGAAATTTCTGGAAAAACCCTTCACCACAGCAGCCCCGCAAAATGGAATACCCCAATGGGATGCCTACAATAGGAATCATGGAGGAACCCAATGAGGAACCAACCTGTGCTGCGGGGCACCTAATGTTGGGGAAGTCCCATACATTTCAGAGTAAGAGTTGTTTGTAAGTTTCTGGAAGTGGTTGTGATGTATTAATGGCTTTCCCGTGTAGTTTGTAAGTTTCCCAAGATTCTAAGAAGAGTCTACTATTCTTGTTTGTGATGTGACGGTGTAGTATTTTTGTTGAGTCCCAGTCGGGTTCGTGTCGTAAGCTGTGTTCTGCCAGATGTCTTCTTTCGCATGTGCTTTTTGGTGTTCTTTTTTTTCTTGTTTTGGCCATTCTAAGAATGACCAAAATATTTATCAAGTGTATCAAAAAAATAAAAGCGAGTAAAATTTTCTTGACATTTCGCCTGATGAAGAAACGAGTAGTTCTGGAAACCTTGCGCAATCTTTTATTATACGTTATGTTGAAATTTGATTGGTGATGAAATTTGATTGGTTATAGAAATGATGGTTATTATTCAAAGTTTTGTTAAACGCTTTACTGGTGCTCGACCTCAAGGCGTCGAAATTTTGCTTAGATGGCAACTAGTTCACCCATTAAGCAAATTGAATGCTTAAACAATTGTTCTTGTGGCTAACTGGTTTACATCTTTGTCACAGATGGCTGAAAATTAATACATGCTTGTTATGAAACGTACTTCTGTAAATTTTTGCTTTTATTTATTATATATATTACGTTTATTATTATTATATATGTTTATTAGTATATATATATATTTATTATTATTTATTTAAAATTTTAATACTGACTGCATTGTCTATAAAAATTTAAACTTATACCTTTATGCTAATTATATTAAAATTTTATTTTTAAAGATTGCATTTAAAATACTTACTTAAAAAAAGTAATTGTTTCGGTTTGCAGTTTACTTCATGAAAGTAATCGCATTCAATATATCGACTAATCAATTTTAGTTCAATTCATTTGCATATTATTATCGATGTGATTATCAAGATAAAAGTAGTTTCTTATTCGATTTTTTCGTTGTGAGAATAAACAAACTACTTTTAAATAACCTGTATTTGAAACAAGGACTCCGTGTAATTTATTTAGCTATAGTCAATTAATTTCTTCAATGGACTAAAAAAAGACCATTGTATATACTTTGTCGTGTTTACGTTACTTGCATTGAAAATTTAAAACGCATGATCATCTATCAGCAACAGCTGAATAAGTTACAGATATCACCAGGAGCATAGAAATTCAAAAGTTATTTGAGGTTTAAATGGCTTTAAAAAAATATACGGTTTGACCTAAGAGAGAAGATATAACGACAAAATTTTATTTCATTTATATATAGAGTGCTTGGTGATACAGCGATATCACTTTAAAGTTTTAATTGATAATTTTGCGATTTAAAGAACACTAACACGATCAGAGTAGAAATGAAGGAGAGAACGGCTTGTTACGAAGTTCTCCATCTGTTAAGTAACGTATTTCATAAATCATAGCTCCCATATTGGTTGCCTTGATTTCACATTATTTTACAGATTTAATGAAGAGGAGAATAATTTGTTTGATTAAGACTGTAAAACGAAGAACTTCTTTTATTCACATCTATGACCTTATTTTTAATCAAGTAAGTAAATACTGAGAAGAATTTAAGAAGATAATAATACAGTGGAGATAGCTTATAATGACGAGCTTCATGTAACGACAAGAAAGCTACAAGAAGTTTGATTCCATAATCTTTTATGTGCTAAATATACCGTTTATAATGACTCCTCATATTATCTTATATGAGGCCGGTGCCTTTTATATTGAGAACGTAGGATTCAGTAATCGGCTATGGTGACAGCCCACACGAATCAGGTTACTTCCCACTTTCTGGACAATGAACACAATATACTGGTCGATAGAATATAAATTTCCGTCGATTCGTTTTGTATGTTTCATATAAAAATATAAACACGTGATAAATAAATACGTTTAAAAGTATACTGCTATATTATGATTTAAACAAAATATTGCTTAAAAGTACTCTCGGTTATAACGACCGAAATTATGTGATCCCTTAGAAATCATTATATCGCGATTTCCACTATAAATCATTTTTTTCTATTTTCCTGATAAAAACAGATACGAAAATAAACGGAATTGTAGATACATGGTTTAGCTGAATATTTTCGTATTTGAATTGAGAAATAACAACATTATTAGGTAATAAACTTACACACGTGGTTAGAGTAATGCAGGCCAGAAAGATGTGATTAGTATCAGTGTAATGTAGTACTGGAATTGAAAATGAAACTCACAGTTATTTGTTTTAGAGAAAATCACGGAATTACACACTTTCAGTAATTAGAAGTTAAATTTACTAATAGAATTAGAAAATGTAATTTTCTACCGCCAGGTGAGTAGTGTACGAAGGGGAGTCAAATGCCGAAATTCCTTCCTACAGACAGAAAGATACATTTTCTCTTCAACGCCTAAACACATTATCTTATTAAACCTCCATGCGCATCCCCTCAAATTTTGATTTACTACATCATAGAGCCAAATAAAATCAAAACATTTAGACAATTCGATAAATTCCAGCTATGGGCAAACTGGAAATATATTTCGCAATAAAATCTTTCTTGGAAGAATCTTCATCGATGATTACACCATATATTTTGGCGGTTGATCACCTCACGTATAAAGGGGCTTTGATTGCTATGCTAGTGTCGAGATGAAAACTTCTGTCAACTGTGTACAAAAATAATAGATATTGTTGATTAATATTTGATTAAACGCTAAAGTGAATAAATAGTAAACTATTATTAATAATAATAATACTTATTAGTGGAAGCAGCGTTTTTTATATTCAACATCAATCGGTTTAATATGGCGGCGATGAAGTTGTTTTGCCCTATGTAAATGAGAAGGTTCTTTATATCTACAGGGTATTTAATTTTTTGCAACTGCGGTTCAAAAAAAAAAAAAGCTACGGTATATAGATATTTAATTCGAGAATAACTAAGTTTATATTAAATGTAGTGCTTGTGACAAAATTATTAGGTGAAGTAAATTAACTGCCATTAACTTCTGTTCCAACTTTCTGCCATTAACTTTTGTTCCATTCAAATGCTTGACTACCTTCCATAAATATTTGAATCGTACATCTTAACAAAATCGAAGTTGTTCAAGCCTAGTTGGACGCTTAGTGGACGGATAATAGGGTAATTAGATTTCGGTCATAGTAATTGGTAATTGAACGTTTTACGGCTGGAAATCAAATTCAGTTCATGTAACACGAAACGGGATTTATTTCATAATCTTTTTATAGCCTAATGTTGATTTATGCTGTTATTGTTTGGATTTTTTATGGCGCAAGAGCATCTAGGCTATACTGTGCCAGCTGTGATTGTGAGCTGACTTTAGTTTATTCTGTGATCCAGAAACGGAATGCGAGAATGTGACCATGATTATCCCACCTCGCACAATGTCCTTAAACTTCTATAATAAATAACGCAAGACCGTTTTAATTTATTTTGCTTCATGGCGCAAGGTCAGATGAGGTCATGACAATATGGGACTTAAAAATTTCCAAGGAATTTGAATCCCCTTCATCACCGGAACTTAATTCTGGATAACGATGGGTAGGATGATCAACATCCGTTCCATGGTGAAGATGTGCCAAATTGCTCGTTGAAAGAACTAATGAATGCCTTTGCCCTTCGGTCATAATCGAAAAGATTCGTTCGGTTATTCAGCCATTGAACGATGTAGTGCATTGCTATTCCACGATACCAGTTGAATCGAATGATGGTTAGCGCCACGCGTTACACCTCTACGCTACCGTAGGCGAAGTTCATTTTTGTCTGCGGTAACGCGACATAGAGGTAACGAGTTTGCTAGCCGTGAGGAAAATTTAGGTTTAAATCCAGCTCGTACGAGTACTTTCTGTTTTCTACCAATCCGTATTTTAGGGTTTGATTACTTCGACGACAAAGGCTTGGAGTCCTCGGAAATCCGTGTTGTCTGACAGAGGATGAACTTAACATATTCCTCCTAGCACCCTAAGCATAAGCGGTAGCATAAGCATAAGTAATTGCATGTCACTTGCGATTGCATAATTTAAGTGACTGCGTAGCATATGTGATTGCATAGCAAAGAAATAAGCTATTGCGTAGCAGAAAAAGAAGAAGCGATTCCATAGCAAAAGAATAAGCGCTTGCATAGCAAAAGAATAAGCCATTGCATAGCAAAAGTATAAGCCATAGCATAAGTATAAGTGGTTGCACAGCATAAGAGAATAATCATTTTAATTTAAATATTACGTATAGGAAATTCAATAAAATCCTGTAACTTTTTTTATAAATGTATAAGCACTAATCAATTTTTTCAGTAATAAAACGCATATCCGTATAATTAGTTAACACCTCTGAATTAATTTCCCGCATTAATGGTGTTCATTATTAAGTAGAATAGTGATAAAATTCGTGATCTCGCACTCATTAAGTCTCGGATTCAAATCTTTGTATAAACTATATATACGGCCTTACTTTGTCTGGCGCAGAATAACCCTTGCTCTGATTGTGCTACAGAAATACTACTAATTAACCAAATCTTTGTATGTGAAATATGTTTGGGAATATATATTTCAGAAATCACCCTCAGCTGGCGGATTCAAAGCAGTTGAACAAAAATAGCAGTCGTGGGACTGCGACTTCCCATTAAACGAACAAGTTCCTTCCGCATCCAACAAAAATGTTTCAAATGTTAAGAAAATCACACCTAGATCCGCCTGTGGATAGGCGATTCTAGGCAAAAATTTCAACTATATTAATATGTGAAGGCACATCCAAGGGTCGTATCTTTTATATTGTAGGAAAATTATATTATTTCATCGTATCATTCGTTTGCTTGTTTGGATGCTTTATGGCGCAAGAGCATATGGCTATACTGCGCCAAAATCATTCGTACTGGGAAACAAAATTCATCATTTTGAGTCCGAACTTGATTTTGTCCCTCACTATCACGAATAAGTTGTGTTCTTTTATAATTCATCGTCGAAAAAAAGCTTCTGTGATATATAAAGGGATATGGGAAATTATCCGTAGTTCGATGGCAAAAGCTGTTTTCAGACGCACGATTATGGCAACACCAGGGCCTTAAAAATTGGGAGGAATGGGAATTGAATATACTTTAGGCGCTACCCTCTTTATTTGGCGGCACTACTCGACCGCCAAGGTTCAGCCACGTATTAAAGCAAGCGCTGATTATTCCTATGAGGAAGGAAGCTAGTTGAGTTTACTGAATAGCTGGATAATCATTATTTCGAAACAGTTTTGGATTAGATGACAAATTGCTCGCAAAGAAAAGAACGATTTCACCATACCTGGTGGGAACTGAACCTACGGCCCCTTGGTTCGATTCCCATCAGGCGCAGTGACATCCTTTTTTTTTCTTTCCGACCAATTTATCATCTAATATCACCACATCATCGGATATGATGAGGAAATTTTTCCAACTTTAATATTTTTTGGTTGTAAAGATTTATTCCAATATTACTATGCTCAAATAATCAAAGAAAAAGTACGCATTATCTCATTTATTCGCGTTAACTTTGTAAATTATTTGAATGATTACTAGTTCAATGTTAAGTAGAAAAATATTATTTTTTTCATGCTTTACAGACATAAAAAATTCTTCCTTATTTAAAGTAAAAATTCAAAAAGTTTTCTTATTTTTATCTAAAGAAGAAGTGGAAATAGAGAACGAGAGAGAGTCGTTATTTCCTGATTCAGATAATATTAGATGTTTTATAAAAGGAGTATCTATAGAGGAATTGGAGAAAAAATAGTTATAGCTACAGTGAATTTTCCTTGAATTACAAACACTCGCGAAGAACGTATTTTCCCCGTAAATGAGGCAGATTCATGAAAGTGAGATAATATGTACCTAAAACAGCACTATAGTTTATAGTTTATAGTTTATAGATTATAGTTTATAGTTTATAGATTATAGTTTATACAAAGATGTCTCATAAAAAATGTCTCACAAATACCGTTTACTATTCCACTAATGCCCAAGAAATGCAACATTTTTCGTTTTCGCAGCATTTGTGAGGACTGTTAGAAGGCTGTTATTCATAATAGTAATATCAGTCAAGAAGTATTTGCAAAAGGAAGTATGATTATCAGCCCCAAGTGCTACATTCTACCTACTCCATAGTTGAGATTTAAAATATTTAGCATTGCATGTTTATGCAGAACTTTTTTCCCAGATCAGGCATTGATGTATCGAAGTTTAGTAGTAAAGTTAAGGACCAAAAATTTGACGTTGAGTGCAGAGAGTAGCCGACTGAGATTGTATACCTGGCGCAGTTATGTAGCCAAGTCGGGTCCAGATGGGCGAGGTCCGCAGTTGCCCCATCGAGCTATTTATATGTAGACCAATATCCAGGTTCTCCTGCCCCATTGGCCATGCGCCTTGCCCCAGTTGCCTCTTCATCATGGCTACAGGCTTGACCTGGCGGCTTAGATGTACTCGTATATATGCTTCAGTCTACCGAACGTGTGTGTGGTAGCCCAGTAACTTACATTTTGGCAAATTTGCGGGGGATTCAAAATTTTTCTCTGAACAAAAATTATGACGAGTTACACAAAAGGATTATAAACGGAGGCGAATCCAGAGAGGTATTTGGACGGGGTGGGGTGTAAAATACAATTGACCCAGTAAAATACAATTGACCCTCATTTAGCAAATACAGTCGGAAAAACATAGAATTTGTTTGGTATAATGAGTAAAAGCAATACAATTTAACCGATTTTAGCGAACAAGTCTTTTTGACTCCGGATTTAACGAGCAATTAAAAAAAATGGGAAATCAAACTTTTTATAAAAATTCCGTCGTTATATGTGGTTGGTCGTTATAATCTGCGCTCGTTATAACCGATTTCCACTGCACTTTTATGGATTTGGGAGGGGAATTTTCCTTGATTTCCCCCCCCCTAGTTCCATCACTGCTAAAATAATTTTATCTCCTTGGAAAAAGGGCATTTCCAATAAAAAAGCAAAACAATTACGCATCACTGATTTTTTTAATATAAATTAAAATAGGTGAGGATTAATGTATTTGAAATGGTTATAATTTTTTATTGTTAATTTTATTTATTTTGTTTTTTTATACTGAACCTCTAAATAACAGCCACCTCCAAAGGTGATTTTTCACTTACAGATGATTTTTCAGCTGATAAATTGGAATAACAAGGGAATAAAAATAAATGGTGAATATTTAAATCATCTGCGGTTTGCTGATGACATTGTTATTTTTTCAACGGACCCATTGGAACTCCAAGACATGGTACAAGAGCTCTCAACTAGAAGTGAAGAAGTTGGACTCAAGATGAACCTACAAAAAACTAAGATCATGTTCAATAATTTTGTAGAGGAAACAAAAATACAAGTTGACAACACTGAGCTAGAAATTGCTGATTCATATATTTACCTTGGCCAGCTGATTTCAATGGATGGCAACATTATGAAAGAACTCAACAGACGTATTAAACTTGGCTGGAGTGCATTTGGAAGAAACAGTTTTATCCTGAAGGGGAAATTGCCTTTATGTCTAAAAAGAAAAGTCTTCAACCAGTGTGTATTGCCAGTCCTCTCTTATGGATCAGAGACATGGAGTCTAACAGTTGGAGCAATACGAAAGTTACAGACAACGCAAAGGAGCATGGAGAGGTGCATGCTTGGAATAACTAGGAGAGATCGAAAAAGAAACACTTGGGTGAGAGAGCAAACTAGAGTAGAGGACATCATTGTTAAAGTAAAAGGACTGAAATGGCGATGGGCTGGGCATATTGCAAGAAGAACTGATCAACGATGGACAACAGAAATTCTGAACTGGATTCCAAGAGACCACCGAAGACCTAGAAAACGTCCTCAAACTAGATGGGTGGATGAAATAAGAAAAGAGGTTGGGGTGACGTGGAAACGAATGGCCCAGGATAGACTTGTGTGGAAAGCATTTGGAGAGACCTTCATCCAGCAGTGGATAGATAATGGTTGAATATGATGATGATGATGATGATGATGATGATATATATAATGAGCTCTCAATCAAAAGTAAAAGAAGTTGACTCAAGATGAACTCTACAAAAAACTAAGATCATTATACTATAATTTTTGCCACCCACGTTTTAATTACAGCTCAAACTAGAGCTTGTGTAATTTTGGAGAAAAAGAGACGCTTTCCCCATCCTGGATTCGAACCAGGGTCCCTCCGTTTAGCCCGGAGTGTCTTGGACCGCTAGACGAATGAGGACAGGTAATAACGCTCTCTTTCTCCGTATGTAAAGGTATTATTACCCTCCGCAGGGATAACACAATTGCCAAAATTGGTCAACACAAGAAAGCCTCCGGGGCGAGAATTTTGTGAGTTTTCGTGGGGGAAATTTATTATACTATAATTTTTGCCACCCACGTTTTAATTACAGCTCAAACTAGAGCTTATGTAATTTTGGAGAAAAAGAGACGCTTTCCCCATCCTGGATTCGAACCAGGGTCCCTCCGTTTAGCCCGGAGTGTCTTGGACCGCTAGACGAATGAGGACAGGAAACAACGCTCTCTTTCTCCGTATGTAAAGATGTTAAGGTATTATTACCCTCCGCAGGGATAACACAATTGCCAAATATGGTCAACACAAGAAAGCCTCCGGGGCGAGAATTTTGTGAGTTTTCGTGGGGGAATTTATTATACTATAATTTTTGCCACCCACGTATTAATTACAGCTCAAACTAGAGCTTATGTAATTTTGGAGAAAAAGAGACGCTTTCCCCATCCTGGATTCGAACCCAAGGTCCCTCTGTTTAGCCCGGAGAAAGAGAGCGTTGTTTCCTGTCCTCATTCGTCTAGCGGTCCAAGACACTCCGGGCTAAACGGAGGGACCCTGGTTCGAATCCAGGATGGGGAAAGCGTCTCTTTTTCTCCAAAACGAATAAGCTCTAGTTTGAGCTAATTAATACGTGGGTGGCAAAAATTATTGTATAGTAAAAAGGTATATGTTGTAAAGGTAGGCACTGTAACGATACATGTTGTGAAGATATGCACTGTAAAAAGTACACGTTGTGAAGATACGTATTTTGGTGAAAGACACGCATATTCCAGTGAAAGGTACACACATATTCCAGTGAAAGGTATACATATTTCAGTGAAAATACATATTCTAATGGATATACATGTTTTAGTAAAATGACATGTCCTAATGAAGAAAAGATGCACGTTCCAATAAAGACAAGATACATGTTCCAATAAAGTTGCATGTTCTAATGGGAAAACATGTTCTAATGGAGATAATGCTCTAAATGGAGATACATGTTCCAATGAAGATACATGTTCTAATGAAGATATGAACTTATGTGAAAATTCACGTTATGAAAGTATGTGTATTATATTCTTCCCTTTTTGTGTCTTATTGTACATGTTAAGAAAATACACGTCATGGCGATGTATTTGCGAAGATGTACTTTCTTATGAAAATCCATGTCTCCGATTTTGTGTTACGACAGTGATAAATCCTTCCATTTCGAGCTACAGGGTACTAGAACTCATTTGGCACAGCATACCTTTGCTGTCCTTGCGCCATAAAGTTGATTCAGTATATGTTGAGTTAACCAAGTATTTAGGTCTTTTTAAATTAGTGGACATAGTGTGCAATTCTAATATATAGGACCCAAAAAATCGTACTCGCCAGAATAGAAGAACATTCACCCGCTTAAAAAAATACAGACAGACAGACATACAGACAGATATGGAACCAAGTAGGAAAAACAAATTTCGTAATCGTCAATTTCAAAAATCTAGTCACCCCACCGCCAATAGGACTTGACTTTGTGGAGCCCTGATAATATATATATATATATATATATATAGTCTAGAATCGATGCAACTCAGACAGTGTTTAGAACCTTTATAAAGCTGTTTCAATCAACTGACACAAGTAGTTGTTGTTGTTAAAATAGCGCCATAAACACTTCGAAGGCCAGTTGAACCGCCCCAGTTTGCGAAACTAATTATGTGTGGGTTATTTAGGGCTTTCTTGTTGAAGTAGGGCCTCTGGCGATCTTTACAGCACTTGACAGATTTTCTTTTATATGTTAATTTTTTCACACTACACATACAGGTATAACTGATATTTATTCACCGACGTCGAAATTTAGTGGTGTGTGTATGTGTGTATAGTAATATTATTTTTATTACTATTGAGTGTTTCAGTGCTTTGCAGAAGAGGTTTGAGACGAACTGGGCCGAGAATACAACTCTTTTTTTCTGAGCATGTAGTTTATTCGGGATCCGAAAAAGTGGCCCCGCGGACATTTCACCCCTGGACATCTCACCCTCTGTAAATAATGAGTAGGCTACAAAATTGTAAATAAT
>QLNU02015270.1:51424142-51464478 GCA_006491805.2 Dysdera silvatica | reverse complement strand
GCATATGCTAGTCGCTTATGCTTAGTTATGCAATCATATATACACAAGTTATGCGATCGCTTAACTTATTGTTTTTGCTAGACAATCAATCATTCTTCTGCTATGTAATCACTCATTCTTGTGCTATTCAGTCGCTCATTTTTCTGCTATGCAATCCCTCATTCTTCTGCTATGCAATCTTCTATTCTTCTACTATGCAAACGCTTATCTTTTGCTATGCAATCATTTATGTTTTAGGGTTCTAGGAGGAATAGACAAGTTCGTCCTCTGTCAGACAACACAGCTTTCCGACGGCTCCGAGCTTCTATCGTCAAAGTAATCAAACCCTAGAATACGGATTCGTAGAAAACAGCAAGCGCCTGGTACCAGCGGGATTTAAACCTAGATTTTCCACACGGCTAGCAAGCTCGTTAACTCTACGTCGCCTTACGGCAGACAAAAATGAACTTGCACTACGGTAGCGTAGAGATGTAAGGCATGGCGTTAACCATTATTTAATTCAACGGGTATAATAAATATCGATACGCTACGTCATTCAACGGCTGAATAACGCAACGAGTCTTTTCGATTATGATCGATGGGCGAAGTCATTCATTAGTTCTTTCAACGAGCAATTTGGCACATCTTCGCCATTGAACGAATGCTGATTACCCTACCCACCGTTACTCAGGGTTAAGTCCCGATGACGAAAGGATTCACATTCCCTGAAAATTTTAAGTCCCGACACAGCATGACTTCATCTGACCTTGCGCCTTGAAGTAAAACAATTTAAAAAGACCTTGCGTTATTTATTATAAATTTTAAGGATATTATGTGAGGTGCGACAATCATAATCACATTCCCACATTATATTTCTGGATCACAGAATCGATTATATTCAGGTCACAATCACAGCTGGCGCAGTATAGCTCAGATGCTCTTGCGTCATAAAAAACCCAAACAAACAATCACAATCACAGCATAACTCAGCAAAAGGCTATAAAAAAGATTATGAGATGAATCACGTTTTGTTTTCCACGATCCGAAGTTCATTTCAGCCGTAAAATATTCAATTACCAATTACTATGGCCGAAATCTATTTACCCGTTTATCCGTCCATTAAGCACTTCACTAGGCTTGAAAATTTTCGACTTTGTGTCAAGATGTACGGTTAAAATATTTATGGAAGGTAGTCAAGAATCTTAATGGAACAGAAGTTATGGAGTTAATGGCAGAGCAGGAGCGCTTGGTGGCAATTTTGAGCTAAGAAATTTGCTCGTAAAAAGATATCAATGATATTTCATATTTCTTATAACCGCGTCTTCAATTAAACCATTATCGCGAAATTTAGATAATTATAAGAAAGATTTTGCTAGTATTTGATTTCCTTTGCCTAATAATTTTGTCAAAAACATTGCATTTAACATAAACTTAGTCTCGAAATGAAAATCTATATATTGTAATTTATTTTTTAAAACGCGGTTGCAAGAAACTAAATTATACGTAGATTTAAAGAATATTCTAATTTACATGGGGCGAAAGAAATTTATCGCGGGCACATTAGGCCGATGGATGTTAATTATAAAAGAATCTTGTTCCACTACTAGGTATTATTAATATTGGTTTACCATTTATTCAGCTTAGCATTTAATCAAAAACTGAATAATAATGTCCGTTATTTTTGCATATAGTAGACAGAAATCTTTAGCTCGACACCACCACAGCAATCAGAGCCTTTTATCCTCCTTTTTATTCGTGAGATCATCAACCGCCAAAATATGTAGTGTAATCCCCGATGAAAGTTCTTCTGAGAAAGATTTCGTCACAAATATGTTTCCTGTTTGCCCATAGTAGGATTTTATCTAATGTTCTAAATGTCTTAATTATGTTTGGTCCAAGCATGTAATAATTCAAAAATTGGGAAGTGGGGCTCATGTGTGCTTATTAAAATAATGTGTTTAAGCGTTAAAGGGAAAATATATTTTGCTATCTGAAGGAAAGGGCTTCAGCCCTTGCCCCCTTTTCATACTCTACTCTTCTGGAGCCTGACACTCAGAATGACCCTTGCTGGCCTGGCGCCATAAATATAGATGCAACATCTTGTGGCGGTAGAAAATGGCACATTTTCATTCTATTTGTAAACCTAGCTGCTAATTACTGAACATATTTAATGTCGTGATTTTCTTTCGAACGAATAAATATGAGTTTCATTTTCAATTCCATCGCTACATTACACCGATATTAATCAAATTTTTCTGGCCTGTATTTATCTAACCACGTAATGTAGTTTATTACCAAATTATGTTGTTATTGCCGAATTCAGATACAAAACTTTCAACTACACAATATATATACAATTTCGTTTGTCTTTTGTATCTGGTCTTTACCAGAAAAACAGAACAAATGATTTACAGAGTGGAGATAGCGATGTAACCTAATCATCGATAACGGATCACACAAGTCCAGTCGTTATAACCGATAGTCGTTATAAACAATATTTTGCTTTAATCATAGTATGGCAGTATACTTTTAAACCTATTTAGGTCCTATTTTAAACGTATTTATATGAAATGTACAAAAGAAATCGCCTGAAATTTACAGTGTTTTTTTCAACAGGAATATTGTGTTTATTGTCCAGAAAGTGGGAAGTAAACTTATTTGGATTAGCTGTCACAATAGCTGACTACTGAATCCTTATACATCCTCAATATAAAAGATGATGTCATATACGATAATATGCGGAGTCATTATAAACCGTATATATATATATATATATGTGTGTGTGTGTGTGTGTGTGTGTGTGTAATCAAACTTCTTCTAGTGCTCTCGTCGTTACGTGAAGTTCGTCATTATAAACATTCTCCACTGTATTATTAGCTTCTTAAATTCTTCTCAGTATCTCCCTATTATCTGAAAAATGAGAGCATAGATGTGAATAAAAGAACTTCTTCGTTTTATAGTCTTAATCAAATAAATTGTTCTTCTCTTCATTAAATCTGTAAAATAATGTGAAATGGAGTAAATCAAAATGGGAGCTATGATTTATGAAATACGTTATTTGACAGGAAGCGAGCTTCGTAACAAGCTGTTGCTTTCTGCTCATCTTCATTTCTAAGCTGATCGTGGAAATGTACTCTAAATCTCAAAATTATCAATTTAAACTTTAAAATGATATCACTGTACCACCAAGAACTGTACACATGAAATGAAATTTTGTCGCTGTATCTCCTCTATGCTAAATCGTATGATCTTTTTTAAAGCTAATTAAACACAAATAACTTTTGAATTTGCTAGTCTTCTGGTGATAATATATCTATAAATTATTCAGCTATCGCTGATTGATAAGGATGTAATTCGAAGTTTCAAAGGGGGTAACATAAACATGATTAAATACATACAATAGTCTCAATTAATGTCACTGAGGAAATTAATGGACTGTAGCTAAATAATTACATAGAATACTTGTTTTTAAAAAGTCATTTGTTTATTCATTCGCGCAACGAAAAAATCGAATAAGGAATTGCTTTTATTTTGATAATCATATCGATAGTAATATGCAACCGAATCTAAAATCGATTAATCGATTTATTGAACACGATCCTTTTTCGAAAAGCATACTGCAAACCGAAAAAATTATGTTTTCTTTAAATAAATACGTTACACTCAATCTTCAAAAATAAAATTGTAATATAATTAGCTCAAAGGTATATGTTTATACTTTTATATATAATGCAGTCAGTATTACTCAAAAATTACAGAAATACATTTTATAACGCGTATGTATTAATTTTCAGCCATCTGTAACTAAAACGTAAGTTAGTAACGTTTGTCAGCCACAAGAACAATTGTTTAAACATTCAATTTATTCAAGGAGTGAATTATTTACCATCCAAGCAAAAATTCGAAGTCCTGCAATAGCGCATCAGTAAAGCGTTTTTCTATCACGCTTTAATCCTAGGTTTGACTCCCCTCCGTGTCAAAGATATGACGCTTATACCAAATAACTGCTCACTGCAATTGCGGTGTTGATTCCCTAGGTTTTAAACATCTCGGATTTCTCGGAAAATGCAGCTTCCGGCCCAGCATGACCACTGCACCGTACAAACAAACAAAAATTGGATAACTACTATCGTTTCTATAACCAATCAAATGTCGTCACTGACCTAAAGTATAAAAAATATTCCGCTTGTTTCGGGAACTGCCCTTCTCTTCATCAAGCGAGATTTGTACTCATTCTTACCGTCTTGAAAAGCTTGCTGAATAGCAGCTATAATTCCCCAAACTGAGAGGTCTTGTCTTATACGTTGTTGGGCCAGTGACGAAATCTTACTAATGTTGGTAAGCTCTGACAAATCGTTGTACTCTTTGTTTCTATCGTTTATATTGAATATTCAGGTGAGAATCTACATATTTGACATTATTTGTTTAAGATAATGTTATTTATTGTTTTTGGTTTATATAATCGTTAAACATATAATGAAACAGGTATGGAATTTAAATTTTATTATAAAGGTATGGCATTTAAATTTTATTATAAAACTATATGTCGTATCAGATTATAATGTTAGGTTCAAACTGAAGCAGAATTTTTGTACTGATTTTGACATAACTGTGGTATTTTTTAATTAAGTTTTAATTTTTTTTTCACGTCTAATAAATATAAAAATTGAAGTTTACGCCGATATCAACGCCGTTTGCAACTGAAAATGAATAGATTCTCTAGCCTTAATAAATCCTTTTGGTACGCAAGTTTTATGAAGATGCGTTATCGGTAATTTTGTCTTTTATAACTGTTCGATGTTTTAGGAGAAGTAATGCGATAACAAGCAAGGATTTGGAAATTAAAAAAAATCCTTCTTTTCTAATTTATATGCTTATTACCGAAATTTTCTTTATGATATATATGCTATAGGTGTCAGTAGCAGGAGGATTGTGAAATTAAATATTTTAACTAAATTCCTCCTCCTAACACACGGAGAAAAGTGTTAGCATTAAAACCTGCCCATGGGTATTTATGCGAATGTTCAAAATTTTACGTCTAATTTTATAGGTTTTATAGGCATTTTAGGGGCTATTTTATAGGTATTATAGGTATTTTATGGGCGATTTTATAGGTATTATAGGTATTTTAAGGGCGATTTTATAAGTATTATAGGCATTTAAGTTAATTTTAAGCTGATTTTAAAGCTAATTTTATAGGTATTTTAAGGCTAATTTTATAGGCATTTTAAGGATAATTTTATAGGCATTTTAAGGATAATTTTATAGGCATTTTAAGGATAATTTTATAGGCATTTTAAGGATAAATTTATAGGCATTTTAAGGATAATTTTATGGGTTCCAATAAAATACTGGGTGATTATAAAAAAAGCACTGATCAACTTCTAGACATATAAGTAAGAAAAACTCAAAACCAAGTCTTCATTTTAACCTTAGCTGAGATGGGGCTTCATCCCGCAATCTACAATCTTCCTGTGTTTCCATAAAGTCGATATTCATTATTCTTCAATAGGTTAAATTTACTATTTTCATATTTAACATGCAAAATATAAAATCAATCTTTCGTTAAAATTTAAATAAAAAGAATTGTGTTCGCACAGCATAAATCACGTTGTCTTTGCGTCATTAAACTGCAACCAACTAGAAATGTGCACTGTTGTTTATTTATAGATTGTAATTTCTGATACCTACGCTTGTGCTCAAATTAAAGACTTTGATATGTGTGTGTATATATATATATATAGGAGAAACAGAGAGATCGCCCTAACCTTGAGGCGAACTAGGGTTCCTCCGTTTTATCCAGAGTGCCGTTACCGCTGGGCAACCAACGGACAGGCGCGATGCTCCCATTCTTCGTAGTGTATATGAGATTTTGTATAAGACAGTATTATCCTTCTCAGGGTTTACCCAATTGCCAAATGTCAGCACACAAATTTTACAGCGTACGTATGCGCTTTGATGATTCAATGTTTTTTCCTTTTCCAGTGCTTTTTGAATTAATTCCATGCACATTTCCAAATCATTTAAAAGAAAATAAATATGTGTTTTCTACCAAAGATAGCAAATATTGAATAGCGTTTGCGGAAATTCATGCAGCAATTTTTATTTGCAAATGCTTTTTTTGCATTTTAAGGAGAAACATGGTAAACTCTGCAGGAAAGTTTTCTCCTTCATCAAATGCCCCTTTCTCTGGCCTCAGAGATATAGGAAAAGAAATGGGTATTTCCTAAACTATAATACTCTTAAACTTTTCCGATGTATTTTCCCTCAGATTGGTCATAAAAACGGAGTTTTCGTGCAAACACGCATAAATACAAATAAAAACAAACCTGTCTGCCGTGAAACGAAACCAAATGATGCACAACTACTTTTAAAATAAATAGAATATACAAATACAGAAAAATATATTATTTTTTAATTCCGAAAAACAACGCCGATAAAAAATTGAATATATTATTTGCGGACTTTGAACTTAGATTATTCTAAATAATTGTTAGTTCGATTTTTTCCGGATTTGTGAGATAATACATTTATGATATGAGAACTTTGTATTTTATATATCGTTGTCTCTCTTTTATTAAATTCTTCAAAATACCATCAGATTCTTTCACAATACCATCATATTCTTTTCACAATACTATCAGATTCTTTTCACAATACCGTCAGATTAATTTCGCAATATCGTCAGATGCTTTTCACAATGCCATAAGATTCTTTGCAGAATACCATCATATTCTTTTCACAATACCGTCAGATTCTTTTCACAATACCGTCAGATTCTTTTCACAATAACATCAGATCCTTTTAACTATACCATCAGATTCTTTGCAAAATTCCATCAAATTCTTTTCACAATACCATCAGATTCTTTTCACAATGCCATCAGGTTCTTTTCGAAATACCATCAGATTCTTTTCACAATGCCATCAGGTTCTTTTCGAAATACCATCAGGTTCTTTTCACAGTATTGTCAAATTTGTTTACAGTATCATCAGATTCTCTCTATTCACGCTAGAACCTTATTTCTTGTTAAACCATTATTAGATTTGTGAAATGTGAAGTATAAAAGGTTAGGGAAAGCAGTTTTAAACGCAAAGTGGTCAAACCCTGGTTAAACAATAAAAGAAGTAGAGTACCCAAATTGTTGAACCCACCCGAAACAGTTCTCCTCAATGCAACCGAATGTTAAAATTATTGGTAAACAATCCTCTTTCGGTCATGTTACAAATTTAATGCTTTTAGGTTGTACAATTCATTTTAGACTCAGAATTATTAAAGATCCTGTAAAATTAATTTCTTGAATTTCCCACCGCAATAGGATAGGGGAACAGTATTTGTTATTAAAGACGTAAATTTTTTCTTATCGTTACCAGTCATGTGGTAATATTAAATGATAAATTATGTTTTTATATAATAAATAAAACGCGTTTACAGTGAAGTTTTATATGTCCTCGCACTGGGAGGATGAAAAGTCGTTTTTAGCTCATTTGGAAGAGTCTTTGGACGGATGAATACGAATTTCCCTGCTTAGAATCTTCGTACACTACAAAATCGTCGTCGTTATATCAGGTTTCGTTGTTATATACGATGTCGTTATAACCGATATATTTAGTATGGAGTAGAATAGCAAACCAAACTTATAAAAATTTCGTTGTGATATGCCGTTGGTCGCTATAACCGGCATCGTTATAAAAAATTTCCACCGTATATGCCATAATTATGTGGGCTTTCTCGCTTTCATTATTATTTAGCTATTTTAATATAATACATGAATATGTTATGATACGATATATGTTTGCAATATTATGAAATTTTATAGCCTTTTCCCTGATTTTGCTATTGCGTATGACTAATGCCCTACTTTTTGTGTATTTTTGTGCATGGGTGTCTGTGTCTTATTTTGCAGCAATTATACACACTATAAATTTCTTAACTGAAAGTAATATTTTCCTAATTTAGACGTATTTAAACTGTTCTCTAGCATCAAAATTGAAAATTAAATTTCAGTAGTTGTTTCAATTTCTGTATTTTGATCTTAAATTTTAGTATTTCAGTCGTTTTCAGCACTTTAGAAAGAATAGAACATTTGCAGCTATCTCTAAACAAAAATAGAAGTTTTGTGCCCAATACTTTTTGCTTAGATTACTATCATTTCCCGAAAGTATACTTGCAAGGGAAATTTTGACATTGGACAGAACGTGATTTATGACCGATATTTGGGTAGTTGGGAGGACAAAATAGGAATTTAAATTCCTCTTTTCTTCTTTTCATCAGATCCAAATGTTTAGCCACAGCCACAAAATAGCAGTTTAAATCTTTCGAATTATATCCAAAAATCATTAAACATTTCAAAAATCTTGGCACATATGCATTAAAGCAAAAAAAGTAAATAAACAATGCAAAATCGTAGTACATATGTAGTAAAGATAAAACATTAGACATTATAAAGCACTTGAACAGATGTAGTAAAGAATAAATTTTAATCTTCGTAAAATCTTACCCACAGATGTAAAAAAAAGAATTAAATGTTGTAAAATCTTGGCAAAGATATAGTAAAGAAAAAAGTATTAAACATCGTAATATCTTAGCACAGATAGAGTAAAGAAGAAACAATTCATTTACTGCGTAAACTATTTTAAACAGAATTGTTAGTTTGACTCTAAGCTGAACAAATAATTCGATCGAATAAAATTTCAGCTATTTGTTAGCACACTTTTTATTTCGGTGCACAATTGAGCAATGGCATAAAAATATGGCACAAATTACATAAATTTATCTTTTTAGTCAGAAGTACGTACAATATTAGCTTTAACTGATCGTCTGCCGTTTCACAAAGCACCAAATTTGCTGCAAAGTTTTAATATTAAAATATTTACAAATTTTTGAAGAAGTACTATATAATTTTAATTACTTTAACAGTAAATTTAATTTTTAGGGTTCTACTATTGCATGTTAAGCGCCGAAGGTGTTAAAAATAATGGAAATTCTCGACCTTAGAAGTAAAAACGGATTATTTACAGCAGAATTTCATATCAATAGTGAGAATAATTGACTATGGTTAGAAAGCAACCTCTCGAGTCAATGAAAAGTTTGAATTTATTGCTGAAGGAAGGAAGGATCATTTATGTCTCTTTCCAGATGAGAACAAATTCAAAAAGGTAATAAGCCGCTTTCAAATGGTTATAATTAACAAGAAAACTAACTGCCGACAAATCTTACACATGAAGTGAGCAATAATTACTCCATTATCAATAATTCTTGGAAAAACCTCTTCCGCCATCTCTGAGCATCGTTTCGGAACTCTCCGGATGCAGAAACACA
Source organism: Dysdera silvatica (assembly GCA_006491805.2). Taxonomy (NCBI): domain Eukaryota; kingdom Metazoa; phylum Arthropoda; class Arachnida; order Araneae; family Dysderidae; genus Dysdera; species Dysdera silvatica. The sequence goes on along the minus strand of QLNU02015270.1, from coordinate 51,455,178 downwards.
AATTGGAAAATATTTTTTTTTTCCAGAGATAGATACGGTCTACGACCCTTTTAATTTAAATCGCAACTTTAATTCCTGACGAACACTTGGGAAAATTTGAAAAAATAAATAAATGTACTTAATTTCTCGTTCCCTAGATATTTAAAAATTCCGTTTCCTACAGAAAATTTGCAGGATTATTAACTATCCCGGGTCCTTTTATAAGGTGTCATCAAATGATTTAAGTAAACTGTAAACGAGTTTATTTGTAAAGTTGAAATTTAGAAATTAACTCTAATAAAAATTAAACTAAAAATACAAATAACACGCTGGCGGCTCAATAAAAAAACCGACACACACTCATAATCATAGATATTAATCTAGATAGAAAAGTATTTTTTATTATTAATTTTCACAAATACTTATTATAAATATTAATTTAGATAGAAATGTATTAGTTTTGTTATTATTTTCTCGTTTCTGCCGAAATTGTTTTAAATTTCATATGAAAGTGTATTAAAATTTAAGAAGATTGTACTAAAAACTGGATAGATCTATGGCCTCAAACAGCTGCCCTTATATCAAAGCTTGAAGATTTCCTTTAACAATCAGCATTCAACGCCACGTAAACATGCTCTAAAATGCAAAAAAAGCACCTTTACTTATACAAAAAAGAACATCTATATTTAGGGGGTATGCTTATAAGAACTAGGACATTTCTAAATTTATCAACCCTTAAAAAATTATCAACTTGACCCAACAACTTTCGGTCTGAGTTTAAGCTGGATTTTTACTCCTTCCCAGGAATTTTTAATACTGCGTTAAAACATAATAAATCATTATGCCGAAGGCACTGTGTATTAATTTAAATTAAAGAAAATTGAAGGAAAGGAAATTATTTTACTTGCATATTAAGGCGTCCTTGTCTTGACCAATTTTTGGGAAAGGTCGTTACACCATCTTCACTAAAGGACTTTCAGATATACACTGTCCACCTGCTGGAAGTTTTTGCTCCTGCAAAAATAGACGCCGTGTAGGGTTACCAGGTTAGGTGATTGCATCATCCAGTGAAATCATTTTTCCGCCTGCCCTTTAGCAAGGGATGTAGCATTTGGGATGTGGGATAAAGCTGGGTTCTGACAACCTAAACTTTTCCTGGACCGTAACTGTGATGTTCAAGTTCCGTGATATATCTTAGTGATGTTATGTTGATCTAGCACTTTCTCACCACCAGTTCTTGGTCTGAGTGGTCAGAGCGAAGTCCTGGCTAGACTTATGTTTCTTCAACTCACTTTGAGTGTACGCTTGGGAGTTCTGAATCATTCTGTAGATTTACCAGATGTAAACTTCAGCCGTATCCTCACTAGCATGTGTGTGTGGTTTATTAAATGGGCCAATTTTAGGGGAACATAAAAAGGCGAGGTGATTCTGAGATGGAATTTAATAAATTTATAAGTTAAGTAGAAAAGTATCATTAATTATGGGAAGAAGAGAGTATAGGAATTTTTAGGCGATAAAACATTGACATAAATTCTGTTAAAAGTGATGTTTCCTCTACACAAGTATTGATTTAGTTATTAGAAAAAAAGTCACTTCAAAGATGATGTATTTTCTTCAGCTGAAGTTTCTTTTCGTTTACAGGATTTTCCAAATGTCAATAATAGATAAGCTTTTTTTGCACTGTAGAACAGGTTTATGAGGCGTTGAATACTGCTTGTTAAAGGAAATATTCAATCTTTGATATAAGGGCAGCTGTTTGAAGCCATGGATCCAACCAGTTTTTAGTGCAATCTTCTTAAATTTTTAATACACTTTAATCTGAAATTTAAAACAAATTCGGCAAAAGCGAGAAAAATAATAACAAAACTAATACATTTCTATGCAGATTAATATTTATAATAAGTGTATGTGAAAATTAATAATAAAAAATACATTTCTATTTAGATTAATATTCTTAATTGTGAGTTTGTGTCTGTTTTTTTTACTGGGCCGCCTGTGTGTTATTTTATTTTTAATTTAATTTTTATTAAAGTTAATTTCTAAATTTCAACCTCACATATATACACCTACTGAAGTACAGTATGTTAACATACCAATAATGCCAGCTAAACTTCCAGGATTAAAAAGATGAAATGCGACGAAAACATTCCCTGAAATTCTGGCACGAGTGCAAAAATTCCGAGAATAGGGATTTAAAAACATTTTATTTTACTTAAATGTAAATTTTATAAATGACCACTCATAACAAGATGAAGAATCAAATTGGAGAGAAATATAATAACAGAGTATAGAGACAATGATCAAATACTGTTCTTTTTTCGAAAACAGGATTAAGGCTAAGGAAACTGTGCCGTTAAAATTAAGGACAAGCCACTTATGTGTAATTATCCGAAAGCTTTGCACAACGGGAGGTTCTCATTAGCTCTGACTAAACGTTTCCCCTTTGTCTTAATATGTGCTTTTATCTTAGATGTCAGAAATCGAAGTTCAGCAAAAAGTCGGCACTTTCATTAATATACAGCATTTATATAAATATTTAAGTAAAATTATTCACAAAATAATGTGATCATAAGAATAAATATTTAAATATATCCGATCAATCATTATTTATTTTTTATTTCTGAAAACTTCGTGCTGCGAAGGGAATATCTGATAAGTTTGATGGATGTTTAAATGAAATATGTGCGAGTTTGATGATAAACCGAGAAACAGGCGACTTTGAAGATCTGTGGGTGTTGTGATATGTTTATATAAATTTAACTTTCTTACCGAAACCCTTCTTTACATTAGTCCATTCTGTTAAATGGGTTCACCGAAAAGAAAAGGTTATAACCTACAGGATTTTACCATATAATGTATGCATCTTTGTAGTAATAATACGCAATTTTTCGTAATTTTAATTTTGATATTCTCTCAGTATTCATAGCATTATTTTCCAAATTATGCCATATTATGGGTAGTATAAAATATGTAAAATTTGTATGTAACTCTCATCCATTAAGTTAAAATGCATCCAAACTATAAAGAGATCAAACCTTTCCTAACTGAAATATAATTCTCTATTACGCTACCTGAAATTGTAAAGTATGGAATTGTCTATTCAAGGTATATGAAGTCATTTTTAATGCGCTATAAAGCATTATTTTTGACGGCGGTGCCTTCAAAAACCTTGTGGGTGCCTAGGGGTTTGGTACGCTGAAAAAGGTTATTTCTTCTCTCTACCCTTCTACGATCGAGGTCCGTAAAATGAATATCTAAAGTTCAGATTCGGCCAGCAGTCTGCCATTTGGTGATTTCTACTCTAAAGTTTGGTGAGAAAAGGCTTCTTGAATAACAAGTATTAACTATATTACTTTTCGCAAATATAAATAGAGTGATTGGGCGTTGTGGTGACATTGAAGAGACATTTATTGTACACACGGTATATCAAATTGTCAATATGCCGAACTTTCCCCCCGACTTCACAGCTACAAGACTGTCATAGTCAGGTATATATATGCGATCACACAGCGTGTGTGCAGGTAGTCGTGTGCTGCCACCAGCTCGGCTCGTAGCTGAGCAATATACGTCTCTTCGTGAGGCGGGTTCTTTATTCCTGTTTTCTAGGTAGAAAACTAGAAGGTCGATGATGAAGAGTGAGGTAGATATCAAGAATGAAGAAACAATCTAAGACTATTTATTGAAGGTGGTTAGTATATACATTGACATCACAGACAAGGCAACTATAGGCGCACCGCGTCCTACTCCTCTGCCTCGTTCGATCTCCTCTCTTACCCACTGTACCCAACCAACTCTTTCTCCACTATGATATAATTGATCAGTCTTAAGAGCGTGGTCACACCTGATTGGCCGATGTGACCCTTCTCCCCGTTCCATACATGTTTCCCATAAATATTCTGTAATGTCAATCTGGACCTTGCAGACCAGAGTTATTGCAATTTTATCCGCCCACATCCGGACTGTTTCCTCTCGACCCTTTTCACAAAGAAGACCTACAAGTCTCACTTTCCCATGCTAACGCCATGTGATCATTACAAAGACAACTGTTGGTATCTTCCTAATCGATCATGATGACGAAGGAGCCTTTGGAGGTCGCCATATAACGCGGAACTCTTGTATAACCTTCGCATTTTATTAAAAGCATTTTGTACATAATAATTTTGACACCCATGATTTAGCTCAGACTAGAGCTTTTTACATATAGGATAAAAAGGGGCATCACTTTTCCCCCTAGGCCGTACAGGACGGGAACGAAGCCCCTTTCCTTTTTCCTAATTTTTTCATTTTTTTTAAAAATATTTTAAAGTTCTAAAGCTTGAAGTACGGAATATAAAACCGTACGACTTCGCAGGTGGTAAAACATTTTAAAAACGCATTTAATTTTTTATTATTACACACTTTGTTTTATATGAACTTAGGAGTCGTGTCGGGTAAATCAGTTTAATGGGCTATGGTCTTTATATTTTTAATATACGGATAATGTGCTATGCGGTTAAATTAAATTTAGAGATTTTTTTTATAAAGTTGTGTGCCTGGAGCCCAACTCCGTTGTCGTGCCTGTTATCACCATATAAAAAAGTGAAGTGCGTGTTCGAGCAGCTTACCTGATTGGAACAGTTGAAACTGGATAAGTGCAGTTAGATGAGTTTTGGGGAAAAAAAATGAAGATTTCATCTTTCCTCATTTGCTTTCTTTTAAGCGACATCTTTTAAATGGAATATTTTCCAGAAGTTTTTTAATTAAACTTAACGAACCCTAACGTTTTTAACAAATACTGGAGTTGATTTTTTTGGAGATAGTTTTAAGCAGCAAAAATTTTTGTTCGCGTAGATTTGGAGAAAGTTGAGCAAAATATAAAAAGAATATGTTGTAAAAAATTTAAGTGGGATCCTAAATGTTTCAGGTTTTGGATGGAATTTCGTAAATTTAGAGATTTCCACCAGGTTGGTTGATATTTCGTTCCGAATATAATATTTAATACTCTCTGCGTTTCCTGAGTTATGCGATTTGCGTGAAAATTTGGCATTTTGTTATAAATACTATTGATAAGGCTACTGAATGAAGGTTTGGAGTTTCGAAATAATTTCGTTCTAACAGTATAAGCGTATTCATTATTATATGTGTTCTAGTGCTCTTCGTGCAAACCTTATTGGTTTGTGACACAATCTTCGAAATTGTGCCTTTGCAAATTTACGCTTAATTCATTGCGATTTAACTTATTTATGGGAAATTATTTGCCATTGAAAATAAATTAGAAGTGATCAAAAAGAAATCTCTAAACTTATATCCCCAATATCTTTTTTCTTTAGAATGATTAAATTCTTGGCATTCCGAGATTACGGAGGAAATCCACATTTTATTACAAATTATCGTGATCTAAATAAGTGGTTCCCAACCTGGGTCGCGACCCTCGAGGGGATCGCAAACTGGTTTCTGAGGGTCTCCGCAAATATTTTTGGTCCCGATTATTTTTGTAAGGAATTTTATACCAAATGTTTCCAACGCTTTTACAACAACATGGCTACACACATTGCAATATTTTACTAATGGTTGTTAACTTTATATCTATAACATATACACACTCTTTTGTAAAAAAAAGTAGCACCATGAAAAAATTATCTGTATTATTTACATTAAATGTACATCCAGCACATACGCCGGTAAGGGAATGATAATAAATTCAAGGCCGTAGGACCTATCAATGGCTAGGACTTGCGCATTGAGTATTCAAATCAATAGTTGGTAAAACACCCTCCCCACCGGCGGCGATGCATGCTTCTATACGTCTAGATAAGGAGTGATAAAGATTCCTCATGTCATCCTGCGACGCATTCTGCCAGGAATTTCTCACCTGTTGCTGCAGATTTGCGATATTTCGCGGTGCCCGAATCTGGCGGCCTACCATGTCCCATACATGTTCGATTGGCAAAAGGTCTGGTGATCTTGCTGGCCAAGGAAGGTTATTAACATCAAGGACGCAGCTCACTGATATACGAGCCGTGTGAAGCCTCTCATTATCTAGTTAAGAAATGGCCCCAGACTTTCGTGTCATGAAGGGCAATGCAATTGGCCGCAGAATGTTATCAACACATCGCTGAGTTTTTAAAGTTGTGTGCAAGATGACTAGAGGCGTCCTGCTGTCGTATGAGATAACACCCCACACCATCACGATAGGAGTAACGGCAGTGCGCCTCTGTAAAACAGGGTGTTTGGGACCGCTGGCCCTGGTACCTCCACATATGGATCCAATGGTCAACTGCTTCAAGACTATGAGATACCAATCGGCTGACAGCCATAATGATCGGCTACGACACCATTTCAGACGACTCTGTGTGGGGTTACGTGCAGACGCCTTAAAGGCCGCTGTGAACGTAACTACTCTACCTCGGCTTGCTTCCTGCGATGGCGGTGGGTTTCACGGGTGGTATGGGAGAGACTGTAGCACGTTGGATGGTGGACAATGATGTCGTTGGATCAGCTCAGGCCAGTCGCACAACCAACCGACCTTGCCTCGCATCCATGCACCTTGGCCTTCCAGAGCTTTCATTCTGCCGATAAGTTCCTCGCAGCAACCATTACTGCCAACACCTTTCCACATCAGTGTCCGCTCGGTTTTCTGGGTAGGACCAGCCGGCTTCACGCATCCCGGCTATACGACCACGTTCGAAGTCGACCAGTTGGCTCCAACTTCTTCGACAACGTCCCAACGTCATTACTGGTTGCGTCTCCAGGGAACTGCAACGCCGAAAACGAGAAAAAATAAACCGTTCGCAATTTTTACCTCTTTTGTACGATGCCAGTTGTGCAGTAGAAATGCGCGCTATGATCGAAGTTAACACTCATTGGCTTTGAAAATTCATATATTTGCATACTTGATCTAAAGGAATTTGCATGCGAAATTTTGAGATGATTTGATTATTTTTTAGGGGTGTTTTGTTTTCTTTCCAAAGGAGTATATACATAATTAACAAAATATTATTTTATATTTACTATGTTTTCTTTATTCTAATTAAAACCAGTTTATTATGCAAATGTGGCGGTGGTGGACAGAGGCGAGGGTCGCAGCTTGAAGAAATTTGGGAACAACTGGTATAAACGGACGGTATAGTTATTTTCCAATTTTCTGCAATTATTCTTTGCGAAAGAAATTAATGCATCATTAAATGTTGTTTATTCGTTTAGTGATATACTTGTATATGGCAATTGTCAATTCGCCTCAAGTTATCTATATAATGTGTAATACAGGAAAAAAATATTTTTATATAGCATAGCCCGCGAAAAGTTTTTCTTTTGCAAAGATATTTAAGCTCCAGTTTGAGAAGGTAAAATAGAGACTTAATAAAATAAAACATAATTGAAATAGTAAAATTTCAATAACAAAATAATTCGATATAGCTCCAGAGAGATTAAATTGAACGTCAAAAATCAGTGTTATAAACGCAGTAAACGTAACTTTATTTCAATTGTAACGCTAACATTTCTCACTCAAAGAAATTAAAATATGTAAATATTAATTTTATTATGCGTATCATAAAATAAATTGCTTATTACAGATTTTAAAATACATGTTTGAAAATTAAATTTTAATTGATCTATTTTTAATTTCGTTGATAATAAATATATTTCAATAAACTGTGTATTATATCGTATGACTGTGTATATATATCACATAGTTATAACTGTGTATATATATATCGCACTCTGTAAAACAAATTGTTTATGTGTTTGAAAAAATCCAGCAAACTTTTATTAGACAACTGGAAAATTAATTAATTACTAAAAAAAACCGTTTTATTGTTTTTTTTGCGTGTCAACCGGTTAAAAGCACTACGTTTTGAATGAATTTTATTTCGCAATGTAATTAATCAGAATACGATTTGAAGGAGAAAAAAAGGTAGAAACTGTTTATGAAAAAATGATTATTTTGAAAACAAGAAAAAACATAGAGCATATTTGTTGGTATTTTTATTAATAGAAATGGAAATTTTATTAAAAAATTTTTATAAACTAAAAAGTGTGATAAATATAAATGAATACTATCATTAACTGAGCTTTTTATTGAAATAACGCGCGCACCTTAAGATTTTTTTAACTTTCGATTAAAATATGTATTAAAGATTTCAAAAACCAATAATTACGATAAATGAATTGTTAAAAATTACTTTTTTCGGGTTCTATATTTAAAAAAAATCCAATTTTGTTGTTTCAAATAAGATTTCTTTCGTTTGTTTGGATTTTTTATGGCGCAAGAGCATCTGGGCTATACTGCGCCACTGTTTCAAATAAGGAAGAAAACTTTTATATGGGAAAAAATTATTTTCCTTATATTAATATTGATATTAATTCGTATACACTATGTTCACGGTATAGCGAGTATCAATATAATGAAAAATCCTTTATTATGAAACTAAAATCAATCTATATTTCAAGTGCCATTAAAACAATAAAATGAAATGTTTCATTTAACAAAAGGAATGTTCGGGAAATTCAGCTATAACAAAAAACATTATCCTAAATCCAAAAAATCTTTTTTTTTTCTATTACAAAACATATCATCTAAAATGCAGAAAATCTAAAATGCAAGAAATAAGGTGTTACATTTCTTTCAGAAATGACGGTGAAATTTTCTAAATTGATTTTTTTGATTGATTTCTGAAAGTTTTCTAAACGATTTTGTTTAACAGTTGATATATGTTTCGTATTGTCCATTTTGTTTTTATTTTCCTTTCTTCTTCACATTTCCTCCAGTTTCAGAATGTGACGGACAACTAAGGAGCAGAGGGCTAACATGCAACCGTGAAAGGGATGTTCCGCGTCTATTCTAAAGTTGTCTGTGTGTGGTGTTAGTTTCGATTTTTTTTCCTATTTCTTCGGCACTGATATGGCTAAATCTATATGAAAAGATAATAGTTGTTTTAGGAAAAAAAATACATAATTTCTGAGATAAAGATTTACGGAAATGCAAAATAGCCGAAAAATATGGCATGCCTTCATAAATTTTATCTACATTTCTAAATGCTCGAGATAAAATTGAGAACCGGTTACAAAGATCGTTCTGTAGAAGTTCAAATTCATGTTAGACTTCCATTTTCGCATTTTATTTCACAAAATTTTCCTAGATTAATTTAATTATTTTGCCACCAAAATCATACCTAACCAGGATAAGAAATGCTTTACATGTTATACTTCCGTGAATATATTATACGATAATAGTTAATTTATGTGAAATCCTTTACAATGAAATTGCCTTATAGTGAAAAAGTTTGACGGCCCTGTGGAGTATTTTATAATGAAAATCTACTATATTATTAAATTGTGGATAGGTAATATAATGCAGGTAGTAAATATGTGGATATTTCACTGACTGCATACCAGAAGGCGTTTTCCTCAGCAAACATTTTGGGTCCTTGTGATATGCTGTGGCTAGTATTTGCATAGACACTGATGAGAAGTTAATTAACAAAACATTATCAAAAGTTTAAAATAACAAAATTATTAAAACGTATCAAGTATATGGTTGAAGTTAGTGAAATAATCCGACACAAGGCAACCCTAAGTTCTAGCACAGCAATACAACAAGACCGAAGCTAGTACACGACCAGCATGAAGATAGGTGACAGAAGCTGCACTGGCTTTTAAGCAGTATTTTGCGCATGCGCCGATACCAACAGCGCTCGAGACTAGAGCCTTTAGATTTATAGGCCGGTGCACCAGCCGCCATTTTCCTTCATATTTCCGGTTTCATTTACCTTGGCGATAAAGGTTTTCCACTTTAGAGCAATGATCGCTATTTTGGCATAAAAATAATGAACACTTCGCGATTATCCGACGAATGTAAACATTGGCGCAACTTTTAAGATGTCGCCAATAAATACAATTTGCAACCGTAACTTAGTTTCCGATTAATGTAAAATTATAATGCAAATAATCAAAACAGACTTACGCTTCAAAAATTCTATGTTTTTTTCTCGAAAGATTAGAGCAATTCCCAGCGGGACACTCATCCATTTCATTTTATCAAAAATAACACACTTGCAAATGACTCAACTTTAGCACAGCAGTGATCAGAACAGATCACGTGATACGATGGCAGGAAAATGGCGGCTATGCTCCAACTCTCTTTTCTAGGAGCCGTTGTCTAGACAAGAACAGGCAAAATGACATCAGCATCGTAGCATATTTATCAATATCGGTCAATATTACGGCCTCTGGTGAATAATACTTTAGGTATATAATGTAATCTTCTCAATATATCATTAACACAATATTAACACCGCAAGAATCTGATAAAAATGGGACGCCAATGTGTAAATATAATTGTCATGTACATGATAATTCAACATCTACGTTTTTAGCTCAAACCAGAGCATTTTTATAGGAGAAAAAAAAGAGGCATCGTCCCGAAATAGATTCAAACTAGGTCTCTCTGTTGAGCCTGGAGTTCCCTAACCACTAGGCCATCGAGGACGGGGAACGCAGTTCTTTTTCTTCGTTTTTATAGATTATAAAATATTTGTTAAGGTATTATTACCCTTCACAGGGATAACACAATTGCCAAATAATGGTCAACACAGAAAAGCCTCCGGGGCGAGATTTTTGTGAGTTTTTCGTGGGGGAATTTATTATACAATAATTTTTGCCACCCACGTATATGTAGCTCAAACTAGAGCTTTTTCGTTTTTGGAGAAAAAGAGACGCTTTCCCCATCTTGGATTCGAACCAGGGTCCCTCCGTTTCTCCATATGTTTTACTTCACTTATAATAATAATTATAAAATATTTAAAATCACTTATAATAATAAGTGAAGTAAAACATATGGAGAAACGGAGGGACCCTGGTTCGAATCCAGGATGAGGACGGTGTCTCTTTTTCTCCTAAAAAAAAGCTCTAGTTTGAGCTATAGTCAACACGTGGGTGGCAGAAATTATTGTATTATAAAATATTATTACAAATCTCAGGGACAACAAAATTGCCCTATAGTGGTCAACACGGAAAAGCTCCGGTCAGAGTTTTTTGCGTTTTTTCCGGGGAAAATTTATACGCGATATAATTCCGATACCCACGATTTTTAGATCAAATTAGAGCTTTTTAGTATGGGAGAAAACGAGGCATCGTCCCCGTTTTATTATCTTGGAATCTACTATGCGCGTAATAATTCGTTGGTGTGCATTTAAAGTAAATATTAAAATAAATATTACTAGCAATAAAATGTTTCACTTAGTTCATACAAATATAAACATGACGTCATCCAATAAAACTAGTGTATAGTTAGAGCAAGATAATTATAGAGAATATATTTTATGAACTCCAGTGTCCCAGTTGTGATGTCCATCACTTTCGGCGTACTAAGTTTGGGTTCGATTGGCAACTAAGCTGGGCTGGGTGTAAAAGCAGAGTGGGGTGATGTCAGTCTCCTCTTATAGTACCTCTATGCTGAACATTTCACAAAATCAGCCTTTGTCTGGAAGTCTAAACTGTCAGGCAACATAATTTTCACATGACTAGAAATGGTCGTTATTTAAAAAAAAGGTTTCCTTAAGTGTTCCGCAATTAATTGGCGAGTTCTTTGATGTCTTCGGTGCCTGCAGAGGGTATTCTAAGACGCCACGCTCATGCAATTTCTAGATAAAATAATAATAATGACCATATAAGCTGAACTGAAATAGAGCAATAATAAAATTATGCTTGTAAGACTACACCATGAAACTGACTACGTATTTACAAATAAAAAATTCATCCTCACCTCTGCAAACTTTTCGGCAGTGAACTTCTCGTTGAAACTTTGCCACTGTAGAGAGGTTCTAGCTTACTTAACATTCATTAGTAAATACATAACTGTTCATAACAGTAACCCAAACAGTGGTTGATGGAGCCATTATAGAAAACTTAAATTTTTTTTGGAGAGATTGAACTTAACCAGTATCAGTGATGTAGGCAGACAGTTCATAAGGGGAGGATTATATAGGCTTAATGGGTGGAGTTGTGGAGATACAATTCATATATTCCTGTGTTAAATATATAATTGCGATGGGGGGTCACAACCCCCAAAAATACTTCTTGGCTACACCTCTGATCACTACAGCAGATCTGCAAAAGACTTATTTGCTGACCATATCTCGCGCATTTTAAGAAGGTATATGTACAGTTCTCAAGACTCTGAACAGACTACAAACCGAACCTGTGACTGCAGACAAAACTTTAAACTGATCATCCCTTGCTTTGAAGTTTTAAATCAAAAAAGCAACGATTTAAGGTTTAAACAGAGCCAAAGAAAGAGTATGATACTAAGAAATGTTGAGTTTTAATTATTTCAACAAATAACAGTTGCTTTGAAATTGTGCATTGATTTGGATACGTCATGGAAATATTAATAATGAAACAAAAGGTTGTGCTACATTATTGTTGAATCATAAAATGAAAATGTTTCTTTCCGGAAATGAATCATTTCGATAAATTTTATTGTGTCCACAACAAAGAAGTGTGTTTGTGCTGTTGAAAAAAAAATTGTTTTGCAAATGGCATAATAGCAACTAATGATCTGCGAATTATGCATTATTTTTCAAGCCGATGCATTGCTAACTGGAAAGTTTGCATTCACTGTTAGCTAATCGTCTGCAAGAGAAGAAAATTATCGTTCATGCTTCGTTGGAAATTATGAATTTCGGGTTTTGCAAGCTGTATAAAATTTGGAAATTAGAATTCTTAGAATAGAGTAAGTTAAAAAATTATAAATTTGGAATAATAATTATATATTTAGAACACGAATTTCTAAAGTTAAAATAAAATATTTTGAAGGAAACAAGAAGAATATAAAAAATTGGAAAATTCCAACCGCCCATGTTTTGTTTTCAAATTTCTGGATATTGCTGTATTCCGTTTTCTTTCCACGTCTTTGTGGTTCAATAGTTCTAACGTCCACTTTCGTGATTAATAGTCTAGTTTCGACTCCGGTGTGAACATGCACTGCGGTCCGAAGAAACCATGTACAAACCATGAGCCCCTTCGAAATGAGCTCTATCTCGCTCTTGGAGTGTCAAACATACAATCATGAAACAAATATGTTGTTTGTTCTTTGGTTTCGAATGATTATCGAATGAAAGCATTCATTAGCCAATGATACTTACTTACTTGCAGTGATTCAAGAACAAACAAAAAATAAACCTACGATGTACTTCAATTAGTATTCCACCTTGTAATTAAGTTTTCTCTTACATTCATCTACAACTTTAGTAGACTATTTCCTTTGAAGATATCTATTCCATTCCTTTATTGGACTCCTTTGCTTTCGTGCTAGTGTAATGTTTATTTCTTTATGGTGATTTATTTTTTTTTATTTATATATATATATATGTGTGTACATATGTTTATTCTTTACAGTTTCTAAACCACCGAATTTGAAATAAATTTATTATATTTCTTTTCCAAAAACTATGCAAAATTATAGACATATTTCGCAAAATACTTCCCTAGAACGTCAAGTTTGCCATTGAAAGTTCAACTTATGATCAAATTGAAAAAAAACAAAAAAAAAACACTCCACTCGAAAACCATAATTCTGTTTTCGCAAATATATTTACTACAGCTCACCATACTTTGAGCAAAATACCATGTTTTATTTTCTATAGGCAAATACCCAATTTCATATGCGAGCGTGGACATGGAAGACGAGAAAACTGACCTCATTTCAATAGCGAGTTTCTGGCTATAAATATGCCAGAACCATTTTACCAATTTCGACATTGATATGACTTCAAAGCATCTCGTAACCATTCGTGACATAGTCGTAATGCACTTGGCTGCCAGGTGAGTAAACTCTGTTTAGTTCCTCCAGCTACCCAGCGTTTGATATGGATTCGTGAATTGATTCTCTGGACTAGCCCTTTCCAACCAGCGTTCCACGAAACATGCGAGTCCAGTGAAAAATCATAAACATCAGTTACTGTTTGTAATTCTTGTGTACTATGGAATTGCAGAAATTTTTGATCAAATACTTATATTCCAATAATACAACAATACAAATAACTTAATGGTAGAAGTAGTACTGCATTTTTCGCAATGTTTTTACGGCTATAAAACGCCCCTTATTCGCATGTGCCTTGTATGATTCAATAAGCTGTCATCGATTTATAAGCATCTTACCTTGCAAAGTTAGTATTGCTTGTCAATACACGCTTATATCATATAATAATAATAATGTAAGGTATTATTTTGTTAAACTAGCTGTCATAGAATGTATATTGTAAACTTTAAGTTTATAAATAACAAAAGGAGGTATTGATGAGGATGGGTAATTGTTTTTATGTTGTGATTCCCTCTAATATCATTATTATTTTACATGTTCTGCAAGGGAAAAAATATGTCAAAGAACGCTGCTCTAGACAAAAGATGTTCGTATTCCTCGTAAAACTATGTCTTGGTGCAGCATTATCTTTGCTGCTCTAGCCCCATTAAATTCAGATAATGTAACAAAAAAGACACTTGATTTAACGGCAATTATTTTACTGAAAATTTTTGTACACTTTTTTTGATTCTACACTAAAAAAAAGTTTTCAAATTTTTAAAAATAAACCATTACTATCCGATATCCTACCTATCAGACACACTGATAATAATAGTCTGTACTTCTTTTCTAGAAGGCGAATATATTTCCTGTATCTGGTTTTACTTGTTCAGTGTTAGTTATATACAGGGTGTTCCCTAAAGTGCCGTGTTTCGTAAATAACTTTTCAACGAAGGCTCGTAGAACTGTAAAAGTTAGGTGCGAGTATAGTGAAGTGCCCATGGCCGATGAAATGAGATCGACGGCAGCGTCATCTGTGGCGAAATTAGGAAGTTATTGCACCTAATTCTGGAACTAGAGGAGATACAGGAAAATTTTCAATTATAAAGTTGTTAAGCACCAACTAATTAGTAAGAAACGTGTTTTTTTCACCACCTTAATAGGGCAAAATTCGTGATTTAAGAGGTTTTAAAAGTATCCGTCCAGCAAACGCCATTGTTGGTCAAAATTCCGATTTAACGTCAATCATTAACTTCAATTTTCAAAATTCATGTTAACTTCAATCATTCATTCTTGTAATTCCATAAAACTTCATTCATTATATAAGTACAGATTCATGTTACGTACTACGTACAGTATGGTGGAAAAAATCGACGTTATTAATTCCGTTGTAGAAATATTTTTTGTGTTATCATGATTATTTGGTATAATGCGGTAGCAACGACAACCCAATTAGTTTCCAGGCTAATGCCTTAACCAACTACGCCACTGGTACGCCTATGGCAGAATAAGAAAATTAGAAAATACCCATGAGAGCATAAAACACGAGAAAGATAGATCGAATATTAACTTTCAGTGTGTTGTAATGGTAGACAGACTTATAGGACCTTTTTTCTTTGCTGAGAACACAGTTACTGACATATCCTATTTGAACATGTTGGCACAATTTGAAATTCTACAACAGCAGGTTATTTCAAACATTATTTTTCATCAAGATGTTACACATACCCATTGGTCTTTGGACGTTCGAAGCTGTTTAGACAAATATTCCCCAGGGCTATAGATTGGACGTGATGGCTCGACGAAATGGCCACCCGTTCCCGAAATTTAATGCAGAAACACCGTAATGTTGAGGTAATAGTTTAAAAATGCAAATATATTATTTCTCTAGAAAATAAAACTGCTCAAAATTAAATCTGAAGTTATATATGATATTGGGTATTGCTTTCTGGCTGAATCTTCTTTAGAGACAGCTATTTGAAGACTGTGTTGCGAATAGTAACGGCACCAATCTCTGCACGAAATGGATTTGGGAATTACTAATAATTAATATCTTGGAGAAATTCCCCAAATCAATCAGATTAATTTGATTAGTATTGGGATTACTTAAGCTTAGAAATTATGCAGCCAATGCCCAAGTGTCTAAAGGCTAAAATGAACTTAGTTGTAATAATTAAAGACGATATACTTTGCCTTTGAAATCAGACGTCTACTTCAGAAAGTTGATACCTATTATTATGACTTACAGCTAGTTATTTTGAGACACCAACTCTGGAGTTCAAACTAGAACTTTTCAATGTAGAAGAAAAAGAGACATTGCCCTAGCCTACAGTCGAAGTAGGGTCTTTCCGTTAGACCCAGAGTGCCGTAACAGCTAGGCCACCAAAGCATAGGAACGGAGCTCATTTTCTAGGCGAGGGTGACGTCTCTTTTTCCCATTTACTGAAAAGCTTCAATTTGAGCTCAAGCGTAGGTGTAGGGAAATTACTGCCTGTAAAAGTTTCCCACGAAAAATAAAAAAAAACTGTCCTAATGGCTTTGTGTGTGTTGCCCATTTCGTAATTATGTAATCCCTGGGATGAGTAATAGTATCTAACAATTATTGCGACTTGTTTGTTTAAGTCAACCTAACAAAGCACAATATGTATATATTTAGTTGTTCATTAATTTTGTTACACACTTATAATTAGAAAGTTCAAACAAAAATACTGGTATAAATCGACTGGGGCATTGAAATATTATGCGTTATTCCTCTTGTGACAGTGACAATATTTACTGCGTATGTGAAAAATGTTAAAGTATATTTGTGGAATGATGTAAGTGTGATCTCTAAGATCAACACCTGCCTTAGGTGTGTGTTTTAAAAGATACAGAGATTACATAGATTTTATGTAAGATTTCTGCTCTTAACACGTCCAGTAATCATGGGTCATACAGTGCGACGCAGAAGTTTGGAAACAAGACAAAATTCCAGATTTTTGATCATCAAGAATAAATGTGAAATCTAAACAAACAAACAAACTCACACACACACACACACACATACATACATCTTTCGCATTTTACAAATAATGAAGGAAAGGTTGGATCTAAAACATATTTATGTATGTCAAAAGTACCAAATTTTCTTACATCAAAATTTAAGCGCAAAATAGTTAAATGTTACTTATTGTATGCAATATATTTTTTTAATAAGTTATGATGGGCCTATTTGTTTTGGTGGCCGCAAATCTGGATTTTTCATGGAAGTAAAAGATTATGTAATGCTTCTAAGTTAATTAAATATAAGGCTTCCCAGTTTTTCAACATCATATTATTATTTACCGTTGGTATACATGGCATGTGTCAAGACAGCCCATACGTTCTCTATAGGATTCAGCTCGGAAATAAAGGGAAGTTAGCCCCGTAGCAAGATGGTTTTAGATGGCAGATCACTATTTCGTGGAATTTTATGTATGTATCGGAGCATTATTATTCTAAAAAATTCAGTTTTAGCCACATAAGACATTCTCAAACTTTTGTAAGTGAAATATATCCCCGAGCACGGCAGAAGATTGTTGCTTTGTCTCTGTATTTTTATAGATTTGGTTTGGCTAGAATATTCCTTACCGGTTGAAGTGCTTCCTAAAAGTCCTAATGCAATAGTTGTGGTTTAGAAAAGTTAGTAGAGTATTATAGGAAAGGAGCTGAAGAATCGAGCTAATTTAGAAAAATAGTAAGTAGGATTTAGAATTATCCAAATTAGGTTGTGGTGGGGGTTAAAATTTATGTTATAAAAGAATTATGGAGATTAGTTGATTTAGAAAAATTAAAGGAGTGTTCAGCCAATTATAGGAGAGTTACTATAGTGGTTAGAAGTTCCTGCGGCCGAGAGAGGTTTTCTGCGTAGACTCATTGACCTAGAAGTTTGGGAAAGGTCATCATTTTCATCCAATGAGGGTTCTTTCTGAGATGTTTGCATTTTTAACTTCTATATATTCGTTTGCTTTCAAGAGTTTTATGGAATGGAGTTTTATTGGAATACTTATTTCAATGTTTCGAATTCGTGTGTCATTAAATGGTTCAAGTTTATTGTTATTTCGTCGCATTTCTTCAACGTTCAGTATATTTAGTGTTGTTTTTCCCCAAGCTTTCGTTGGTTTTCGTTTGTTTCTACCAAATCTTTTCTTCCAATGGAATAGCTAAATTTGTTTTTAATCGGTATATGGGTTTTCATGCAAAAATTGAGTTGTAGAAGGGCTCTGATTGCTTAAATGTTCATTTTTCATTTCTTTAGCTTCGAAGGTTTTCCACACGTGGTATTGATTGGTATTGATATCTCTAAAATAATCTGGAAATCTACTAAAGGCGGTTAAGTACTCTAACGCTGATGCAAAAATATTTGATAATTTCTCTCTCAGTTTTATTTCATTTCCTTTTTCTTTGGGTTTTTATGATTTTTTTTCCTTTCTGCTAAATCCTTTTATTATCTCATTATACTCTTCTTGAAGAGGCTATGATTCTCTATATGCCGGGAGCTTCTTGACGATTTCTAGTAAGTCAATGGAGATCCGGTGTTCCTCATTTTCCTTCATTTCTTTTCTCACCTTCTCTTTTCTCATATATGTTGGAATTTTTGTGATGGTGAAACTTTGGGAATTGTAGTTCTAGTCGGGAGCTGGGTTATCTCTTCGTCTGTGGAGTATTCACTTTCCACCTTCGTGATTATTTTTTCAGTTCTGAGCCCTGCGGTGGCGCAGTGTGGTAACGCGTTCGCCTAGTGCGCCGTTAACTTGGATTCGACTCCTAATGGTGCAAAAAACATTTATTCATGGATGTCAGAAAGATGCCACTGCTCACTGCAGTCCAGGGTAAAGTTCCCTAGGCTTGAAAAGGTTGTTTACCTCGGAAAACATTAGGTCCCGGCGCAGCATGACCATTGTAGTCCTTGAGCCGTAAAACAAACAAACAATATCTAGTGTTTCATCTAGAAAAAAATTAGGGCAGGGCACCTGGCTTAAAATAAGGCCATTTTTTTGCGTTCTAAATACACGGACACTCATGATGAACATCCGCGGTTACTTCAAATTTACTGCGACTAACTCCTTTGAACTACGTCTTAATTGGTTTAGTTCCTATTGCTGCTTTCTTCAATAATTTCTTTAGTTTTCGTTTGAAAATAAGCATTTTTTCGATTTTTTCCCCCCAGAGTACATGCGACAGGGGAGGGGAAAGTACACGTGATTGTGATCTAACAGAACTGTTGCCAGATGGCAAGATTAAAAAATCCCAACTTCATACAAAATAATAATTAAATTAATATAACTATAATTTAGTTAAACATTATCCTATACTATATGACAAGTAAGAGTAATAAAATAGGGATGTAAAACATGCTTAATTTAGTGCTTAAAGACAAACAAATTGATTTTAACAAAAATTTGATCTCAAAAATAGGTGGAACCGCTAACGTTTATCGCAGTAGTCCGTGGTTGAAAGTCTGCAAACCTGGCAACAGTGCTTTGTTTACAAATATTCGTCAGCAATCTGGTTTTGCCAAAACCATCAGTGTTATTACGGAAATGAAATACTGGAGTATAAAATTTTTATAAATCAACAAATTTCATCACGCGTTTTGGATTCTAACGTGAGAATTTGAATCATCATCGGGGAAGGATGGTGCGTTATTTTCCGAGGGTTGGGTGGGACATATGGGCACAAGGGCGGACAAGTTAAAGGAGCAGGGCGTTGCGCCCTTCTATTTCGCTTTAGATGAAACACTAAATATCCAATTCGGATGACGGTCAGGTTTCCTTAATCTCCGTTTTAATCTTTCTAGTGCCGCTGTAGAAGTGGTGGAAGCTGCCTCGACCATTTTTCTTTAGCTATGTTAGATTTGATCATACTTTGTCAAATTTTCTTTAATCCAAGTGTCAGGACATTTAAAGGAAATGCCACACAAGTGCACCCAAATTGCCTTGTCCGCAGCCTAGTGGACGATATAGTACTCATTTCCGATCTTTACTCCTTTCGAGATGAGGAATTACACCGACTTGTTATTCGTCAGATTGGCCTCATATTTCGTTTGTGTCCATAATTGTAGACATACAAGTCTCCCAGGCGCATTGGTTACGTTGTCTGTCTCAAATATGTCTGCGAAGTCTGGTGTGGCGAATTTAAAATTTATCCTAATGGGTAAGTCCCTATTAAGCTCGTATCTGGTCATCATTACTACCATCTATAACAGAGGAGACGGACACCAAGCTGTTCTATATGCGTCTGTTTCCTCTAAGATCAGAACTCGAAATGAATTTCCTAAACGGAAATAATTTGACTTTAAGGATTTTCGATATTTGCTTTAAAGTACGTCGGTAATTCAAAAACATCAGGGAGCTCTTCAATATTTCGAAATACTTTTTGAAACAGTCCAATTTCAACGTTGTAGGTGAAGTTCATTGGTTACTTCGGATTTTCTTCAATAACTGTTTTTGTGTCTAAGCTACTGCGTTGCACTGTACTGAAGTCCGTTTGAACTCTATTAATCGGAAATAAGAGAAGAAGGAAATACCTGAGTCTTGAGTCGATCCAGCAACCGCCAGGTTCCTTCCCAGATGATCTGCCAACCAAATAATTGAAGGAATTACGCTTACAGGATCTTAACTTTGTATCTATAGCTTTCATGTAAAAGTGGCAGGTCGTGGCAAAGTTAATGAAGATGGTTACTATTAATAAGAGAAAGTAGTATGTTTTTCACCGGAGTCACAAAGGAATATCTTATATTTAAGTTCTACGGCTCAAGGTCAGCAAGGATTATTCTGCTATGGAATCTACAGTTATCCGAGGAATCTAAACTTCTTATGGATTAGAGATACAACCTCCAGACAACGGTAAGCAGTTAGTACATAAAACTCCTTTTTTTGTCACCGAAGGGAGTCAAACCAGGGATAACGGGAGCGCTAGATTGCCATTGCAGGACTAAGGGACTTTATTTAGCCGATTATTTTAAACAAATTTATTTTAGTATTTGTACGTATCTTATTACAGAGTACTGAGTATATAAATAATAAAATATAGTACATATATTAATATTAGTAAAATTTTAATTGCTTTAGAATATAAAGTTAATTATGATTTTGTTTTATTTTTAATTTTTCACACTTCAATAGTTATAAAATTCATTTCAATAATATTTGGTATGTGGGAAATATGTATTACATGTGTTACACACACCGCAATGTGTTTAGCGATGTACAGTGAAACTTGGTTATAACGAACACGAATTAACTCTTATAACGAACAAACAATATAAGTTTGATTTAATGTATAATATATATGATTGCATGAAATAGGTTTTGAGCGACTAACTCTGTGACAAAGTATTTCGACTCCTTGATGTTTATAATAACCAAACATGTCTGTATATTAATTACTTATTTGTGAAAAGCTGTTAATTATAATGTTGTCTTCCATTGTATTTAAAAGCATAAAATACGCCGAATTCATTTTAATCGGGGTAATGCATAAATATAATTTTTGATTATAATTATATTTATTTGAGATTCAATTTCATCATTCTATATATGTAGACCGCCACGGAGTAAAAGTACCATTATATGTGCATTAGAGAATATACGGTACAGTTTTGAGTGATAAATTATTTTAAAATATCAGGAAGTTTAGAGGTTTCCTGCAAGTTGCCTTCAAACTATCAAATAGTTTCCTTGCACCTGAATCCTTCGTGTATGGTTTGGTTTTCCTTTGAAGTACGTCCAGCTTGCGAAACTGTTTGCAGGAGGCCGTAGAGCAGTCACTAACAGCAAGATGCTTTGTTATCTGGATTTCAGGTTGTGTCATTAACATCAGAAGACAATATCTGAAAACTAGCGGATACTCCTTATTTGACTTCCTATCTGTGAAGTGTTTACATTGTCTGCAGGACATGGAACTAACTTCGGTCCGACAACAGTTCTATTGGAGATCGAATGCATGCAGATGGTGCAGTTGAATCTTCATCCATGCATTCGTGTTATACAGCTTTCTTGCATTATTGAAATGGAGCGGATTTTAATCGATGTTCATTATCATTATCTAAGAGCCTTCTTCCGTCCACCTGCTTTAATTAAAGTTTAAGAGCCGATATATCTGTTTGATTTCTAACCTTTGAATATTTAATTAAGGGGACTCAGTGGTATTAAACCACTGAACATAGAGACAAAATGCATACTTTTTAAAAGTGAAAATTAAAAAAAATATTTGAATGATATACAGAAAATTTTTAAGACAGATGTATTAAATACTTAACTTCCTGATAATAGTATTTATATACATTATAATAGGGATATAAATTTTTAATGTCCAAAAAACCAGACACCTTTAAAAAAAATTATATTAAAAGTTTACTCTGCGCATGATATTTTCATTTAAAAGGAATTACAATAGTTGCATCTATAAATTGAACTAGCATCTTATAAAAATTTCAACCAATTTTGAAAATATGAATTTTTAAATTATGGAATTTGCAAAAATGCAAATGTTCGTGACTTTTTCAACTGTTTTATGAGTACAACTTCGTCAATTTAAGCACCATAATGACTATTTTAGGTCATTTTGTACACAGTGACCATACAAATAAAACTGCCAATTTTTATTAGGTTACTAAAAATAATTCATAAAATATTGTGCGCGGGAGGTGTAATTTCACATTTTGAGAAACTCGTGTTTAAAGTTTAGTTCATAGATAATTTAAAAAACAACTAGTTCCACACCTTTAAAATTCACTAAATCAATACAGTATATCTTTGTGCTTAAAGGAAGTATAATAGTTGCATCTATGAATTCGAATAACATCATATAAATTACAATAAATTTTTAAATATGACTTACTAAATTGGGATATTTATAAAAATGTGTTAATTCATGATTATTTAACTGTTTTATGGATACAATTTTGTCAAGCTAATTACTATAATAACTATTTTAGTCCTTTTGGTACAAAGTGACTATACGAATAAAACTGCTAAGTTTTATTATGTTACTAAACACATTCATAAAATATTTTGCGCGAATACATTATTTTTATGCGTTTCAAAAATTAGGTAAAGTTATGTTTATGGATAAATTAAATGACAATTAGTTTCGTAACTTTAAAATTTACAACACAATAAAGTATGCCTTCTTACTTCAACTGCTGTTCATGTTTTTGAGAAAGCAGCTTTCGTTTTACTATGCGAGCATTTTTTGTACATGAAGATGCTTGCTTCTCGGCATCTATAATCCGTTTACAATCTGATTTCACTGCAACCTTTGTTGCATTTACATTTGGAAAATTTGTAACTGCTTCATTGGCAATTACTGCTTCAAAAGTTGCAATCTCAGCCACAAGAAGACCACTTCCCGAACTTTTATAACAATACTTCTATATGACGGAATTTAAACTTTTATTGGTGTTTTGTGTACGGTTTTGTAAACATCTTTTCAAAAGTGTGGGATGCGACAAATATTTAAAAATTGGTTCTGTGACATCCATGACTGCCGTTGGTATTGAATTTTCATGTCTGAAAATATGTCGCTGGTTTTCTGCTACAGCTTTCTGAAACTTACAATATGATGCAATTCCCTTTGGGCAAAAGTGATGAGCTGGCTCAATATCTGTGGACCGAGAATGATAGTATATAGCTCAAACGGCACTTCGTATGCTTCCTAGGCAATCTTTGTTTTGCCGTATAGCTTTCCCATAGTAAGATGAAAATTAATTGATAATTTTGTTAGTAAGTCGGCCTTTACCACTAAGTGATTTGTTATCAGTTTGTTTCTGCCCCCTTCGTTCTTGCTTGAGCTTTCTCAGTCGAGTTCCCATTCTTTTTTGTACCTGATTTATGTGTTCGATTTTCTCTTCACTTATACTGTCACCATAGGGTTTCAGTTTTTGAATTTCTAGGTATGTCTTCGTATCTCCGGTCCCCGATGTACTGCAGATACTTCACATTACGTCGGTTTTCCGAACTGCAAAATATCCGGCACGTTCCTTCAACTTCTATTTTTGATGCTGATTCTATGTGATTCTTCGTGCATTTTGAAATATGACTTTTTTCCAGTCATTGTATGTTTTTCTTGTTTTTCGTCCTTTATAATTTTGGCATCCTTTACAAGCTGACGACAGAACTTCAACATCTATCACCTTTCCCGAATCAGTACCAATAGCACTACATACGCCAATAAGTGAAGAGTGGCTTCTAGTTTGCCAAGTGCCATATCCACTTACGCATACACCTCTTTCCAACGTCATTGCCTTTCCTTCTTGTACTGCCTGATTCATAGATTCTTCGGCACTTTTAGCAACAGCGTTTCTAATGCTGGCTAAAATTGGCCGACTCGCCTTTCCGGAAACTGGGGGAGGCAAATCCATCACACCAAGGAAAGTTTTCAGGCTTACTAAGCCCAAACCAATAGTACTCAAAGCATATATGTTTCTTCGATTTATTTCGGAAATATTTATCCTTGGATCTAGCATTTTGGAATTCCGAAATGATATTTGTATACCACACATGCTACAGTTGATAGAAAATTTTGAAGAAAGTCCATGCTGTAAATCTTTTTTAATCGTTATTGAGTTACCACATTGTTATAACATAAATAGTCTTCAATGGTAGTAATCAATATGTCTATATCAATTATTCAATTACCATTAAAAACTTGCTGCGATTGGTCTTCATCAGGATTTTCCACTGTATAAAATTTAATTTTTTGGAAGATGAACTTTTGCACTTAATAGACGTATTACTTTTAGAAGTATATCTGTTTCCAGTGAACTTTCGTTTGTTGGGACGTTGTCCAGACGTAGATTTCGATCCAGCCATTTCCGGCGTTACCGAAATAATCGATCACAAACAGCAAAATTGAACAAATAACAAAAAAAAACGAATTTGTAGCTACAAATATCGAAAAAAGAAGTACTTGACAGTAAAATGCGGAACGCAGAGTGAGGAGAAAGCGTTACATAACAGCAATGTTTGTTTACAAAATGTAACAGCGAAAGGAGATGAAAGTTGTCTACTTCCCTTCCGCTGTTGTGTGTGTGTGTGTATTGATGTCTGATCCCTATCTAATCATTATAACCAAATATCTATCATTATTACTCAATGTTAGAAAGATATGTATACACATTGGATTTTGAACACAAGATATCTCAACCGGGTCCCTTTAAATCCTACAATTATTCAAACAGCGTTTGTTGTTTTGTCCATATTTCGGTTTCTAATTGCGCTAGCACCTAGCTATTGGTTTTAAAATATTCAGAAATGTCCATACTTTTAAATAAAAAATAAAGAGAAATACCTTTTTTTGAAGATTTAAAATCACTAACTCCCGTTAATGAAAGGTAAGTTTTCTCGTTAATTTTATTGAATACGGTTATTATGGATTTCTTCTGACTCTTATCTTTAATGATGAAAATTTTTGTTTAAGTATATTTTCGGTTTTCTGCATGATTGATAAGAACATACTATACAGCAATTATATATTTTTATACGTTAACGATATTTTGCAAAGATGATTTAACGCCATGAAAATTGTGCGACGATTGCGAAAATCATCATTTTAATTTGTTATTTAAGAGATGTTAAGGAGATCTTGAATTATATGCTGCTTTCAGAGTCAGCTTTACTATGAATTTCAAGTAAAGTTTTATTATCCTTTATAGTCATTTAATTAATTAAAAAAGCTGGCACCATTCGCTTCCAGCACCTGCAGTCTTAAAAATGATTTGGACCTGGATTTCTTGCTTAGATTATTCAACACCGGAGTACGGCTCCCCGGATAGTAAAGACCACCCCTAGGTACGTCCTGAGGACGTCCAGAACGCCCTCAAAACGTCCCAAGTACGATCTTTACTATCCGGGTCACTAAAAACAAAGGCACATCCTTCGCACTACCTTAGGGCAAACCTAATTTATTCCCACAGTACTATAACGTCATGCCTTTATTCAACCATACAATTAAATAATGCGTTCAATTACGTTAACTTTAGTAGGGAAAAGGAGTTTATACTTGTAATGTTCAAATATAATTATTTAGCTCTATATGTAACAGTTTATATTTACATATCTTTATAACACACAATTTTTGGCGTTATCAACACGGAATTTATTTGGCTTGGATAAAGGGATCGGGTTAACGCAGCTGGAAAATTGGCTTTAGTCTGGATCTGAGAAAATTAATAAAGCGGGTCCGCTTGTCCCGCCTCCTTTTCCTGGGGTAGCAGAAAGAAAATTTTGCAGTGCAAATAGTAAAGTGGAAAATCAATTCAAATACATTCACAGATATAGAGTTGTTCTATTCATAGTTATCCAGGGAGATCCTAAGGAGTAGGGAGCAGGGGCCGCAGCCCGTTGGGGCTTAGTGGCTTTTTCCTGCTCAAATTTTCTTCCATGCTTCTAAGTCTTTTTGGAATTGTGCGTGAGTTCACCTAACTTGTTACTTGTGCTTTGTACTGTTTTTGCATTATCCTTATATTAAAGGTTTCGCCCTCGTCCAAGGTCTTCAATACCTTGTGTCTTTAGTTCGAGCAAAGTTGTCTTATTCTATTTTCAAATTTGCACTTGTCGAGCCGTTTTCAACATCCCATACCTTGGAGAATGTTCTGTGTATAATATCTGACGGAGTAGATGATTGAATAATCAATCGCTTGAGATCATCAACCATATGAGGTGGGAGATTTAATATATTTCTTTTTTTTCTTAGCATGTATCCGTATTTACTTGTGTTCAGCATCCTTGACAAGGGGTTTAACGCCAAGCAGAACCACTGGGGGCTTAGTGCGTCTCCTTGAAAGATTCCGTTTTAAGAATAAAGCTACAAATGAGTAATTTAAATATTTATTCAAAGGTAACACTTTTAATTGTATTAATTGTTATTACTAAACAATTGTTTTGATAGTAAAGAATACCACAAAGTATATGTATGCACTAGTTAAGATATCTGTTTCGTAAGTAGTACCATATATCTTTGTATATACCCCATATCGTGGGCTTAATCTGACGGGGGCACTTGTGCCCCCCTTTCTTTAGAAAGTAGGCAAAATCGTACTTTTCCCATATTTTTGTTTTTTTCCTCAGTTTACGCCTATGCCCCATATATATATATATATTAAAAAATGTACACATTTTTTTATATGTCCAATATCTACCATTTGTATTGTTCTCTCTCTTAATGCCAGATCACATTGGAATGCAAATATGAACGTTCTTACCGAAAGCATTGAACGAGTATCTACTAGAGTATCTACTAAAATAATAAGTACAGTTGGCCATTTCGGTTAAACGGAGTTCGATTAATCAAGGTGCCACTATATACCTAATCGGTGGTGGTGTAGGAAAACGGGACTCTGAGGTCTCAAGCGGCCCCTTGGACAGGAATACATCGTTCTATTTAACGCCAAGTGACGTAATCTGTTAAAAAACTGCTCGAATCCCTCCCTCATAATTTTTGAATTTCTATGCCCATGTATCTAATTGAAGTTTCTTGAATGCGGTCCGCTTCGATTATAACTCACTTATTGCGGCCTTCCAAAATAAAATGGTTTCCCATTACTGAACTAGTCTATAGTAAGGAGCGCGGTTCACAATACCCTGTGTAATATTACTAATTCCTATATACAGGTATGTATACATTATGACCAGCTGAGATTGCTATGTAAGAATAGCTGACACAGTGACGGATTTACCTATAGGCGGAGCCGACCCGAACCTAGTGGCCCCTCCATTTTGCACCCCCATCTAGTTGCCTAATGTTAATTTAATTCTAAGGTTATTATAATCTTCATTTTGGTCTTGAAACTTCGATATACTTCAACATTTGAATACCCATTTGTTGGATTATTCTTACCATTTCATCTGAAAATTCTATGATCTGTAGAAATTACTATTTCGGTGCTTAGGCTTCGCTTTCTTGTTTAATCTACACCTATGCAGACAGTAAATTGCATGCACGGGTTTCGGAAACTGATGCAGGCGTCTCTTTCTCTCTCTTTCTTTTTCAGATCACTGTTCATAATAAAGTTTTTCACAGATTCGACTAGTGTTATTTGACCTTCACTGATACATTTCCGCTGCCATATTTATCAAAATTACCTCGCCAAAATCAACAACCGGTCATTTATTTCGAACAGCATCAATACACTATTTATGACGGGAAATATTCTGGTATAATCATCATCTGGTGTATCATTGTGTGCTTCATCAATTCGTCGGCGTCTACTGCACCGTGGACTGCGTGCAAGAGTTCCTTTATACAGGATCCCTCTGACGCAAAACCATCGGTGCCTGCGGCTACAATGGGCTCATGGACATAGAGACTGGCGTGCTGATTGGCAACAAGTGGTGTTTTCTGATGAATCCCGCTTTAATTTGGGGTACAGTGATGGCCGCATCTGTGTTAGACGCTATACCGGTGAACGCCACCTTCCGGAGTGCGTTATCCAACGTCATAGTGGACGAACCCCCAGCGTTATGGTCTGGGGTGCGATTGCGTATCATGGACGATCTCAGCTGCTACGAATTGTGGGTAATCTTAACAGCAACCGGTACATCAATGAAGTTCTGGAGCCCGAAGTTGTTCCCTTCCTTCAAGGCATTCCCGGAGCTGTATTTCAACAGGACAATGCCCGCCCACATATTGCCAGGAATGTTCAAGACTTCTTTTCATCACAACAGATACAGCTTCTTCCTTGGCCTGCCTATTCGCCGGATATGTCGCCGATTGAACATGTGTGGGATTTCGTTGGTCGGCGTCTCGCTCGTGATCCTCGTCCCATAGCTACTACAGATGAATTTTGGGGTCGCATACAAGCAATCTGGAATGCTCTTCCTCAGGCACACATTCAACATCTGTTTGATTCCATGCCACGTCGTATAGCATCACTTATTGCAGCGCGTGGTGGCTTCACCAAATACTGATTTTCGACATGTAATATTGTTTTTTTGCTTTGTAATTTTAATCGTTTATTTGTATCAACACAGGTCGTTTGTACATTAAATTTCATTCAATTCGGACGAGTCCTTCATGGTGTTGCAATTTTTACAAACATGAGTTTATGAACATTAAATCTTAGTTATCTTTGTTTTATGTTTGTATTACGTGAGATAATTAAACACAAATTAATATTCATTTGACACATAAAAGTTACCATCTTATAAAATATTTTTCTTATCGAATATTATTCTGAGGAAGAAAAAAATGGTTTTGTGAAGTGCTGAACGCGAATCAAATTATTTTTTAAGAGATACGGAAAGGAAAGGAAACAAGCGACTATAGGCGACATAAAAACTAAGGAACTTTTTCTGTCACAACAGTGCATCATTGCTTATCTCCTTCAATTTTCAGACGATATTAATAATATTCGGGCTGGCCGAAGGAGCCGGCATTTCATTGAGTCCACGTACCTGAGCACAAGGGAATGCTTTCTTATTGTACACCAAAAAAGAAATCGAAAAAATTCGCGGGTATTATTCAAATTAGAACTCATTAGGGCGATACATTTCATTAGTGATTGTATTTGCATTGCAAATTAGGAAAACTCGTGGATATATGAATGCTAATGGGACTGGATTGGGAGAAGGATGGAAGATATAAAATCCACACTCTTCTAATTTTTCTCTTGCTGCGTCTTACCTTTGTTGAATTGATTGATTATGACTTATATTTGAGTTTATGAAAGGGTAATAACTGTGTAGCCAATTCTATGTTTGGGCTGCTTAATGTCCTAAAAACAAGTCGACTTCCATTAATCAGGGGTTTCTTGTTGACTCATGAGCAGTTGCTTCAATTAACTAAATTATTTTTATTTCCTTTAGTGATGAGTTTTACGTCGAGAGATATTTCGCTGAGCTGTCAAAAATGCCACCAATGCTTCAGTTAATCGTCCTAATCTCTCTTTCTGCCTGACAAACGTTGACGTTAATAATATTTATGCAGTTGCTTTTATTTTTGTAACGTTGAATAGTTCATACACATCGGTGTTTTTTCTGAAAGCATAGATTGCACCAGTATCTGGAAGTAACTAACCAGAACTATTGAAGGGGTTGTAGCATTAAATTTAGGAAAATTTGGCCAGGCATAGATGTGTGCAAATAAACGATAATTTGATTGAATAATTGATTCCTAATAAAAGCACAAGTTGCAATTTTCAAATATCAGTTTTGAGCTTTAGTAAAAAGTTTGATGAATGTATCTATACAGAAATCTGTCCTACTAAGAACTTTCCTGAGCGGAGGAAAAACATCGTTACATGAAAAAAGACGTCAATGGGAAAACGTGCGGTTTTATGAAGAATTTTCTGAGACAACGAAAATGTGTCTTCAAATAAAAATAGTCGCTGATTAAAACGACGTTATTGAAAGAAATAATCGTAATCACACAAAAGTGAAATTGTGTAATTACGTAATTTTCAGTAAAACTTTATAAAGCATTGAATAAGTGGGCCACAGTGAGCACTAATATGGACAGCACGAGATATGAATTAATTTGAGTTCGAAGAAGTTACGCCTTAAATTTGTTTAGGACGAACTATGAATTTTAGTTAATCTTTAATATAAAAATGACTTAATTCAATCCAGTTACTACAAAAACCTCCTTTACAAATAATTGGGACTGAGCCCTTCAGTCATAATTGTGCCAAATTATACCATTGAAGAGTGTTTCCAAAAGCTTGGCCTACGGACCATTGGTGATTTGCTATGGTTTTCAAATGGTCTGCAGGATCTTTGAGAATTTCCTCAAGAAACTACAGCAATGAAATATCATCTCGAAGCATGAAGGATTCGAGGACAGAAAAGCATACATCCGCGATAATACTTCAGATAAAATTCAAGAAAAAGTTCAGTGTGAACAACACAATTCCTGAAAGGGACATCCTCGCCGGGTTATTTAAAAATTCAATACTTGGATGTGAAAACCTGATACCATTTACATTTTAATATATTAATACTGATGGACAGAGCAAAATTAGTAATAGTGCAAGTGAGAGTGGTCAGTAAGACACAATATTATGGCCAGAGATTTCGTCTATCGTGTTTTCTGAAAATATTATCAATTTTCACCCGGGAAGAGTGTTATTCAGGCATTTCCGTCGTCCATAATAAGGAAATAAACACTTGAATAGTATATTACTATAGTATATACTTATATATTTATAGTATTTATTTCGTGTAAGTAATTATAGTATATTAATTATAGTATAGTAATTATAGTATAGTAATTATGTGGTATTTATTAGTATATACTTATGACATATTATAGTTATAC
>QLNU02015270.1:51407509-51424042 GCA_006491805.2 Dysdera silvatica | reverse complement strand
TTCAACCTCTGTTTGACAGACAAAAATGGCTTTTTTCGTGGAATTCTTGCATTTAGACCACATTCATGCAGTCTGCGCCGAACAGTCCTTGCACTTAACTTCACATTGCATTGCGCCATTTCACCTTGTATACACAGAGATGATTTTTTCCTGTCACCTAGGCACTGTCTTTTAATTCTTCTATCATCACTTGCTGTTGTGCACCTTTTTCTGCCTTTACCAGTCTGGTTTTGTAATGACTGAGTCTCCTTATACTTCTTCAAAAATTTAGAAATGCCACCTTTAGTTAAGTTTCCCCCAATATTTCTTCTAATTTCTTCATAACTGTAGCCTTGTTCACTTAATATTACTATTTTACATCGCTTCCTAGGTGACCAGTCAACTCTTTGCGCCATTTCTTTAATTTTATTACGTTTTACAAGCACACTAAATCAAAGAGCACAAAAAAAAAAACAACCAACTTGATAGCAATTACAGAACACACTGATAAATGTCCTGTAACCTGTTGGCTCATTGCCAAAACAAGATGACACCCTATATACTCATTGGCGTCAAATGAAGGAAAGCTACTTCATATAAATGTAAGCAAGCTGTGCTTCTTTTTTCTGGTTATTTGGCTATAACTTTTGATAGAATACAGATAATTGAACAAATGTTATTGCATTACAATCTTTATTAAATTACCTTTCTAATGATATATAATTTTATAGTATTGGTACAAAAAAAAGTGGTGTTATTAGCCATCAAACCTCTAAAATAAACTTTTTTCAAAGGGTTTCCACAATTTTGTCCACTACTGTATATATAGTGCATACATTTAATGGGGTTGACTTTCAGGCTTCGTGGTGTCTAATTCAAGTACGTGAATTATGGTTTCTTCGTGCTTCTCGAATCATTTTTTTGCAAATTGAGCTTAATGTATTCTAGCATTGTCATCGTGGAATACGCTGTCGACCTCAAGGTTGAAAATTTTCACTGATGGAAGAAGTTTGTCAATTATATTCAGACACTCAACCGACTCTATTTCATTGTTCCATAACGTTACTGAGCCTAAACAGGACGAAACGAATCAACATCACATCATTAATCTCCCTCCTGACGGTTGTAGAGTTGATGAAGTGTACGAGAGCCCGCTGTGTTTTACGGTTCTCTTCTAATCCTGGTGCGTCAGTAAGTTCGTATTCTTCAGATTACATGATTTTTTTACTATTGCTCAGTTGTTCCGTCTTAAAGTTCCCTGACAAATGGACGTATTTAATTCCATTATCCTCACCAACGTCCAAGTAGTTTTCTCTTTGAAACACAGCTGCATAATCCCACCTTTTTGTGTCCTCGTTTCGTCCTGCAAGCCATAATGGCCTTCTGCTATTGAACATTGTTGTAAGTTCTAGGGACGAGTTCTTGCAATACAATTTAGCCTAAACATATTAATGATCTTCGGTTATGGTTATTTAGGGCTGTTGTTTGACGACACACTTTTCCACGAAGATGATGATTTACTACCATCTTTCCAAGACCTCATAATATTCGAGGCAGTTCGTAATCTGACATAAGTGATTTTAGTAATATCTTTTCTAGGTTTTTTGATTTCATAGAAACTATATTAGCTTTTCAGATGCCCGTGATGCCTTTTACCTCGATATCTTTTCAGCTACGATTGCTTTGAAATTATCAACTACCTGCTTCTTCAGTTACATTTAAAAGTTTTATTGTGCGTAGAATTTCTCAAATTTTCGATACGTTCAAAAATTATCCCATCCTCAGAGTTTGCATGTTTAAATTCTCACAGCGGCTCCTTGTTTTGCTACACAGTGTGTACTGTTTTAATTTGTTTTAAAGATTTTCAAATATTCATTAAGTCACTTTGTTTTCAAAGACAGCTTTGACTATATCACTTTCTCTTGACTAAACGGAGTTTCTAAACAACTCAGGTATTGTTGGCTCGGCAAAAACGCGGTTTTCAGAGAGATTTGTGCCATTATAATCTAAGGCAGTGACTCCCAAATTTATTTTCCCCAGAGCCCTTTGCAAGGTAAAATTTGATTGCGGAGCTTCGACATTTTTTCAAGTTTAATATGTATTCTCTAGGTATAGCCTATATGCAAGTTAGCAAGAATTAAAAAATGTAGTAACTAATGTGAGGAATGCGGTTGTTTGGTTTTGCATAATTCTTCAGTGTTTGGTTTTAATTGAGGATAGCTGCAAACGAAGGTCAGGTGCCGTGTCGAGCAGTTTCTGTATTTGATTTTAGTTGCTACATAGACGGAAAGTCCGGATTTGCTTGTAATAACTTTTGATAAACGGGAGAAAAAATGCTTTTGCTTTATAGGTCTTTAAACTTAACCAAAATTCAGAACAGGACGTTCTTTAGAAAGTACCTTTCAAAGCGCTGTCTGACGTAATGTTCATGAGACATTCATAATCATTTGATGTCAGACAGGTTGGCTTTCGAAGTAACGGGAAATGGATTCATATCACCTAGTTATACTCCTTTACTGTTACTTACAGGGTCGTTGGGTTAGTTTTTAATATATTAAAATATGGTAATAAAATATCAAATTGGTAGAATCGTAATGTGATGAAAAATAATTTTCCAAAAATTGAGATCATCCATTTATTTTTTCTGAAAGTGTCCATTCACTTTCGGTGCTTTTGCAAAGCATAGTTTGGAAACCTCTGATCTAGGGTAATAAACATTTTGGTACGCATTGGTAAAGCGTACACGTAGGAAACTCTTGAACAAGTTTTCTGTTTCTCTCACATTTCTATCTTACCTGTCAAACACTGTATTTTAAATATAAACCACCTGAGCTGATAGTCAATTCTATGATCATTCATCATTAGGGGCATCAAGAATATCTTCCAGGTTCAATAAATAAATTATTATTTGTGAAACTTTACGGACAAAATCCATCAATCGCCGTTTTATATCGTCATATTTAATGTCACTAATACCAAAAGACCTTCAGCAAACCTAACAATAAAACCTAGTATTTTCTGATGTTGAATGTAGAAATAATAGAATTTCAGTCCTCAGGCTGAATTATATGAAAATGAATAACTTACCACTAGGATTAAACTGTCTACATTTTAAAGTAAATATTAAATAAAGGAGCTCAATTTATAACTCTTGCAAACGTGAACTTCATTTTATTCAAGCTAATAGTAATCGTGTTAGTTAATATTTTCAAGCTCATAGTTTACAATCTGCATCTAAGCCATACAACAAACAAGGCAAATAGTTAACCAACAGTAAACATAAACAATGTCACTTTTAAACGTATTTGTAATTTACACATTATCACTTTTAAACGTATTTGTAATTTACACATTATCACTTTTAAACGTATTTGTAATTTACACATTATCACTTTTAAACGTATTTGTAATTTACACATTATCACTTTTAAACGTATTTGTAATTAACACATTATCACTTTTAAACGTATTTGTAATTTACACATTATCACTTTTAAACGTATTTGTAATTTACACATTATCACTTTTAAACGTATTTGTAATTTACACATTATCACTTTTAAACGTATTTGTAATTTACACATTATCACTTTTAAACGTATTTGTAATTTACACATTATCACTTTTAAACGTATTTGTAATTTACACATTATCACTTTTAAACGTATTTGTAATTTACACATTATCAAGACAAGAATTACTATAACGAAATTAATAGTGCAATAACGAATACATCTTTTTATCAAATATTTTTATATGTCGTCACGTGGATGGCCAAAAAAATTCACTGATTTAATATGCCAATTTTTTTAACAGTGCTATCCTAGAGATCATAATCTTTCTTTTGCTTCAGAATACTTTATTTTGTGTAATTTATTCAAATTTGGAGAAACATCATTTGCGTAAATATTGATTTAGGTTATAATTTATCACAAAGCAAAAAGATGGAGTAAAACAACGTTAAATGAAATATTGATATAAATTCCGAAATGCCAAAGGAATTTTTCATGACGCAAAGATTATCGCTAAGGGGTATGGAAGCAATTTGGTTAATCGAGTCATCTGCTTTTAAGCTAACAAGAAACTTATGATTAACGTAATTTAACTTATATTCTGAACAACGCCAAGTGAAAAAAAAGGAGTAAGATTCACAATCCGTAGCAAAAAGATAAAATATAAGTAACAATCAATTAATTCAATAATGAAAAGACACAGTAGAATAAAAATCTAGAATAATCTTGAATTTCTATTCATCATCTCCGCCCAAATTCAATCACATTAGCATTCATAAATCATGTAAGTTGCTTAATTTGCAATGCAGATGAAACTGCTAATGAAATGTATCCTTTTAATGAGTTTGGTTTGTATTATAGCTTTCCTTTGAGTGCAAAATAATAAATCATTCCCTTGATCTAAGGTACGTCAATCTATATAAGATTGGATTTAAGTGGCCGGACCTGAATTTTACTTTAAATGCTTGAAATTTTTTTGAGAGAAAATGTGTGTTCTTTTTATGCAGAAAAAAGACGAATTTATGTTTATGTTATAGTTTATTGTCTTTCCATATCCCTTAAAGATTATTAGATTCAAGTTTATATTTTCAAAGTATATTGTTTTTGGTATAACGTATAATATAGCTATACAAAAATGTTTACTTAATAAAGAATTTTTGACAAGTCGATGTAAAATAAGTTTTGATAATATATATTTAGACATCTTACACACTATAAATATGAAATAAAAATGATAAAATATGATTTAATATGTATGGTTAAAAGTCAGTGTATATTTAAGCCGATAAGCAGAAAAATTATTGCATTTTTTAAAAATAAATTTATTTTATTTTAGCATCAATAATTCTATAAATTTATTGCAATATTTTCTCACTATTTATTTTCATAGTTGTAGTTTTTGATGTTATTACATGAGTTACTTAAAATCATGAACGCATCTAAGCTTATTTAATCACTGAAAGCAATAATAAACTGATTTTTAGTAAGCGACAGACGAATTTATGTTTTAATAATTTCATTTGTCGTTGTGGATTACCCACATCATTTTGCATTCAAATCCAAAATTATTCACCTTAGAAAACAGCATGTGATGACGACGAATATATATTTTACTTGAGGGTATATTTTCATATGACCATGTGTACATCATATTGTTTAAAGGGTTTATGCTTCCACCTCGTAAGGAGAAGGGGAAACTATAAATTTTAATAAAACTCCACAAATTTTGAATGCAAAATTTAAGTTCAGAAATTTATTCTTTGATGATTAATATATTTGTCTGATTAGAGATTTATTTTTATTATTATTAAACAAATCAATAAAATGCATCGAAATACCAAGGAATTCAAAGCCATCCCTCACAGTATCTTTCTGAGCCCCCTCAGAAAGCGTCTAGTCACGACCCTGCTATAAATCACAATTTAAGGAGTTTTATGTATATTTGTATATTTTACTCACAAGGAAGCTACCTTGCGAGTAAAATATACAAATATTAATACCTGGGACGGGACGGACGGTTTATTGTTACCTCCGAATCAATATATATATATATACACCCACAAAAAACCAAACTTATAGAAAGAACAACTCACAGCCAGTACAGTGAAACAGAACTGAGCGTTAAACACAAGACTACTGAGACAGTAACCGATTTTTAAACTGGAAATTTTATTGCCATTGCAAAGTATGTCTAAATATGCGGTGAGATGAAGTCTCAAGAAATTATGGAAGTACTGTTTTTTTTTAAATATAATAAAGTTTATTCTTAAACAGTTGAATAGACTTTTGACATTAACTGCAAAAATATACCTGGCTAACTATATACCTGTGTGGAATCTAATTCACATTTATTCACGTTTGGATGGTATGATGTATTTATAAATTTATTTATGTTTAATGACGCCATTGTAAATTAATTTGGAACAACTACCTTTTGATCAAAGGTTTCTCCTCGCACGTATATTTAAAACAAAATCTAAAATCAAAACGGTAAAATATAAACATATTACAATACAAAATATATTTTGACAAAACAAACTTGAGTCAAATATGTTTTTTATGAGATATAAAAGGACATAAATGATATGGCGTGTGAATATAAAAATGAAGTCCATTTTGGCAGCACAACAATTGTTTTATATATATCTATATTACGCTTCAGGCATTCCTAATATTATTCGGAACTGGGCACTCGAGCTGGCTCTTAATTAAATCCACGTCCCAAAGAGAGAACAAGGGAATGATTTATTATTTTACACCAAAGTAAAATCGGCGGATAGCCGCTAGGTGTTAATCAAATCAAAAGCCATATTAAGATGACTCATCTCATTAGCGATTCTATTTGTATTGCAAATCAGGAAAACTTGACGATTTATAAACGCCAATGAGGTTGAATTGAGGCAGGAGTGAAAATGATAGAATCTGCAATATTCTATATTTTTTTCAACGTCTTCTTGTCTTTGTTCATTTGATTAATTGTGGCTCGTATTCCGTTTGGTGCGGTTTCATTGATCCTAAAAGTGTATTTCTTTGACTGCCCGGCATAATTCCATAAAAGTAAGTTGATATTCGCTTTTCCTAAAATTCTTATTAATTTAGGAAAAAATGGCTCGATTGACTAGATTGCTTTTATGTTTCTTAGGGTTGATCCTTGCGTCAAGGAAAATGCATTTGACATTTTGAAAATGATATCGGTGCTTCATCTGATTTCGAACTACTTCGTCTTTTTCTCTAACTAATAAGTTCTAATGATATTTCATGCCAATATTGGTTTCAATGTTTTCATATGTGACTTAAAACGGAGATTTCTAGTAAATATCTGAAAGTGTAAGCTATGTATATTAAAGTAATCTGAGTCAACAGCTAGTGTCTTAAAGGAGATCGAATGCTTCAATATGTGAAATTTTTAATCAGAAACATGAGAAAATTTATAATTATTTACTGTACCAGTAACATTAATACTTCTATGTTATAATCAGAGATTGGGTTTATGTAATATTTGAGAGATAAAAGAATATACAGTAGGACCTAGCTAAAGCGACCACCTTTAGGACTGAGCCGCAATTATTACTATAGACAAGTTTTCACTACACACGACAGACTTTGTATAAACATGACAAAGGATCTATAAGTTCTCTCTTATAAATATCGTCGCTTTATTCAGATGGTCAATTTAATAAGGTGGTCAATTTGTCAGTTTCCGGTATAATCGTAAATGATACTGACAACATCATCTGAATGGGTGAAGAATCTAAGGGACCAACTTTTACCTTACTTATTATTGCCTGACAAATGAATTTGTTAAGAGGTATGAATTGGCCTCGTTCATTGTTAGTTTTAATAACGTGAAATTTTATTTTGCATAAATAATATATATATAGTATATATAATTATATACATTATACATAATATTATATAACTTAACAGTATCAAAATACATAGTTAAATAAAATTATTACCACTTTCATTTATAAACTGTTTAGAGTGGATCCATGAGAAAACCGATGTCGAATCATTTAGCAATAGATACGTTAATTTAAAGACAGGCTAACGAATAATAAATAGGTATTTTACTATTGATGAAATTAGCGAAAATCCGAGTTTTACATTTTACTACTGTTTTCCTATGTTACTTCGGTATAGTGATCCTGAGTTAAGTAATGTGCTTGGCAATTCATTACAGTTTTTGCCATGTACTTAAAAAAGGGATGGGATATTTCGTTTTATATAGCTGAACATATAAATTAAGTTAGCTTAACAAAGATAATATACCTGTTCTTTCGGCTAATTATTCGAAGTAGTTACCTGGACATTTTGATAAATGGTGAATATTAAGTAATATTTATTTGAAACTTTGACTTTCTTGTTATACTTATGATTATATTTCTATATTATAAGTATATTTACATTTATTAAATTTAAAATTGCTCAAGAATTTTATGACCATCCTGTGTACATTCTTTAATTTCTAAGGCACATCCCGATAAAAAAAAGGTCATATATATAGAAAGAGAAAAAATCTCTACTCTAAATTTTCAAATACACTGTTATGAGACACTGCATCTTTTCCAGGACTTAGTGTTTTTCAAAAAATATTTCGCCAATGAAATCTACCGCAAAAAAAATTCAATCTCTACACCAATAATAGATTTCTCAGAAAAGCAATCTGAAAAACTGCACCATCTTTCTTCCCCCTTTTGTACATTTTTTTTGTGCAAAAATTCTATCACAATCCTTTTTACTCTCAAAAGCAGTCCAAATTCCGCAGGTAGAAAGTAACACATTATAGACTTTTCACAAAGATAACTGGCTGTCCGAGTGCCTTATGATATAACTCATGAAGAGTAGAAAATCCTGGTTTGTACTTTATGTCTAGCTCACAAGTCTTCTTGGACAAAACTCCCCCTGTTTAGATAAAAAGCAAGAAAAGTATGATATAAGAAACGAGCAAGATCTTGTAAAAAAAGGGAAAAATGAAAGTCAGACCGACATCACTATATTATGCTCCGTCAAAAGAGTACCAGCGTTATGGTAGGTTCTTTTGAACCATTTTTCAGCTTTCTGAACTATATAAAAACGCTCTTTTTTTCCCGACCCGAGTCTTTCTAAAAGTTGGAAAAAAGCTCTCTTTTAAAATCCTTTAATTCCGGACCGGATCCGGTGTTGTTCCGTTTCTCTAGTAATGGCATATCGAAAGTAAATCAGTGAATCGATATTGATGTGTTTGCATATCAAGCTGAGTTTTGAATTTATTATTGACTGATGGTATTTTGGAGGAAAATTTTAGCATCATAATTCACAATGATGATCGTCGCATTAAGCACACACGTAGTTAATACAGAAAAGGTTTAGAGAAATGATATAATTGAATTTTTATTTGGTATATGTAATACAAAATCAATTAGTTTTATTAATGTGTATTAATTAAATTTTAAAATATGAGTAATGAACTTCCTAGACTTTTCATGAGGCAAAGATGTCAGTGCTTTAAACTTAGGAGGAGATGATGCTTCATGGGACGGAATTACTCATGTTAAGCATATCCTTGTGTTTACACTAAGAAAAAAAAAACACACATACACACAGAACATAGGCGTGGAAAACAAATACAAAAGTAGCCAGTGTAATAAAGATTACCCATAAGATTAGATGAAGTAGACTTGGGTGGTAGGGCCATGTTCTAAGAAGAGATATATTTGTTACAAAAAGTAAGAAAGAGAAAACAATAAAGAAAGGAAAAGAAGACTGAAACTAACACTAGAATCTAAAGTCTTCATGGATATGATGGACATTGGTTTGATGCCCAACAATGCCCTAGGAAGGTAAAAGTGGAAGCCTTGATATCATGACGTTGACCCTGGATGGCGAAATACCGAGGAGAAGAGAAAAATAAATAACATTTATCAAATGCAATTCTATTAATCACGAAACTTCTTAATGACTAAGTAACATTTAAGTCTTCACTAATAATAAAGAGTTAATAATTATAGTCCTAATCACGAGATTTGCCTACAATTTAATAAAGCTTTGAGTGGTGCATTATTCTTTGATGGATTTTTCACAAACTTTCTAGCATATTGGCTACCTTTTCATTGAATTTTTCTCCTTTCTTAATCGTTCTTTTCAGGTCCTAACAAAAGTACGTATAAACCTAACTTAAAACAAACCCGACTATTAATGAAAACTCTGGATAACTGCAATATTAACACAAAAGTTTTCAACGATGTTTAGTTCTTAGCATATTCGTTTTCAAGGTCCGAAAAGTAGGTCCTCGTTCGCGGCGTACCTGTGAAACGTTTATATAGTACATGAACTTTTTCCATATTTTTTCAATTAAAGGTTGAAAATGGTTCTTTTGAAGTACTAACGTTTTCTGAACATCTAAATATTATTTTCTTAAAACAAGTTATCAAATTTTATAAATATTACACTATTTTTTAAAAAAACATTGTCTTGTAAAGACCGAAGGAAACAATGGTTTTGTATGACAAATGAAATCTTCGATGAATAATATATTACACAATAGGCACAGTTTTTGGAACGAAAATTTATTCGGCTTTAAACGTTTTTCGAAAGCCTTGAGCTTTCATCAAAGAAGCACATCTAAGCGTACATCGCTCATAAGGGCGAGTGTACGATTGTTTATTGTATAAAGGGTAAGGTTGTTGGTGGATTGGCGCCTTCTATCGGTCGAGCCAGATGAATGTGGACTGTAGGAGGAAAGTTGGCTGCGTGAAGGATTGTGTTAAATGATAAAAATTTTTAAAGTACATGATAAAAAATATTGTCGCCCTTACGAGCGATGTACGCTTAGGGTTTCTTGCTTCTTCGATGAAAGCTCAAGGTTTTCGAAAAACGTTTAAAGCTGAATAAATTTTGGTTTCAAAAACTGTGCCTATTGTGTATTATATTATCCATCGAGTGTTTAGCACAGTGAGTCGATCTACTATTACATAAAATGAAACCTTGTATTTAAGGTGAATTTAAACGAAATACTCTATATTCGTAAATCGTTTACTGTCACGGATTTTTAGCTAAACGTAAAGATATAATTTCGAATATATACAGTGTCCTTCAATAAGTTGATCAAATGAACAGAGTTGAAGTTGTGGCTCATTTTTTTCGAAGGAAACACCCAATAGCCATGGTTGAAATTGCTTAATTTTCACATAACGACGCCTTTCAATATTTACTCATTCATGTGGTACCATAAAGGTCAATTGCGAAAAATATTGTGGTGCATATAGGTATAATTCTTTTATTTTTCTTCTAAAGCACCGATAATCTCTTCATATTTTTTATCCAAAAAGGGCCAATTTAAAAGCTAACCTATATAGTAAACTAAAATCTGCAAAGAAACAATTCGAAAATTGGCTGTTATTTATTTTCATTTTTTAGGCTTAAATACAAAAGTTTCCTTACTAAGGAAACACTGTTTGAGTTGGTTAAAACTACTTGAACCACTTATACATTACTGGGAGTTTTATACTTCCATCTTTTTTAGTTTTGGTTTTATCAACACCCAAATACATAGGGCATTCGAAGGACCCTTTATGTTTTCACTCATGACAAAATATTTTTTAATTTTGATTTTACTTAAATTTAATTTACGTGATTTACCATTATTGCATGATTTATTACGCAGAACATTTTCCATCATTTCATGATTTCTAACCAAATATTGTCCTCCGTTCTTCACGGAAGCAACTGTATGTACACAACATGTTGCGTGGCTACTTTTAAAACACCCAGGTCTGGTCTAAGTAGATCTTAAATCAATATCTTATTCAATCAATCAGATTTATAATCAATTAGTGTCCTTCTTACGTGCACATAGATCATTTGCTTCATAGTCCCTATAAAATGTCTGATGGCGTGAGGTTGGGGGATTTGCGTGCATAAGCAGTAGATCTCTACCACCACCAAAGCTCGATCCATAACGAACAGTTTTAATTAAGAAATTACTCGCTGTAATTGCCAAAATAGTGCATCAACTGCGTTGTGATACTGCAAATTATCCTTCCTTCCTTCGTTTGGCGCAGAGTAACCCTTGCTTACCTTGCGCCCTAAAAATACAACAAACCAATCTTTCTTTCTTTCTCTCGCTCCCCCCCACTTGCCCCCTGTTCCTTCTATTCCGTCTTCTACCTCATGGCTTCTTACGCCAAAACATTGATTTCTATCTGCGCTGCAACGTGAAGTGTCTTACGTGCATACATTTATCAAAAAAATCCTTAATTTTTTCTTAAAAATTCTCGTGCCTCGAAGCATAAGCGCCCTGAAAATGCCTTATTTTAAGAGATAGCCTTATGTCTTAATAGAGCCGAAATTAAAAGAGAGAAAGAAATATGAAACTCGCACTTAAAGCGTACGTAAAGTTTTTCAACTAGCTTTTAAATGTTCAAAAATTTCGTCTTTAATTGGGTAAATTCTTTCGCTGAGCCTAAATATGAAAGTAACAGCTAATTTTTAAGTCGTTTTTCCATTGTTTGGATTTTCCATTACACATGCCCTCAACTTGGCCTATTTTTGATCAGGGACCATTGAAACATTATTAGTGCTACAGAAGAAAAAGTAATTAAGGTAGTATCCGTTATATTTTCCGAGATAGAAGAAATTAACTGCCACATCATGACATTGAAGAGGTAATAAATGGAACAAGTCGCTGTTCGGAAATTGAGCGTTTCGACCTCAACTATGCGAGTTTTCTCTTTGGTAAAGTGAGCCATAACTTCTCCCCTATTTCTTTGATCAGTTTATTTGAAGACACCAGGTATAATATTATAATGGGTTATGGGTGACATTGAACATCACACGAACACTCGTGATACCTCTCTCAAATGATTTCGTCTTGCTATAGCTCAGCCAGAAATATTACCGAGAAGATAAATACACATGGTGAGTAATATCAGAGGTTAAGCAAATAGCTGACCATTCACTTGTGTGAAGATACCAAATTAGAATGGAGAGAATAAAAAGTTTACACAACGCCTGTCAGATACGCCGTTAGTGGTTGCGGTTTCAGTTCCTCATGAACATCTTATATTTTGCGTAATATTTATTTCATACCCATTTCGTGTAATGGCAGTCAAGTTAAATTTCTTTTTCCTAAAATAGTAAATCATGGTCAAAAGTTTAAGGATGGAACACTTAACTTGTTGGTTTTGTTCGGTGAATTAACTTAGATTAATAGTTCTGAAATTGCACTACACACGTGCCTCACGAAGAGAAATTTCCAGGAAGTACGGGAATGCAAGCATCTTTCAAGGGAAAACTGTCAAGAGATGGGAAACTAAGAATTTTTGTTTACCAACTTATTCGCCACTTTCGTTATCCTGTTATTTTCTCATGTCACATAATGTAGGAGACGATAATAATTATTAATTCGTACAGTTTTTCGAATTTTATGAAGTCTTTTCACACTGAATAGACACACATATAGAGAATACTGAATTATTGTTTGTTTTGTGGTTTTACGGCTCAAAGACTACAATGGTCATGCTGCGCCGGGACCTACTGTTTTCCGAGGAATCCGAACCTCTTATGGCCTAGGGAACCAAACCCCGGACTACAGTGAGCAGTGCGATCTTTTATGAGATCTCTGAGTAAGCGTTCTTTGTACACTGTTGGGAGTCGAACCCGGATTAACGGCATACTAAGTGGAAGCGTTACCACACTGAGCCACCGCAGAGCCAGAATATTGAATTAATAGATTATGGAAACAATCGAGCTTCCAGAGAAAAGGTCAATATAGACTACCAAAAATCAGAACGGAATTTTATAACAAGGACATTGAATATTTGGAGATAAGGAGTTAGTGTAAAATACCAAACACTCTTAACGACATAAATAATATTAATCTATTTAGAAAAAAAAATATTAGATTATTTGCTAAGAGGTGATTTTGCGCCATTACATTGTTAGGGTCCTCAGCCTGTTAAATCGTATGAATTTTACTGGGAGCCCGACATGATGGATTGTGGTTATTTGTATTTTTTGTTTCTTGAATTTCAGTGCTT
The DNA here is from genome assembly GCA_006491805.2 of Dysdera silvatica. Taxonomy (NCBI): domain Eukaryota; kingdom Metazoa; phylum Arthropoda; class Arachnida; order Araneae; family Dysderidae; genus Dysdera; species Dysdera silvatica. Next base: position 51,410,532 of record QLNU02015270.1, on the reverse strand, counting down.
TGTATACATATGTATTTTCTAAGTGAAATGGAAAGTTGCTACAACCATTGTGACAAATAAATAAAAATTGTTTGTTTGTTTGAAAGTTCGTTTTTTACTAATGTAAGCTATTACAAATAAATTAAGAGATACCCTTAAGGTATGGTTACACACGAGGTCTGGAATCTTTAGTGTATTCGTGATATTTGAAATTTTTTAATACATATGTTCTCTTAATAGATAAAAATTGCCCTAGTGTTGTAAAAGGTTTTTTAAATCTGCAGAAATGTTATATTGTATCTGAAATAGACTTCTAATCAAAAGCAAGGAGGCATAATTTATGCGTAAAAACTTCCAGAACCATTGACATAGAGGAGATACAACAGAATACCTCTTGAATTGAGGATTTTATGTAGTTTAACTTTTTTGTGCAGATATATTCCACTACTCACTCTTACAAATGTATATTTTTTTTCCATAAAAAGGGTGATAAAGAGGATTTGAAAAATTACCGACAACATAGCTTACTACCTGCTATTTTTAAAATCTTCACAAAAGTACTAACACATCGCCTGCAGAAAAAGTTAGATGCAGCTCAACCAAGAGAACAAGCTGAATTTCGAAGTGGATTCAATAGAGTAGACCATATTCAAGTTTTAAGAGAACTAACTGAAAGAACACATGAATATGAACTTCCATTGTGTGTGGCATTTATTGCCTGTAAGAAGGTCTTGGACACTAATAAAACGTCAGCAGTGATCAACTCTTTAAGATCAACAAACCTTGAGGATGTGCACATTGACATGTTCAAATGTGTGTATAAAAATGCAAGTGTAAATTTCGGTTACATGAAGATACCGGAACTATCAAGTTGGTAAATGTGAGAGAGATAGGGAGATACCATTTCTTCAAAAACTTTTTACTTCAGCTTTTCGACAGATAAATTGGAATAACAGAGAATAAAAGTAAATGGTGAATATTTAAATCAATTGCGCTTTGCTGATGAGAATGTTATTTTTTTCAACGAACCCATCAAAATTCCAAGACATGGTACGGGAGCTCTCAACTAGGAGTAGAGAAACCGTACTCAGGATGAACCTACAAGAAACTAAAATCATGTTCAATAATTTCGTAGAGAAAACAAATATACAAGTTGACAACATAGAGTTAGAAATTTCTGATTCATATATTTACCTTGGCCAGCTGATTTCAATGGATGGCAACATTATGAAAGAACTCAACAGACGTATTAAACTTGGCTGGAGTGCATTTGGAAGAAACAGTTTTATCCTGAAGGGGAAATTGCCTTTGTGTCTAAAAAGAAAGGTCTTCAACCAGTGTGTATTGCCAGTCCTCTCTTATGGATCAGAGACATGGAGTCTAACAATTGCAGCAATACGGAAGTTACAGACAACCCAAAGGAGCATGTAGAGGTGCATGCGAAATAACTTGCCGAATTTAAGACGGCAAGGGTTGTTCCGATTCATAAAAAGGGTTCATATACTGACGTTGCTAATTATAGACCGATATCAATATTATCGGTGTTTACAAAAATACTTGAAAAACTCATTTATAATAGATTATTAAAATACTTTGAACATAACCACATCATACAGGAAAATCAATTCGGTTTTACTAAAAATAAATCTACTGAACAAGTATTGTTAACGGCAACAGACTTCATATATTCGGCTTTGGACGGTGGTGACTCATCAATTGGAATTTTTTTTGATTTGTCACGGGCATTTGATACCCTTAACTATGATAGACTTTTATATAAATTACAATTGGCAGGTATATGCGGAAAGCAAAATCTTCTTTTCAGAAATTACCATTTTGGAAGATCTCAATATGTGCAAATAAACGAAAATCAATCTATCGCCAGATCACCTCTATGTGGGGTTCCTCAGGGGTCGACATTGGGACCTTTGCTTTTTATTTTTTATATTAATGATCTTTTTTTTCTGCCAACTCGATCTAGAGTTCTATGCTTTGCCGACGACACAAGCATCTTTTATAGGGAAAGGAATCTTGATGTGCTGTTTTCACTTGTAAATAATGATATTGATATATATATAAAATACTTTAGAGATAATTATCTCTCACTTAATACAAAAAAAACCAAATGTATTCTGTTTTCAAATAAACATAACAAAAGCAACTACTTATGTAATACCATAAAAATAGATAACGATATAGTTCCGTTATCGCAGGAGACGAAATTCCTTGGAGTTACTATTCAAGCCAATTTAAAATGGGATACACACATTAACCTATTGTGCTTAAAAATTGGTAGATTTTTGGGAATATTGCGCAACATTAGTATTTATATACCTATAAAATTTTTGATCAATCTATATTATTCTTTTATTTTTTCTCATCTTTTTTATTGTTTATCGGTCTGGGGATACACTTCACAGGCTAACCAAAGTAGAATTTAGTCATTACAAAATAAATTCTTCAATATTATTAACCATAAATTACCACAACCAATGTCGATCCGTGAGGTTCCGCAAAGATTCAATTTATTAACTTTTAATCAACTTTTAAATTATAAAATTTTGTTATTAATGTTTAAAAAAATTAAAAATACTAATCTATTCCAATTGATTTACAGCAACCTACACATAACTATCCAACAACAAGTAGACATAACTACAGACCTCAATTTTCTCGTCTGGAGCTGGGTTGCCACAGAGTGGGTTCTTCAGGTCCTAAATTGTGGAATCAGCTGCCTTCTAATATAAAAGAGATAAATTCCTATTCTAAGTTTAAGTCTTTAATCCGGATCCTCCTTACTAATTCTATTTAATCAATCTCATACTTAATTTAATTTTCGCTGATGTTTGCGCAGTGATATCCCATGGGGCTGCTTTGGCTATCTGGTATCTCCTGGGTGGTGCAGGCTTTGTCAGACTACGTCTTTACCTGCGCTACCCAGGCAGACATGGACAAAATTTTATTTCACAGTATATTAATTAATGTATTGATATTTTTTTTTAAAATTAAATTTGATGTATCTATATTTTTGTAATTAATTTTAT
>QLNU02015270.1:51355018-51407409 GCA_006491805.2 Dysdera silvatica | reverse complement strand
GCTTTGTCAGACTACGTCTTTATCTGCGCTACCCAGGCAGACATGGACAAAATTCTATTTCACAGTATATTAATTAATGTATTGATATTTTTTTTTTAATTAATTTTGATGTATTTATATTTTTGTAATTAATTTTATGCATCTATATTTTCGTATGATGTTAATGTAGATATGTCTTTGTTCTTATAATTAACTTAAACTAACATTGATTTGTAATCTCAATGTATATTTTTTTGTTGTTCATGTTGCTGCCTAAATAAAGTTGCTAAAAAAATAACTATTAGAGATCGGAAAAGAAACACTTGGGTTTGAGCGCAAATTAGAATAGAGGACATCATTGTTAAAGTAAAAGGGCGATTGGCTGGGCATATTGCCAGAAAAACTGACCAACGATGGACAACTGAAATTCTCAACTGGATTCCAGGAGACCACCCAAGACCTAGAAAACGTCCTCAAACTAGATGGGTGGATGAAATAAGAAAACATGTTGGGGTGACGTGGAAGCGAATTGCTCAGGATAGACTTATGTGGAAAGCATTTGGAGAGACCTTCAACCAGCAGTCGATAGAAAATGGTTGAATATGATGATAATAAAATATATATATATGTATATAATTAATTATCTATGCAAATATCCAAATTGCTTACTAAACCTTGAATATAATGAACACATTTGTTACTATTGTTTTATTCTCGATTACAACGTTTAATTATATCATTTATTACAGTAGAAAATTACACACAACGTAATATTGTTGTGGTAATTACGTTTATTTTTATATAAACAATTGTTCTAGTCCTTTATCCTTTAGGTAACGGCATGTATGAAAGGTGAATTCTCCCTCCGCACGGTTGAAATGCCCTGAATGTTCCCCCTTTTGTACTTTTTCTCTGATCAAAGTCGGGACGTAGGGTTATTTGCAAATTTTTGCAAAATGGTTGCTGATAACTCTATCTTTCAAACCTCTTTATTTCCTGTAATTCCCCCTGTTATTTACGCCGATGCGGAATACGCTTTCTCCCCACGCAGCTAACTCGCGGATCTTAGAATAATGGGTCTTCGTAAATTTATACGACTGAGGGGAAAGCAGTGTATGGTCATTTTGTGACACATATATATATGTCCCTCGGCTCAGTATAGCCCAGATGCTCTTGCGCCATAAAACATCCAAACAAACAAACAATATATGTCCCACGCGCCGTGAACTGACCACGGAAGAAGAGCCAACCGGGATGTTGGGCGAGTGAGTCCTGATAATCACAACTCTAGAATATTCATCAGTTCCAGGAAATGTTTTTGAGATTCGATCTAAAGTCCACTGAAGGGGCACGATACCTGAATCCTTGACAAGAACAAGATCTCCAAGTTTCATTTCAGGAAACGAGGAAGCCCATTTTGGCTTTTGTTACAAATGATGGAAATAAACTTGTGACCAGCTACTCCAGAAATGGTGTCGCATATTTTGAATTTGCTGCCAACAAGAACGTAAAGAAATACTAGCTAAATTTGAATTATACTCTGGCAAGATTAATAGGGAAGTGCGTCAATTAAGAAATGTTCATTAAGAAATATATATAATGTCCATAAGAAATGTCCATTAAGAAATTAAAAATGTGTGAAAAAGTTAAGAAAAGCTCAGATCAGAAAAGGAATGACGCGAAAATTCTTGACGCAAATTAAGGCAGTTGACAAAATGACATTATTATTATTTATTTGACTCGAAAATCACTGTTTATGGATTGCGTCAGGTCGATTTTCACTCACTTGTTGACATTGAGAACTATTTGTATGCAGGGATGGTAAAACGTGCTTTGAATGTGGCTTAAAAGCATGAAGCAGAGCGTGGTGTCTTTCCTTACAAGATTTGCATCGTGTTGTTTTCAAACATTCGTTAGCAAAAATAATTGGCTCTGAGGCAATTTACACAAAGTTATTGACTTTTAACGAAATTCCACCGTTGCTCCAGGTTCATCTGTGTGAACTGTTCGCACTTGTGTAAGAGCTTATTACTTTATTTGCACAATTTGCAAAGTGTGTCATTCGATTTAATGGGGTTCCAGATAACTGGCTAAATTTTAAAGAAATTTTTGCAACCTCTATAATTCAGAATAGGCAGTTGACTAACTTGCAAAAACTGCAGTATCTCCAAAGTTCTGTACAAGCCGTTGCTTCACGATTAATAAAAGTATTTTCTATTTCGGAAGGTAATTTTATTCAAGCTTAGGAAAAGTTGATTTTCGGATTCGATAACAAATGAGAATTGGCCTTTTCGCAGATCGCAAGGGTATTCAATTTGTAATTAAATAAAATTTTCAATGCAGAATAATTATATGATATTCTAGATACCTGTAATTAACCATTAAGAAATCTAAAGACATTGGGTTTTGAGGAAAATTCGTTTGTTGATATATTGTTGATTTATGTTACACAAAACAAACTTGATGATTCGTTGAAACAACTTTCTCTTGACCATCAAGATATTCCCAAATTTGAAATTTTGATTCAATTCATGGAAAAACATGCACGTATCCTGCAGAGAATTGTTGTTAAGGAATCTAAAACCAAGGAAGTGTTCCATAAAGAATTTAAATTTAAATTTGAACTCAAAAGGGTTGCATTTCATAATGCAACTATTAACCCTTTGCACTCCAGGCTATTTAGCCAAAGGAATTCAAAGCCATATACTGAATGTCGCTCCAGCGGAGCCAGTGGAGTGCAAAGGTTTAAGCAAGGGAGTAGTATATAATCCGGACTCTTAATATGAGGAAGCAATTAAAAGAGCAGGGTTGGTACGCAAGAGCAAACAAAAAGAACTCTGCTGAAAACCTCAGCTTAGATCATCAGAAAGATATATGTAGGAATGGGTATCCTCCAAGCTGATTACACGGCTAACAGAATCTACGTAAAAGTAATTACAATTTTCTGCCTAGTAAAATTCTCCCCATCCTCTGTATCTATTTAATTTCTGCACCCTTTATGCCAGTAAGGAATAAACGCACACTACCTCCTCTCTAAAAGCATATATGCTAATCATTTATGGCATTATATGGATTGTTGAAATGGGAATAGCCTATAGTTTTATTATGGTTTTATCAGTAAATGATATATTCCATGAGAGTTCAATCGTGTCTTGTTAATTATGATTTTCATTATATTAGAGACTTACTTTTATTAATTAATTTAATTAAGACGAGAATATAACATACAAATTGATAAGACAAAATATTATCAAATGTGAAATTAAAGATTTGAAATGTGACAGATAATTCCAAAAATTGCAGAACGCAATACGATTCAAGCATGACAGACCAAGATTCGAAGAGAGCCCTCTGTAGGAATAAAAAACAAATGATTAAATTGGTGTTTGTTGTTCGCAAAAATATATATTTGATTCATATGTACAAATGCAAAGAGAAGTAATAAAAAAAGTCTATATCTTACATAGAGAGAAAATCTGTATTTTATATTAGTACAAGATAGAAATGATAAATTAAAACGATGGAATAATTAACGTAAGAAGTATAATGAATGCTGAAATTGTATTATAATTGTATTATAATTACATTATAGTTGGATATAATTGTATTATAATTGTATTATAATTGCATTATAGTTGGATATTGTATTGAATTGGATACAATTGTATAATACAATTATACTGGATATCATGATACAGTTATATATAATTGATAATTATAGTTGGATATAATTGTATTATAATTGGAGATATTGAGTTAAACAGAAGAGTATTTAAAAAGCATTGTTACTAAGCCAATTTGCAAGTAATTGTTTTGAAAAGACGGTTATTTTAACATAATGAACGAAGCTTAAAAAGATACGCGAAACTTGGATTTAAAAGCCCTTGCTAGAATTCTTTCGTTTCCATTTACCAAATTCAAAAAGTGTTAACTGCTAAATAAAAGTTATTCAGTATGTTAATAATAGCATCTTAAGGCGAAGAGGATGAGTAGCTACTAATATGAATAATAGTTATACTTTGTTTCGGGGCTATAAACCTAATTACCGTCGCTCGGCGTGAAGAGAAGATATATACCCTACGAATAAATTATAATTACTTCTCGAAAGGTTAATTAAGTTAAAACAATTAAGTTGCCAGTTCTTGAGCTCTGGAGAAATACTTCGTTACTAAGTAGTTGAATTAAGGAAATCCACACTTACATTCTCAATTGTGATACAGGCTGAATTTCCAAATGCCTACTGCGACACTTGTTTGCATATAAGCATTAGGTACAGATTTAAATGAATTAGCTGCAAAATATTTAAGTAGTGTTCTGCTTTGTTATTCATTACTGATAAATATTGCAGCGTTATCATAAATTAAGTAAGATAATTTAGAAAATATGATACATAGAATCGAAGAAGACTGTTCAAATTTAAAGGCAGAAATTAAATGTATTCGATCCATTTGACGAAATTTGCCTACAGAGTGTTACATCTGCACAATAAAAGCATCTACTCCTACTAATGCACTAATTTCATCCTTTTATTTACTCTAAGGTCATTACATCAACCAACTGGTGAAGAACATAGAAACACACAGTTAATACCACATTCACAAACTCCTAAACAAAAACACGAGCACTTAACTTCCCAGAAGATGGATTTTATAAAATTATTTTATCACTGGATAATATAAACGATATAAATAAGATTTTTTTAAATATTAGTTTGATACCAACTAGACTGACTAATTATGATGCTCAGTTATTAGGCTGTACATTATTAGCTGTATTAGCCCTTGACTGATATCATAGAAAGATCGATATATTTTCTGTTCCTTTCGTTTTTCTTATTTTTTTGTCCTTTCTTTGATATTCGTTTTAATTACGAGGGAAACATTTATAGGCATGGATTTGATAGCTCCTGCTAATTATTTTCTTTTTCCATATATTAATCGATTATAATTTTTTTTAAATATTTAGGAATAATTTATATACATATGCGGCTGAATTCTCCATTCTGATTGTATAAAATGTACGGAATGGACTTTCCGTAAAATGGTGTAGCCTATCGTTTCTTTTTGGATAATCACCTCACATTATCGTGCATATAAATGCTAATTTGTATGACTTAAACCAAAAATTGTATTTATTAATATGCGCGCTATAAATAAAAAAAACATATTTTAGGCTATATGAAATTTAATTATAAGTTAAATAGATAATGTCGTCGGATCTATATTTAAAATAACGGAAACAAAGAAAATTCAAGAGATAATTTTACGTTTTGTTTTTTGTACTGTCCTATAAATAAAAAAAAGTTGATCCCTTGGTTTCAGCAATGAGAAGCCATTAGGCCGTATGTTACAGTCTAACATAGTATTGATTGGTAGACTTTCAAATACTGTGTTCTATTAATGAATATAATTAATCGTCTATTTTTGATTTAACGTATAATGTTTCCTCAATTTTAAATTATTATTTTTAAGGGTAATATGTATGTTGATCACTTGACATTTTAGAAGTTTAAATTTGTTTTCTAAATAAGAAAGTTAGGTCTCTGTTCTTCTAAGGTATGGCATGAGCGGGGAAAGTTAAAACATTGTATTTCCAGATTAGTGATAGACAGTTTTGACAGTTCGAATGTATAGCCTACTCAATTTCTTGTAAATTCTATTGATTTGCGCTTTAAAAATATTTATTTTATCTGATTGGATGCGGATGATATTTACGTTAGTGGAACTTTCTCATAAATTTAATTTTTATTCTTAAAATCTCTATTCCATGGGGCCTTTAGGTGCATGGGATGTTTAATAAATGCGAAACTTGGATCCAAGTGAAGATATGTGACAAAAATGAGATGGTAACTTTTATTTTATTTTATGACAATTTCCAAGAAAACATTTCCATTATGTTGCTTTGTATTTAAGCTATATAGTGTTTGATATTTATAACAAGTGTAACTGCGCACAGTAAAATGCCACCAACGAATAATTGTTATTATATGACTTCTCTCTCTCTCTCTCTCTCTCTCTCTCTCTTTCTCTTTAAATGAGTGATATGGCCACTCAAGCCTGAAATATAGTTCACCAATCTTAGTCTGCAATGTTTGGGAATTCTGACCAGTTATAGAAATCTAATAGTTTTCTTATCAATACCTTCACGGCTGATAGATTCAATTCCATTAATATGGTCTTCGTCCTAACCCTAGACTGGTCCTCTTCGTCGAAGTCATTACGCTTTCTCCTCATCCGTAAGTCTTGTTTAATGTCTACACCCCAGTATCCTCTTTGAAATGCGGGTCACTCTTCTCACATCATTTGTCAAGTGTAGTTAGTAGGAAACTAATTGAAAAACTTCGGCACTCTTAATTCGAGAAAGGCCTATTAGAAATAAAATATATATATATAAATGTGAAGATGTATGGTATATATAAATATTTGCATGACATGAAGTTGTATTGGCTGTATAAAATTTTTACGCATTTAGAACTACAATATCCATAGAATACAACTTTGAATGAATTTCTTAAATTAATACTAATCAACATTATTTCCTGTTATTTTGTGCTCTTGATGACTAATTTGATATTGTCACATCTGATTTTATTCATTTTGAAATTAATATATAGTTGCTTGAGAAAACGGATGATCAAACATTTTGAAATAAATTCTCATAATAATTTGTCTATATGATTTTAGACTCTTCTATTAGATAGCTCACTTTTAAATGTGCAATTTTATTACCATTATTATGTATTTTTCTAATATTTTGCTGCATATAGTTTTCCATCCCTCTTTTTTACTTGAATCCCGTTAGTTTTAAATTTTACGAGTCTAATTGCAGCAAAGGAGGACACGGGGGTCATGACCCCCCAGATATTTATTTTCTCACTGCAAAAATTCCAACTTCCATGATAAATGAAGTCTGTTATTCCAGGACCATTACAAATTCTGACCCCCCCCAATGAAAAGTCTGTATCTGACCCTGGATTGTTGTTTTGTTGCTTATTCAGAAACTGAGTTTTCTGTTGGCACTCTCTTTAAGTGTTACTATGAATATCTGTTTTGTCAGTCTACAATTTGTAAGTTTATTCATTTACCACTTTCTAATTTTTGTTTAGTCTTTCCTATCTGTTTATTTCTGTTCGCGACAAACAAGCTTTAATACATTTATCTTATTCACGAATATATGGAGCTTCACTATATTGACATTCAATAGACATCCGAAATTGTCGTGCTGAGATTAAGTGATGCTCTAATGGACAAACACTTTTAAAAGGCTAGTAAGTGTACATAGTATTGAATTTCTTATATGTGATAATTATTGCCTAGGTTTGCTTTATTTTAATATATCCTACATTTGAGGGGGAAAAACGAACACCACAACAAGGAATCAAATACAAAGTTATTGGACATGGTAGCACTACGAAGCTGAAGTGGATAAGCAAAAGCCAACCTTTATAAAAGCTTAGTAAACTTCACTGCATCTTCCATTGTATTTCTGTCTATCAAACGACCATTTACTATGACACTATAAATGTATAATATATAAAATAATAATTATTTCACATACGCAATGAATTTTATGATAATAATACATTTTGAGTAACATTTTGACATGAAATTCGAATTTTTGGGGAATTTTATGATATTGTCAAGGAAAATAGACTTATTACTATGGGACATACAAAAGTTCAAAATTTTGACATTATAGTAGTAGCTGTAATCACAGTTGTTGTCACCAAGTTTGATGTTATGTTTTATGACATTATCATTTATTTTTTTTTTCATACTAAATATTTTTAATTCATAGTGCCTATAATTTTAAGAACCAAATTATAAAGAGTATATATTTAGCTATTCTTTTCGGAGTAAACTGTGTTATGGAGTTCAGAAATTATCTTTATACTTTTATTCCGCTAAGCTTGAGTGAGAGAGAGAGAGAGAGGGGGGCTAAAGAAAAAAATATAAACTTATACCTTGCGACGAAATGCTTAAATTGTTGCAAATGATCAATGTGTATGGAAACGAACATCCATCTTCGTCAAGGAAAATTGATGCCTCCAACCGAACACCAGGAAATAATTGTCTCATTTTAGACAAATTGCCTTCAGTTTAAAACTGAGTATGTTGATAAAACCAGACAAGCGCAACACAGTGGATAAATTGGAGCATTCGATATGATAATTCGGTTATATTAGAAAAAAAGTGAAATATATATATATATATAGAAAAATTTTACATATTTTGTTAATTTGCTTAGTGGCGTGCGCAGGTTGGGTTGATGGGTGTAATAACTCCCCGTTGCATTTTGATTACCGAAATCAACAATACCGCGTAAATTGTTAATTTCGCTATAAATGTTTTTGCTCATGAAACGACAGCTTACCATCAAAACGGTCCGATATAAAGATACCCGAGAAATTTATAGCCTTTTAACTGGAAACATACACACCCAACTTAAAATTTATTCTATCAAATGTAAAGACCTATGAGTTAGAGAAATACAGCAAAGACTTGATTTGGGTGACATGACCTTTATCAAACAACTGGTTTCTTGCTATTTTACCTTGGATGATAAATAAATTGGTAAATGTGTACCAATTTTATGTTTTCATTTTGCCGAATAAATTATTGATTAAATATACACTATTTTACAAAAATAAATAAATAAAAAAAACGAAACACGGTCGAAAGAAATGATCCGATCATCTCAAAATTTCGCATGCAAATTCCTTTAGATCAAGTAAATGATTAAATTTTCAAAGCCACCTCGATCATAGCACTCATTTTTTACTGGACAACTGGCACCATATAAAAGAGGAAAAAATAGCTGACGGTTTATTTATTTTTTCTCGTTGTCGGCGTTGCAGTCCTCTGGAGACGCAACCAGTAATGCCGTTACGACGTTGTCGAAAACTTTATAGCCAATTGGACGATTTCAAAAGTAGTCAGGATGTGTGCAGCTGGCTGGTCCTACTGAGCAATAGGCTGCCACCTGCACCGTACGGACACTGCTGTGCAAAGGTGTTGGCAGCAATGGTTTCTGCGAGGAACTCTTCGGCGAAATGATGGCTCTGGATGGCCAAGGCGCACTAATGCAAGGGAAGATTGGTTGGTTGTGCAACAAGCCCGAGCTGACCCAACGGCATCATTTTCCACCATCCAACGTGATACAGTCTCTTCCACACCACTCGCCAAGCCTTATTCTAAGCAAATTTTCCAATTGCACACTTTCAATCCAGTTTTGTTCGTGGAGTTAAGATAACTTTAAAAAGTTATTTAACTAAATTTCTATCTACTTTCCTAAAATGAATAATTACTAGTTAACTACTTTTCTAAAAACAGTAATGGTAACTACAAATTGACGTTTTTTCCTGAGGTGTCACTCCCGAAATTTTTATTTAAAAATATACTCACATTTGATGCATTTTAGAGGAAAGGAAGTAATTTAATTTAACACAGTATAGTTAACTACTCATTATCATGGACTGTATGTGTTTACAACTTGAAATGATTGATCTGCAATTTCGATATTTAAACACATTTTTAAGCAAACATCTATGATGTACATGTCTATGATCTATGTCTTTTTACATACAGGACGCAGAGCCATACATTTTTTGCCATTTAAAATCCGACTTTTCTTTCGACGCAACTTTTTTTTTGATTTACTCTCCCCATTAAATTCTCCAGAGTACCATCGCTATTGGCTTTGTGCTTGACTTACCGGGATCCAATTAAAATGCATTATTTTAACTAACTGAAGCCATAATTTATTTAAATATAAAACACACTTTTTCCAGCCCATGTGCACACTTCAAAGTCCGAAGTGCACACTTTGTGTCGCAAAAACATTTAGAATAGTGCTTGCCACGCGTGGCATCTTCCACCATCTCACGACGCTTGGCTGAGGTGGGGGTTACGCTCACAACGGCTTTTAAGACGTTTGCCTTTAACCCCACACCATCGACAGAGTCGTCTGGAGTGGTGTCGTAGCCGATCATCATGGCTGCCAGCAGATTAGCATCGCATGGTGTTCAGAGATGAATCCAGTTTCGTTCTTGGAGCACATGATAATCGGATGCGTGTGTGTGTGTGTGTGTAGGTGCCAGGGTCAGCCGTTCTAACCACCATTTGTTTTACAGAGGCACATAGCCATTACACCTAGTGCGGAGAGGCGGGTTTCTATCTAATACGATCGCAGGACGGCCCAAGTCATCCTGTGTATAAATTTAACAGCTCAACGATATGTTGATGACATCCTTCAGCCGTTTGCGTTACCCTTCATGACACAACAGCATGGGGGCATTCTCCAACAAGATAATGCCAGGCCCCATATGGTTCGCATATCTGTGAGCTACCCCAGTGCTGTTGATACTCTTCCTTGGTAAGCAAGATCATCAGACCTTTTGCCAATCGAACATGTATGGGACATGGTAGGCCGCCAGATTCGGGCACCGCAAAACGCACATCTGGAGCAAGTGAGGAATGCCTGGCAGAATGCGTCGCAGGATGACATGAGGAATCTTTATCACTCCTTACCTAGACGTATAGAAGCATGTATCGCCACCAGATAAGAGGGGGTTCACCAACTATCTATTTGAACATTCAATGCGCAATTCCTAGCCACTGATGCCATGAATTTTTCATCATTTCCTTTCCTGTGAGTGTGCTTTAAACGTACACTTAATTTCAATAAAAGCAGACAATTTCTTCGAGGTTCTTCGTCTTATATTTTTTTCAAAAGAGTGTATATTACATACGAACAAATATCGGCTGGGGGTCGAATAATTGTAGATGTCGAACGAAAGACTCACTTAAGCTGAATAAAGCAAGAGATTGCATTCCAAATCCGTAAGATAATGCATGAATCTGTCAGGAAAGCAATGTTACTATCATGGCATCTAAATTCATCATGTGTTCCGAATTAAGAATGATAAATATTATTATAATAATTGATGGTAAACACAAACAAATGCTGTAAATTAATTTCCCTCTCAAAGAAGAACGCACTAAAATATCGGAAAAATTCTGCGCTTACGGTTGCAAAAATATATTTTTAAATTTTAATACATAAGAACCTAATTTTTTGTTAAAATTTCTTTTAAAAATTTTGGCATATCTTTTAGTATCAGCGAATTTATTTCTCTTGAGCTCATGAATAGGCTCTATTTTTTCATCTACAAATCATAAATTAAGAAATGGACCGATTTCTACTTGGCGAGATCTTTTCGAATCGTAAAATTCTGTTCTCATAAATTATGATAACATTTTTATGGATGACATGTTTAGGATACTTTATACTATGGGGAATTACTACTGTATTTTACCATTAAAATTCATCTGCCTCATTTGCGTATTTCGAAATAATAAATGAATATTTTCTGTTATCATCTTTTAAGTTATATTTTAGTAATATATAATATAGCACGCATCCACACAATCGACAATGTTTTAGGACAGGATAAATAGGACTTTAGAGATGATATTTTGCGCGCACGTATAACAGTATAATATATTACAGTCGCAAAATTTATGTCTAAGAAACAGATTTTTATTTCCTTATCAAAGTACTGATAAACATAATTGAAAGGAAGCAAGTTGCTAAAAATAAGACAAACAGAAAATTATTTTTATATACTTAATTTTAAATATAGTGGTTTCATTCTATCTGGTTTTGACGTAAATATTTAAGAGAGTGTAAAAGAAATTGTGGGAAGAGTAATTTTTCTAACAGCAGGAAAAACAGAAAACTCAGAAATGGAAATTAAAACATGAGCATGCGGCTACTAATATATTTTTGTGGAGATATATAAGAAACAAAATCAGTCGAATAAACATTTCATATTTTTGTAAATATTGGGTAAAATTGTATACACATTACAAGAATCGAATTTTAGCAAAATGATTAAAAAGATAAAGAATACACTACACTGAAATATGTGGTTTTTACAACGGGTAGTAGTACACCAATGGATAATTCATTGAGTTAAAACTTAGTTATGAATCTAAAAATATTGTGTTATACATCGCTGAAGAACTTATTTTTGCAATTGTTATTTATTCGTTAATTTCTTTTCTGATAGGTGATGAATTTTAGCGAAAATAACCTTTCAATTTCAAATACTGCTTATAAGTTTTGGGTGGTATTTAGGTACTTGGGGTTAAATTTGCGGAATTAGGCCGATTATAAATTTCACTGCTACCTGTAGTGAATAGCAACAATTGGAGACTCATTTAATGAAATGCTCCTGGGCTCAAATTGCATCCGAATGGTTTATTCATTGCATTAATTCTACGTCTTTACTTCGGCGTTATTATACTGTAGTTGGCGGTTTAAATTAATATAACATTTTAATTGTATTTGGAGAACTATTATCTTCATTCCAGATATCCATCATTAGGGTTATGCAAGTCGGTTGCCACATTGAAATTTCTGCCTTTTAGAGACAGTTTACGCATATACGTAATATAAGACGAAACCGTGTAAAGTATTGGAAATTTAAATTGCGTGTGGACGGATTGAAACCAACTAACAAACATATGTTGGTAACCAAATTCTAAGAAATTGATTTTTGTTTAGAATTGCAAATATTCCTCCCTTAAATATTTATGTTACTCGTATTGCGTATTATTGTTATTTGATATATTCTAAAATATTTCTTATTATTATTAGGAATATTAATTATATCCTACCTTTGTAAGTAGTGACTAAATCTCTTGCATTTACACATTACCTTTTATGATATTTGATGGACAGCAATTACGATAAAACGCGCATTTCCAGCCATGGCATACGCATTCATCAAAACAACATTGGAAAATGCTGAGATTGGTAGCATAAATCATACGAAGCTGTGTATTACGTCTCTCGTAAATATTTTTGACCTAAATAGGAAATCGATATGTGCCAGTTAAAACATACGGCAGTGATGCTCATGCAAAAGAACTCAATGCTCTCGTGATATAGGGACTTGCATTCATAAAGCTCGGTCTATGAATACACTAAATAATAGTGCCATATATGGCAAAATATAAAATTAGCAATTGTGTTTAAAACATGGAATAATATAAGAAAGTGAAATATATAATTTCAAATGCTATATTTATTTCATTGCCTACCTTATAACCAACATTATTAAGAATGCTTCCCCTGTCTATATATACTGTGATTCAAATGTTGCTACGTATCACTCGTTTTCTAAGAATTTCTTCTTCAATTTTTTTCACAATTCAAATTAGAATAAATTTTGGACTACTATAATCTGTAAACAAGAAAACAAAATTGCTATTGACCAGAGTGTATGGAAATAGAGACCAGTTTATTAATCCCGTGTGGTACTTTAACCAATAGATATTGGGTCTAACTATGCAATGTACTTTCTTACTTATTATTCAGACTACTATTTTACGTAGAGGAAGAGTCCGCTTTAGAGAGGAGACGAATTAAGAGAGGAGAAAGGAGGAGATCGGAGAACGAAAGAAAGATCCGTTATCTGTTCTACAATTTTAGATCCATACCGGAATTAATTTGAATAGTAAAGTGTTTAAATTATTCTTCAAGCCAATAATCGATATTTGTTTAATTAATTAAATAATAATACAATATTCTAATTACTAACGTTGGTTATTAACTATTAGGAAAGGATAGCATTTGCAATTTATGTAGATATCAATAGAAGAAATAAATTTAGGTCCAATACTCCGTTCATTTTATTTATTAAATTAAAATTTAATACCTTGTATATATCATTGATAATTATTAGTGATATATAAACGTTGTTAAATTTTTAAAATACATTTTAGTGAGTTTAAATGCAACGTTTACATTTGGCACTTTCAAAATTTTGACTAAATTCGGAAACACACATGATAAAAATATATTTAAAATAGTTAAAACAGTTTTAGTTAAAACATTTTTTAATTTATTCAGGCTTCAAATGAAGGGCTTCTGTTGAGTCCATAAAATAAGAAAAGTATTATTTAATTTTTATTCTTCCCGAATTATATATTTTTCATATCTACCTAAAGCACGGGTCACTACATCATGGACCTTACACACGAAAACGTTGAGTATCAGAAACTTAGTGTTATTTAACTAATTCCACCCCGTAGACAATCAGGTGCGTAGCCGAGGCGGCCTGATCGGGCCGCAATCACCCCCTCCATAGTTCTGTTTAAGCTCCCTTACAAACATCTAATCTTTTAATATATCCTCCCTGATCGAATGAAAATTTCTAGAGATTTCAATAACACAGGAATTTCTTAAAAATTTTGAGAAAAATCCAAGATTAGTGTTTCATGCTCTTTACATGATTTGCGTTTGTTTTTCGCATATGTGATAACCGAATTCAAGAAAAATTAAATCCACCCTTCTAATATCAAGCACGTCTCAGTAGAATCATGGCTCAGCCTCTTCTTCGTAATCTCCTTTATTTCTTAGGAAGTTCTGCATTTAGACAACCTACATGTGCAAAAGTATAATTCGCATGCCTGTGTTCAGTGATCCAGCGATCAAGCATTAAAATGACAGCCCCAAAATTGCTGGCTCAAATTTACCTGAGTACAAGGCATTCCTCTTCCTCTCAAACTAAAACATAGGTACTCGTATGAATCACATAAAATTGGAGTATCGAAAGTCTTACGGTATTTGCCAATTTCGTATTCATACGATTGATGCAAGCTTGATACGTTTATTTCAAGATTGTTAAGGTTTGTTATTACCCTCCAGGGGAGTAACACAATTGCCAAAGTAAGTCCAGCACAAAGCCTCCGGGGCTAAATTTTTTGTGAGTTTTCATTGGAAATTTATTATGCACTTAATTTTTTACGCCACCTTACGTTTTAATTACAACTCAAACTAGGAATGTGAATTTTGGAGAGGCCTTTCCCCATCCCTGGATTCGAACCAAGGACCCTCCGGAGCTATTGGAGGGACACAGTTCAAAGGAAGCGTCACCAAAGGCCTGAAACTATGTCATTAGTGTAAAGTAATTATGTTATTTCAAAGAAATTATTCACAATTATTTATGTGTTACGCTTGCTATTAAGAGAGGCATTATACTACATATTATCTTTCAATATAATTTGAACCGGTTTGAAATGAGGAATTGGAGGCTCAATACAGGGTGATTCAATGAAAATTGGTCTGTTAAGCTAAGCACATATTTTATCTTCATTGCAAAACATAATACATCTTCATCACATTTAGTATTTGGAATCGAATATTAATTCATTAAATTTATCATCGTGCATATGCTAATACGCTACAGTGATTAATTTTTTTTATCATCTTTAAATTAAGCGTAAATTCAATTTTAAAATAATGGGGCCATTTCCATCCATCCAGGGGCTTTACTCAGACTTTTTCATCGTACATTTTAAACGCAAATGAAGTTTTAAGATTGACGCCTACTATCTTTGTTGTCGGTTTATAAATATCCTTACCACGCTTAGAACAAAAGCGGGGAGCACCCGCAAAGAGACCATAAGATCACAAATTTATGGCCCATAAACTAAAGAACACAATCTGCCGCTGTTGGCCGTGACGAAAAATAAGTCCTGTAATCTTTGAATTAATGGGATCATGTTAAATTTTTATTTTAAAAAATCGTTTGTATTTATGCATAAATTGACATGGGGGTTTTCGAGTTGCACTTTATTTACTCACCGTTAGCCTGTTTTAAACCTAATGTATTCCAATTTTTACAATGACGGTTTTGCGATTTCAATCCACGGCTTCGAAAGGTTACCTGTATCTGAATCAACAGATTTGTTTTATTTTCAGAACAAATTTGCATTATTTTCAGAACAAATTTGCATTATTTTCAGAACAAATTTGCATTATTTTCAGAAAAAATTTGCATTATTTTCAGACATCTGTTTTTTACTTACATCCATTTTTTGTGATTCGTTGACGCGAGCGGATGAATTTAAACGCGAGGCTATATGGTTATTTTAGTGGTAAAGCAGCATGTAAGAGTGCAAGTTAGTTTACACCTAAGTATTAATCTATGTCGTTTAATGTAATCGATCCTGCGTAATCAGAGATTTTCAATTTGACATTGAATTAATCTTTCACCCAAGAGAAGAACACAATATATATTAAGCGGTAGCTACGTCTCACTAAATGTTACAATTTATGAACATTTCATAGTACAAAATGTCACAAAATAAACTAGTCTTTTGATTCTATTCATTTTCATTTGCTCTTCGAGTTTTCCTGATTTTTTTTTGTCACTTATTGCATATGGTGGTGTATGTTTCTTACTAAACTAAAGAACTATTTTTCTCGAAGAAAACGGAAATCATGATGATAAATAAAGTTAAGACTAAACATTCCCATTTCCAAAGATTCCATTCTAACGACCGATCCCCCCGAAACTAAATTTTTAATGGGATTTGGCTACGGCCTTGCATGCTATGATTGTATCGATACATGGTATAAAATTTTTCAAATCCACCGAAATGAAATCCTGACTACGTTTTTTGAAATTGATTCATATAAATTCTCAGATATCTCTATAGTCGCTTTCATTATTACAAGAAATATTTTTTACAGTTTTTAATTTTAGCTTCAGTAGATCCCCTCCAAATAGGGGTCGCTTTAATCTGCTCTTGCTTCAAACGGCATTTAAAGAGATTTGATTGAAGAAGCCAAGTTCTCTCCTCGACGCGGTTTTAGTAACGGTGTTATCACATTTTGCTGCATCTCACGTCTTTTTTCGTTTAAGTAATAATTATAGCATTTCAAAATAAATTTATATAATAATTTCAGTGTAAAACCTTGACCTCACCACTCTTTCTTACAAAGAGGCCGATTTTTGAAATAATTAGCCATAGTAGTAACCGGCCAGGGTTAGAGTCGGTAAAGAATATGTCTACTGTTAGTGGAAAAAATTAATAAAAAGTTTTACAGTGTCAATTATAGTGATTAAGAGAATGATGAAGAAAGTTTGAATTTTTTATATTTTTTATTTCGTACGATCTTTTGTTGTTGTTAAGAAAAACAGAACAAAATTCGAGATAAATATTTTAAACTTCAGAATGAAAAATACTTTCATGCGAATAAAAGCCGAATCATTCCTTTTGAGCTGAATGCTGAACAAGAAGTACAACGGCACAGAACCGAATTTACTAATATAGATTTTTCAGAGTTTTTCTTGACAATTTAATATAGCTTGACTTATGTGTATGTGTATACTCGGAAACACATAAGAATAATGAATATCAATTGTTTTGGTAATTTTCTAGAGTTTCGTGAAATTTTGCTGCAACAAAAAATATTTTTACATTTTCCTCATTTCCCAATGTTAGTATTTAATCAAATCCATAATGTTTAAGAATTCACTAGTTAAGTATGATTCGATGTTTATATATATTTTTCTAAAATATAAAATATTGCTCAACAAACAGTTATTTCGACACTGGCGTAAGGTTTAAAAACACGACGTTTCGGGAGCCAACTGCTCCCTTTGTCAAGTGAAGGCAGACCTTCTGCCTTTATTTGTTTATTACCTTAAAATTTCATAAAAATCCGATAGGCTTTAGAGATATTACATGTGGTACTTCAGCCTACAATAAAGTAGCAGGTATTAAGTTTCAAAAAATTTTAAAAAATATTCTTCACAAAATTAATTTAGAAGGAAAATCATTAAAATTTACAACCATTTTAAAGTTTAGAATTCATTAAGGAAAATCAGGGCAAAATTTATTCTGTAGAAACATTCACTTTTGAAAATTTGTTCATAAATATTTCAGTGGAAATATGAATGAATTTACAGCCCTTCTTTTTCTGAAATATGAAAACATAATTTGTAATAATCAAGATTATTGGAATTGTTTTTTTGATTATTGTTTGAATAAAAGTTTTTTATATAATGGAAATAATTACTATAAACAAATTAAGGGAATTCCTATGGGATATAGTTTTAGTAGTTTTGTTGCAAATTTATATTTGCATTTTTATGAAAAAAATATGTAAAACAAAATTGAAGCATTCAGTTATGTTGATGACATAATAGTTTTCAATTGCTTAAATTTTGATGATATAACACAATATATTTATCCAAAAAAAATTAAAGTTGATAGAAACAAATTTAAAAAATGGAATTGAATTTTTAGACCTGCATCTTGTTAAGGAAAATAATTTGAAATTTGAGGTTAAGATTTTTGATAGAAGAACATACTTTGATTTTGAAGTGATAGAATAAACTAATTTTAATTCAAATATAAATAATGGAATAGATAGAAATATTATTATTACGCAGATTAAAAGAATTGAAAAAATTTGCACTACAGATAAAAGGTTTAAAAATGCTATAAAAACTTAGAAAAAATATTAGAAAGCAATTTAGTTCCAAAAACATTTATTTATAATATTTTTAATAAATTTAAGAAGATTAGAAATTTGGTAAAATAAAATAAACTTTTAAAAGTACAGTTTATAACTATCTGAAATGGTAACCTGGTTTCAATTTATTTAGCATTTCACGAAATTTCAATATTTTGAAACATTCTTAAAAAAATTATAATAGGCAAATTGCGTAGTAATATATTTTTCTTTTATTTCATTCTAGTTTAATATTATTTTGGTATAGAATTGTTTATATTTGTTTGAAATTTATTCTTTCTAAATTTTCTTCCGGTATTTTGTGTTAATACTTGGGTACTAACAGAAACACACCATGCTGGGGGTCTTCCTTCAAAAGTCCCCTCCATAATACAATTTTTATTGTATTTTTTGTTCGAAAACTGAAGGTCTTTTGTGATTGGCATTTTATCTTTATCATCATTGCTAATTAAATTTCTCATTGATCCTACATCATTATGGATTGGATAATGACTTTAATAATTAGAATTAAATTAGAAATTATTAAAAATAAAAATATAATAAGAATATAAAAATAAAAAACTTTAATACAAATAGTTAATTATTCATTAACTTTTAGCATTATTTTATAACTTATTGGAATAGTGATGCGTTGCACCTTTTCTATTTGTTATTTTTATTAAAAAATTTACAAAATCTAAGGAGTAGTAATAAATATTTAATAAATTTCAAAATTCCTTTTATTTAAATTATATATATATATATATATAATGCAAAAACCTTACCAAAAAGTGTTTGGTAGGCTTTGTCAACAAACCCACGGAATTTCCACAGGGGCCAGTTACTCCAGTATTCTGGCAAATTTATACCTTCCTTTTTAAAGCTTACCTTCAACAATAAGTCACATTCAGATACATTGATGACCTCATAACACTCAATGGCACTAAGAATCTTGACAGCTACCCGCCAAACCTAAAACTAATTAAAACCAATACTGACAACAAGAGTGGTGTTTTCCTAGATTTAAATATCAGCATCAACGACAACTCTCTTACTGAAATTGACTTGTATGATAAAAGGCAAGACTTCAGATTTAAAGTGAATTTCCTCACAAACTGGGACTCCCAACATATCCAAAAAAGTCCACAAAAATATTATCTGTTCACAATGTTTTCGCATCAACAGGGTATGTAGTAACAATAACCTCAAATTAAAAAACTTTCAGACACTAATGTCGAATGCATTTACAATGATGTTCCACATTACTTCACCAAGAATCTGGTTCATAATTTTATTAAAAAACTTTCTTTATCCTAAACCCTCCAAATCATTTCAGTTTCTACATGCCTTTAAATTTCTCAATCCTTATTTTCACTACTATCATCTATTGTGTCCTTCCCTTTTACTTGTTTTTTCACCACAAAAGAACCATTCTAATTTTAAGTCCTGATGAACAAAAGACCACTTTTCTAGTAGAAAGAGCGCCAACGTTGTTGATATTTTCTTCTACAGTCAGACATGGCAAATCTCAACCCTTTTAACTATTTTCTTACTTGTAATCCTTCAGCACTTTTTGTTAAATATTTTTGGTCACATCTAGTTTGAATTCTTCTTACATTTTTATCTGTGATACTAATAAATTTATGTCTGCAGTTTAGGTAATTGTTTGAATATCAGGTTCGAGAAATTTAGTAAGTGTTTTCTAGCTGTTGTTTGCACACTTATTGAGTTCTCTATGTTCAAAAACGTTTTTGTATTTAATATTGTTCAAATTATATTTGTGTATATATATATATTATGCATGTTTTGTTTAATTTATGTTTGTGTACAGAGTGTATACAAAATAGCTGAAAAAAGTTCACTACACGATTCCTTGTGAAAAAAGGAATAAAAAATGTCCAGTACAATTTTTGCTTAAGATCAATAAGTTATTAGATTAATAAGTTATTTCAAATCATAGTTAAACCAATAATAAGGCAAAGTCAACCCATTTAGCATCGATTTAATGCAATTACATATGCGTTCGCGAATGTACGCCCCTTGCCACGAAGAGAGATAGGAAACGAAGATTTCACTGGTTTTTAAAAACTTGCTTAGGTCACGTGTTACTTGAATTTCGGGATATGGAAACTCCACTAAAGAGTTAGTTTAGTTACGTTATAATTAACAGCAAACTCCAGATTTGGTGATTTATCGTACCAAATCACTCATACCAGGGATGGGATGTATACGGATCGGAATGGGCTGTTTGCCACTAGATTCAACCACTTTTCTTCTTTGTTGTGGGAAAAAATTATAATTAATAGTAACTTTTTCTTATTTTGTAAGTAGCCGCGTCCCAGCGACAATCCGCCGCACGGCAGGCTTGCGACGTATTTGCTATCCACGGTATAGTAAAGTGAACTCTAGACCCGCGCCTCTGCCCTTGAAATACATAATCCGCCACTGTCCGCGACGTGCACATTTTCCGATATTTTAAACAGAACATAGTATCTCTATGAGGCAGCGTTTTCTACAGGAGGGTCCAACAGCAGGGCCAGCGCAAATCACATATCATATAACTTCGAAACTAGTTCATAATTTACAATCCTTGGGTATTCAGTTTCGAAGGAAATGAAACGAGTTAAAGCAGATACTTGTTGATTCGGCTTTAATAGTAGTATTTTAGCTCGATGTTCATAACTGTGAAAGATTTGCACAAGGTAGATATTATGAGTATGGAAAGCCTTACCTGAATAGGATCAACTTCCAAGTAAAGTCAAGTGTTCACTTAAAGAAAGTGAAAGTCATTTGATTTACCAAGTTCATTGGCGGTACTGAGTTGTTAATGACCTCCCCCCCACTTTTGAAGTAGGTTCATGCTGCTTCTGAGTTTGCCATAGGCTATTTCCTTCTATTTGGAAACTGATGATCGCTATTTCATTTTTAAAGAAAATTTCATACGATTAATTTTTTGCCTTATTAATTGTAAAATAATAGATATTTTTTTTTTTCTCAAAGTACTTACTATAAGTTTTGTGGAAAATGAACAATGACGAACTGGGTCCTTTTCCTCTCGGGCTTTCCTTACTGTGGAGGTTATCAGCACGCCACTGCTGTCATATGATATGCGAATACAAAAACAACAGGATTAAATGCCGGGAAAAGGGGCAGATGGCTTCAAAATGGCTATTCCCCTTCCTTATTGCCGTACTTCTGTTCACTTTCCATAAAGAAATTAACCTTGCTTCCCCCACCCTATTATAGCGGCTATGGGAAAGTTTAAGTATTACGTAAGCAATATTTTGGCCATTTTCAACACCTCCTCCTCTGGTAAGCGGAAATTAAAAATAAGCGCAAAATCTACCCTCTCACCGCAAAGTTGCTTACGTAATACTTGAATGCTCCCTATGCCAAAAGATACATTTTTTATAAAGTTGCCTGCTTCAGAAAGACGACTGGTATTCCGTTAGTTTCTTTTCAAATATTTGGCGATGAAGAAGCACTAGGTCGCTTCGGAATTCCAATGACGTATTTGGACACGCAACTAAATTTTCAGGTTTGAAGTTAACCAATCAGATCTGTTGTGCTTAGCCATGCCTCTCTAAGAATTTCTTTGGTTTGCTTTTCTAATCATGTGCGTGTCTGGCGCGTGATTCGTTCATCTTTGGCCTTAATTATCTTATTAAATATTGATTTTAAGCAAAAATTACACTGGACATTTTTTATTCCTCTTTTTCACAAGGAATCGTGTAGTGAACTTTTTCCGCCATTTTGTATACACCCTGTATATATGTGTGCGCATGTGTATATATATATATATAATGGTGTATATGTATGTGTGTGTATGTTTATGCATATGCGCATATATATGTCTTTATTTTGATTGCACACTTCTGGGTCTATTATGAGTGCAAAGAAACAATTTGTTTATTTTGAATATATAAGTTTATTTAAATTTATATTTTTACTAGTTAATAATTAAGTGTTTATCTTGAGTATTACATATTCGTGTAAAACTTTTTGTTATAAATTTTTGGTATAATTATAGAATTTTCTCGCTTTATCATCTTTTCTATCCTTATTAAATTTCTTGCTGTTTTATTTGAAAACTTTTTAATTGAACTTTTACACTTTAATCACTTTCAATAGATCTATCTACTTGTTGTAAGTTTGCTTTTGGGCCGCTTACAACAATTGAGATTGTTCTCAGTATTAATAAAGAGACCCTTCTAAATTACTAAAATATTGTTAAACTAATTATATTCTGGGTTTATACTGTTTTTAACTAATTTTTGATCAATGCTGGTTCATTCAGTATTGATCACAAATCTCAATTATTGTAGTCAGAAAAAGCAAACCAATAACAGGGATTTTGTGCGGTCCCTGATGAAGAACAAAATTCTTGGTATTGTTTAATCTTTTACTCCTCTTCACCTTTTACTACTCCAATTGCAGTTTTTATTCTGAGATGTTTCTACTACTTAAATTTACTTGGGTTTACTACCTTGTGTGATATTACTTTACAACTTTAACTTTGTCCAAGTTAATATACATTTAGATATGTGTATTTATGTATATTACATTAGAAGGTACTACATGTCACAATCATACTACAATTTTGCTATATATATATATATATATTAGAGAGAGATTTGGTTCCAATGCTTCTAACACTTTATTTAACTTGTAAAATCCACGGCTGTTTCACTTTCATTTTTACATAAAACGGGTGTCAATTTCAAATAAGTGTTTAGAGCTTTTCGGCAATATTTGTGCTTGTACCCGCAGACAAATTTTCAGAATAAAGCCTATTATAAATTTCGATACTGTCCGTAATAAACGGTATTTGGAGACCCATTAAATGAAATTCTCCTCGACTCAAATTGCAACTGAATAGCTTATTTGCTGCATCAATTCTATCGCATTGCTCTGACGCTATTATGCGACATTTGCCGGTTTAAATTAATATAACGTTCCAATTGTATTTAGAGAATCATTACTCTCCATTCTAAATAACCTTTCTGAGGAGTCTACGCGTCAGTTTCCAAATGCAAATTTCTGCCTTGCAGTAACCACATATGCCAGCAGTTTAATAAAGCCTAACTCCTTTAGAATATTGAAATTCGAAACGTCGGGAGAAATTGAAACCAACCGACATATATATTCTATTTAAAAATAAAATGCAAATTTCTCCCATTTTCAATGAATTACAGATCTGAATTGCCTTATTAAAGTATTTCTGATAATTACTTCATCATCGCGCTTGCCAATTTTCACGAGTATTCCTAAATAAATAGATACGAAACGATGGAATAAAAAATTGAATTAACAATTGTATGTAGGAGTGAAAATAATAGTAAAATTTCTAGCTTTAATCTTACTTTATTATAAGTAAGCTGCATATTATTAAAAATATTTTTGCTATATTTGATAAGTATTATAGTAATTTTAACTACTATTTGTTTTTTCACAACCGTTTCTATTTTCTAGTTCAAATTCCTTTAAATTTTGAGCTAATAAATGTAGAAATCGAAAAATAAAGGCGATCATTAGGCAGACTTCACCTGAAACGCTCGGATGACAACTTCAGGGCTTTTCTTTAATAACAACTGGAACAAATTATGCGATTTTTTTTATATTTTGGACTCGTTGAATTCGTATGCAATTTATTTAATGATTAATCACCTAACCTTCAGTCCTTTTTATCTATTTTTCCTAAAATAATTAAGAAAATGAAACATTTTTTTTTACTATTTCTTGGAAATAGCCAGTTACAAACCATTAAAATAAACCAAATTCTCAAATTTAATACGTATCAATAATTCGAGTGTTCCATTGGCTTGAAGGAAAAAATTAATTGTTCTGCGTATGCGCCACATTCGGTACGAAAAATTGGATTTGAGATGTAAGAGGCGTACCATTTACCAAGCTAAAGTCAGTAAAAATTACGCAATCGAAGTTTAGATTGGCTAACAAAAATATCTACGCATGCGTGTTTGCTTTTGAAGTTATATTATCCAACAAATTATCAAATGTGCTATAATTGGCTTTAAACTAAGCAAAAAAAAGGCATTTACGAATAAAACCTGTATATCAATTTGTTAGTTACAAAAACAAGGAAAAGTATATTCCAAATAGTATATGTATACGGCTCCGGAGGCTAGGTGGTTAAATAAACTTTATACGTATTCAACACGTCCTTATTTTTGTTTTGCTTAATAAAGTTAGTGCATAGGGTTTTCAAAATATGGTAGCTACTTTTTTTGAGAGGTAAGTTGTTGTATATATGTATTATTTTAAATATTTATGAATAATTAAACAGAATAAAATTTTAGAGTTAATTCTTTTTGTAAATATATCAATAGGAGCCTTAAAAATTTTATTGAGCATAATTGTCTTTCTTTTAGCTATTTGATTATTAAATATAAATAATTTTGTTTAGTTCTCAAGTATATATTTATTGAACTGAATTCAATAGTATTATTAAAAACAATAATATCATTCATATTCACCAGTCATACCTCGAAAACATATGCGTTATAAATATATTTTAGATATCTAGATCTGAAACTATACTATTCACTAATGCTTAAAATTTGATTTTTTAAATGACTCGATTCAAATAGACCAGGGGAGCGTTCTTTGGTTTAGTTTTGATTTACAAAAATGTATACATGCTTTTATGCGAATTGTTTAAGTCCATTTCAAAATTGTTCACAATAATAGCACTGTGACATAATTTTCACATATTGCTTGCGCTATATTGTACATTGTATTCCCGATATTATTAGGATTGTTCTATTTTTTCATGAAAGTACAAATTTTCGCTAAATTAAATTCATTTTCAAAATACGTGTTGTAAGTTAAAAACACACACAGTCTCAAAGCTAAAATAAGCTAAGTGAGAAATAAAGCATAATTAATTGCCACCGTGCAATAAATATATTCTTTCACGTTTAGTGCAACACCATAATTCTGAAGTTTTCATATTGAATATTAATTTATATATTAAAAATTTATATATTATAAATTGAACATGTAAATGTGCTGACGCAATTACTTCTCCACTATCTTTAAAATATCCCCATTTTGAATTTTAAATTAACGGAGATGCTCACATCCGTCGAAGGACGTAATTTAATTTCCAAATTTTAGATATAGAAGCAAACGCAATTCTTTGCACCTTCCATCTTTATTATCGGCATATAAAAATCCCTACCATGCTTAAAACAAAAGCGGCGAGCATCCACAAAACATCCATAAAATCACAGTCTTTTAGATTTATGGCCTATAAAACTAAAGAACAGCAATGATCGGTGTTGGCCGTAAAATGAAAAATAAGTGCAGAATATTTTTGAATTTATGAAGGGCGGCACATTATTATTTTTCATTTCAAAAAGGTGTTTGCATATATGCACATTGTTTTCTTTTAAGATCCTTAGCCTTAATTCGCAGATTATCAACTTGTTTTAAATAATGTTCTTACCATTACTTCAATTTTTCGATTTTAGAATTTCGACTCATGGTTGTTACGAGAGATGTCTGTATCTGAATCAAGAGCTTTAATATTTTTTGGACGTATTACTTTCAGATATTTATTCCCGATTTATATTTTTATGATGCTTCAAAATATTAAGTTAATCACTGAATTATATTGGAAGAATTAATTTATAGCAACATTTAACATGGCCGGGGTAGTTTTTCTCAAAAATGCTATGTAATTAGCTACTGTTAACTTCATTGCAAGACCTTTCACGAAGTGGAAAATTGTTGGTATAAAATCTCTTCAATTAGACGTAACATAAAATTCCTCAGGAGTTATTTTTTTACGTTTAAATATCAAAGATTTTCATCAAAGATATCTCCTTTTAAACACCATGTATACGAAGCAGTCCCGTCGATGCTATATCGTCCGAGTCCTCAAATGAATATCTCAAATCAGTTTTTGCTGTCAAAAAGTATGGTATGATATAGATTACAAGGTACCCATGTTTCTTTGTCTGTTAGATTTATAAATATTCTGTAACAAAGAAACGATCGCGCACTCGGATACATCTATTTTCTAAGTTTTCTAGGGTTTCAAGACATTTCATGGCAAAACTTAGATGCAATTTTAAATAGAATAGGACAAAAATTATCTATATCTCTATTTTTCTGTGCAGTTGTAAGTATTCTATTGAGCAGTTTTTATTACCATTTAGAAAATGGCAATAATCTTTGAGAAAATTGGTGAAAAAAGAAGCCGAAGTGTTACAAATATTGCAGAAGAGGTTTTAAGAAAAAAAAAGGTTAGTACGGGAGCGATGCCAAATATTGTCTATTGCAGTAATAAATATGAGATATACTGCAACAGCATATTTAACTGAATGAAAAATAACAAGTATAAAGAAGTGATTGAGATAAGAGAAATTATGAGAAGGATATATTAAGATTAGAATGAAATTTACACTTTTACTAAAAATGCGAACAGAGATGTGTCTAGATAACGTTTATTACAGAGGATTTACATGATGGAACAATATATTCGAAGAATAAAAGAGATTGGATAATGTGTAGCTGTTAAAGATAGCAATGAGAGGAAAATTGATAAAAACAGTGAAAAAGT
Source organism: Dysdera silvatica (assembly GCA_006491805.2). Lineage (NCBI taxonomy): Eukaryota > Metazoa > Arthropoda > Arachnida > Araneae > Dysderidae > Dysdera > Dysdera silvatica. The sequence continues at coordinate 51,380,525 of QLNU02015270.1, read as the reverse complement.
AAAAAAGAAATGGAATAGAAACGAGGAGTTGTGCAATCTCTAAACCTTGTTACGCCACTATCAATTACTTGGAACATCCTACATATGAAAATTGGCTTTGGAGGTTCATACAGATTCGATGAATCTTCATTCTCTTCCGCCGGTAAGTTTTCAAGAGAGTTTCCATCATCGGTTCCTAGTCAAATCATGACTATAATCGAGCGTTTTCCTGCACCCCATATTATCGTCTTCAAAACTGATTGGTTTTAGGCAAATATCGATTTTAGTGAAAATTTCCCTTCTAAATATTGTTCCGTGTGCAAAACTCCACGAAGAACTGAACATTATTAAATGTGTTTATAGGATGTGACCATACATGATTTGATTTGGTGCCATTTATAACATCAATATCACAGTTTGGCGAAAATTGGCGAACAATGAATGGTACATGAAGCGGAGTGTAAGAGCCTGGATTCTTGAAGGAAGACAAAGAATGGGGAGACATGTCAAGTCGTTTTTATTTCGACATTTTCCTGTCTTCTGCTAAGCCACTGCCATGTTGTTGATCAAGTGTATTCAACTGTTCAAAACCATGTATTTTAACGAAATAAATACTGAATGGATGAAAGAATGAACGAGCGAATGAATGAACGAAAGGAGATGTAGTATAGGATATATTTATTGGAAATTATATAAAGTATGTGTGTATATGTAACGATAATTATGTGCATTTAGAAATAAGTATATATTCTACAAAATATATAATTCTGATCAGTATGCTTTTATGTAGGAAATGAAGGAAATATAATTATTGTATTATTCTTATTAATCATACTCATTTGGAAATAGTGCACTAAGTGATATTTAATATATCCGCGTTTTTCCTAAACTTTAAGTAATATTTGTATTAGTTCATTATCTAATATTTTCATTTGGTTATTGTATAAATTCGTTGTTCAAGACCAGTAATTGAAATAGAAATTTTCTGCCAGTAACACTGTTTAACAATTTTTCATTTTCTGTTTTCTACTAAAACGAAAGTATAACTACTAAAGAAATTATAAATTTTACTAAAGAAACTATAAATTTTACTAAAGAAACAATAAATTTTACTAAAGAAACTATAAATTTTGAGCCGCTGAATACGATAATCACCCTTAAAATTCTGTCCTGGCTCATAGGTTTGAGTAACTGCACTGTTTGCATTTTACATATAATGCTATGGGACGTTATAATTACTGTATATGAAATAAAAAAGTAAGTGAAATAAATTAAGGTATTCGTACTATTATATTCCAATAGCCTTACATGTAAAGCAACTTTACAAGCAGTGAAATTACTCAAGAACCTGAACCAGAAGGCAATTTTAAGCCTGATTTTCGTATTCAGCGACCCAAAATCTGTAAAGGACGGATATTTTCACCTCGGTAAAATTTTCACTGTTGAACTAATCATTAAGAAACATAAAGCTGATTGATTTTTAGAAAGGTTCACTAGCTTCCGCAGAAAACAGCTTTTCGTTCAATGTGCAAACAAACATTAGCTAATTTGAAATTGGGCATACGTGGAACTGTAATGGAATATCTTAATTAATTTTAAAAGCAAACTAATGTTCCAAATGGAACATGGTATGTTGAAATCGAAAATTTCTGAAGGCTTTCTGGGACTTCTTTCAATAAAATTCCTATTTTGAAAACATTAACTAATTATTATTCATGGACATCCACATGCGACTGAAAAGGCATGAGCACTCGTCTTTGCGAAATTAAGCCAAGAAATTTAGTAAAAGAAATTTTACATTTTAAAGAATTTGAGATAATATTATTTTTCTATATCCCTGTTACATTTCCTCAGATATCAAGCTATTTTACAATTAATTATATAACCCAAGCCAAAAAAGCATACCATGAATATTGAAGCAAAACATCAGTCAAATTGGGAAAGTGAAATTGGTATTTTGAATATAAAAGATTTGGATTCCATTCTATATTTAGTAATCAACATTCAAAGAATGAACAACTTCCTTCGGGAAATGAAAGAAAGGATTTATTTAACATTCTTTCTGATTTCGTCATTTTAACATACGGTTTTATCAATTTCTTTGCACATTTCTTTATCTTAGGCACATTTGATTAGGTAAATCAAATTATAAGGAATAGATAAAAACAAAGATGAAAATTGTCAGAGAACATCGACGATCTCTACATTTTAACCTTACTGAAAGTCAGCGTCCGGAAAATGTTAATATTTTGTTTAGCTGTTAGTGGTGTTTTTTAATTATTTTCACTAAATAAGAAAAGTAATTATGCAATCAAGATATATCATCAATTAAAATGAAATGTATATACCTCAAAGCTATGAAGTAAATACATTTTAAATTACAAATTCCTTTGTATTATCCATTTTTACTTTCCAGGAGCTCCCTCATGCGATTTTCCCGGGGATGCCTGGCGTGTCGTGCAGATTAAAAGAGACGTCTCGCATGAATTAAAAGAGGCAGGAGTGTTTCCGCATAATTTAAAACGAAGCTTTTTTATTCTTTATGATGCTCCCCCCCCAAAAAAAAACAAACATAGGGACTATTCGGGATTAAATAGGGAGGTCCCTGTGTCAACTCAGACCACGGCAGTATCTCGTTTTCTCCTATACGTAGTATATAGCATGCCCGTATATGGAGATGGGGGATCTTAGGGACCGGTTCCCCCCGAAACTAAATTTTTAATGGGACTTGGCTACGGACTTGCATGCTGTAATTGTATCGATACATGCTGTAAAAATTTATGAACCCCCGAAATTAAATCTTGGCTACGGTCTTAGTATATATTATACATAGTATAGAGCAGCGGTTCTTTAACTTTCCTAGACCGCGGACCCTCTTCAGAGATCACTCGCCCTTGCGGACCCCCCAAGAATTAACTCAAAGTTTAAAGCCCGGAATTTGCATCATATGTATTTATTTCTAGTGTTTCATCACTAATTTTCACTATTTAAGGAAGGAATTTTTCGTCCCCTCATAATTTATTCTTAGCATTAAAGAGCAAATGCTCGTGTCTTAGTACTTTGTCGAATATTTGTGAATCACGGGAAGGATCCTGCGGACACCTAGGGGTCCGCGGACCACAGTCAAAGGATCGTTGGTATAGAGAATACATAGCATATAATGTATATAGTATACATAGCACATAGGGTATATAGTATACATAGCATATAATAATACATAGTGTATATAATATATAATACATAGTATATATGCACTCCTATATATATAGTAGAAAGCTCTTTTTTTGGCCTAAGCGTATTAATTATTATCCATAAAATTATACACGAAAAATTACAAAAAGCGGGCCCAGGTGACGTAGTGTGTTGACTATTTGGCGGTTGTGTTAATTCTGAAAAGGGTAATAATAATAATAATAATATCTTAAAAACCTCATATACGGAGAAAAGGAGCATCGTTCTTGTGCCTTGGTGGCCTAACTGGTTATGGCCCACCGGTTCACACAGTGGGCCCTCGGTTTGACTTCGGGTCCGCGCCGTACTTTTTTTTCTCCTATACATAAAAAGCTCTATTCTGAGTTTAAGAATGGGCGTCAGAAATCATTGCCCAGGGAGTGTACCACCTTGATAAGCAAATTGTCTGTTTTAAAATAACTGGAGAATGTATTGTTGCATGTTTACAATACACTCATTATTTGCGTGTGGAAAGGCATCACCATTGTTCTGTTCCTTTAGGGATAAATTGCGGCATCATTATAATTTATACCTTTCATTATAATTTGCATAATAAATCTAGTAAATGAGACTTTCAATCAAAATATAAATGGTCAAAATATCTCGGCTTCCAGATTATAATTAAGTCACATTTAATAGGGAAATCGAGGGTATTCAGATTTAAAGACGTCAAATGCAAATGATCTCTATTATTGTGGATGACTAATGTGAGATATGTAGATATCAAACTGTTAGATTCTCCCTTTGATTTAGAATTTGTTTAGTGAATATATATCTGATTTAGTTTTATTAGGAAAGATACGCCACATGAATACCCAAAGTGCAATATTAGCAAGATATTTCATTGTTGGGAAACTTGAGTAATTTTATAATTTTTTTAATTGTAAAACACACAATAACTTATGTAAGACAATTTAATAATAATGATGATAATAACAGAAACAATACTAGAGAACAAAACACGCAAATTGTACTGGGATAGGGCTATTATGAGGGACAAAACGACACCACACAACAGACCAATATCATGAGCTCAAGAAGAGGCAGCTAAACATAATTAAAATGAGCTCGTGGGTCGTATAGGGTCTGTAGTACCTCTTCCCTTTCCCAACGCGTTTCTAATAGGGAGCCGCCCTTCTTGCTTCCCAATAACCCCTAGCCATTTCCATATACTCTTATGCTTTCTCAATTAATTTTTCATTAAAGTCTGGCTTAACTTTCTTGTTCACCTGTTCACTATACCAGACAAGTACAAGAACTGTTCTTGTCCTCGTTCGTCTAGTAGGTCAAGACACCGCGGGCTCAAAGCGGGGACCCTGGTTCGAATACAGGATAAGGACGGCGTCTCTTTTTCTCCTAAACAAAAATAGCTCTAGTTTGAGCTACTAATACGTGGGTGTCAAATTTATTTGTAATAAAAAAAGTCCCCTATGAAAAACTCACAAAAATCTCGCCCGGGTGGCTTTGTGTGTTGACCAATATTTGGCAATTGTGTTATCCCTGTGGGAGGTAATAATATCTTACAATTTGAAGTCACTTGAAATTAACGCCAAGACACATATTCAGATTCAAAAAGCAACGATACTAAACACCTGCCGAACAGTCAGAAAATTTTTAAACCTGGCACCAAAATGAAACATACAAAAATATTTTCACACTGAAGGTAGACTTGAGAACTTGGAACCACTCGTCTTAAGCTTAATCCGCCAAGTGCGAGAAATAACAAAAAATAATAATACAAACACAAAAATAATAATAATAAATTTTTATTCAACCCGATATACAATATTTCGTGATACATAACTTGAGCAGTATAAAAATTATATAAATGTAAGAGAAGATCTATATTAAATTATTTTAAGTTTTGAGGTTAGAAATAAAACGAAATATGCATGCGTAGCTTGTTGCAAAATTCTCTGACAGAAATGCCGGGATATTAACAAAAAAAAAACAACAATGAAGAAGAAAAGTGTACATATTTATGATTCTGAACTTTGCTTGTTTCACAAAGTTCAGTTTTTGTATATCTTTAGCTGAGGGACATAGAAAACCTTGTAATAACTTAAGAACAGACTGAGCGTCGTTTTTAAGAATTGATGAATAAGCAGTATTAGTGTTATTTAGAGCTTTTCATGGGCTTCATTTGAGAAAATTGCGATACACACCTGGATAAAATTTGTGAAATTATCTGTTTATCAAAATGCTAGCCAGAAGGATATCTGAGAGACTGCATGTGTAATCTGAATTTTTTAATAATTTTTAATTAGACAGATGTTAATTAAAAAGTTGTTGTATTATTATAAGCTACTATATGAAATTAAACGATTATAGAAGAGAATATAAATTAAAAACATAATAAGACTTTGGTTCAAAATACAGAATAGCTTAAGGAGGAATAGGAGACGTAGAGATTCCATCCAGCAGCTATCACAAGTTTTCTTTAGGGAAAAAACGCAAATGCCATCGATTCTTTATGACGCACGTTTTGGAATATGTTTAATTGATAAGTGTTTCAGAAATAAAAGCAATTATTTTGTGGATATAAAAAACGAAAAGAGACAAAATGCCCTTTTGTGAGTTCAGCTGATGTTTCAAAGTTTTGTGTCACTATTTTTGTCTTTTCACAGATATTGGAGAAACTTCCTTATATACATTTAAGTGACAATGACTTGATAGTAGGGAAAGATATTGAATATTTGTTGGAGTTTCCAAAGTTGAAAGACGACATATAATATTAACAGTTTATCGATGTAAAGAGACATTGTATTCGCCGAGACTTTTCGTAGGGAGATAGGGTGAAATTCTTGGAAGCTCTTCTAGATTTCTTTGTGTTAAATGCTTACTTCTAGGACATTCGGTACCATTTATGTCCTCCCCAGACACCGCTGAATATCATTATGGCAACTCAGTTCCGTCTATATGCTACTCCTTCTGTGCAACGTTCTCTGAAAGATAAAACATAAAACGACAGCGAAACTAGCAGTTAAACAAAACAAAAATGCACTGATAGTGAAAATAGATACTGGAGGGTATTATTGAACATAGGTCCTTCTTTTACATTGGATTTGATGTAGTATTATATTATTATGTAGTATTATGTAGTATTATATTATTGTGGTATTATGTAGTATTATATTGTGTCTTGGTATTATGTATTATTATATTATTATGTAGTATTTATATTATGGTATTGTAGTATTATATTGTGTATGTAGTATTATGTAGTATTATGTAGTATTATGTAGTATTATATTATTATGTAGTATTATGTAGTATTATATTATTATGTAGTATTATGTAGTATATATATTATTATGTAGTATTATGATATTTATTATTATATGGATATGTAGTATTATATTATTATGTAGTATTATGTAGTATTATATTATTATGTAGTATTATTATGTTGTATGATGCGGTATTATATTATTATGTTGTGATATGATGCGGTATTATATTATTATGCAGTATTACGCAGATGAGATTTATAGGTAAAAATAACGTTATAACGTTGCATTTACTTATATATTGGATAACTTGCTTAATGTGTTTACCGAGTTACGGAAATTTTTCTAAATTATAGAACTATATAATTTTTAATTTTCTGTTTTTTTATTTGTTGAATAAAACATATTGGGTAAGAAATATGTATGAAAGCGAAGTAAAAAAAACTTTCTATTTACAAAGTATAATAATCTAAACATATACAGTAAAACCACGCTTAACCGACCCCGGTTTAACCGGCTCTCCGTTTAAACTGGCTTTAATTTGATCTGTAAAAGTTAAAAATTATTCTCCTTCTAAAAATCGTTTCTTCAAATAATGGGAGCTGTTCTCGTGATCTGCATGTGTTTTTCTGGAATCTAGTTTTAGAAACTTTTCTTGGATAGGAAACTTTACTCTTTCAGGTGCGGGGGAGGGGGAGGCGTACGGTGCTTCGCTTTAAAATAGGAACACGTATTCCATAGTGTAGGTGCTTTAAGAAGAATATTGTTTCTTTAGTTTTTATTTCATCGCGTCACTTCAGGTACAGAAAAATATTCACGTCTTATTTTAGTTACATTAGTTGTAGAGGTAATATTGTTGAATAGGGAAATTGTCTAGTGCAGCCATTGGCGTACGCAGGGGGTGTTGATGGGGGTTGTAACCCCCCCATTGCAGTAAAAATTTGTATATTTAACATAGGAATATGCGAGTTGTAGCTCTGTAACCCCCCATTGAGCCTATAACCCCCTTACGAACTTTATGCGTACCCTTATGAGTGTAACAGGTAAGAGAAAACGCGTTGTGGTATCGATGCAAAAAAGACTAAACGCTATAAAAAATGGACAGAGGTGAAAATTCAAAGAAAATTGCTTTAGATTTTGGTGTCGATGTGCTGTCAGCGAAGAGGAAGGAAACGAAATGAGCTAGAGGTATTTTGTAGACAATTAACATCAAAGAATGGACTGGAGTCACTTCTTTTAACGTTAAAGAAGCCTAATTCAGAAAATTTGGACGAGGCTATACTGCTTTGGTTTAATCAAGAAAGGGGGAGAAAAACTATCCACCAGCCATCCTATTTTAAGAGAACAGGCATTGTTTTTACATAAAAATTTGGAGGAGATCAAGGATTTGTCGCTAGTAAAGGTTGGCCAAAGAGATGGAAAAAGAGGCATGATATCCATCAGCTCACCATTTCTGGTGAAAATGGTCTGCCACCTCTGAGGGTTTAAATCGTTTTTAATCCACACTAGAAGCAATTATCGTTTAAAAAGATTAACAGCAGAACAGTTATACAACGTCGATGAAACTTGTCTGTACTATAGAATGCTACCTTTCAATATTTTAGCATCTAAAACAGAAGCAGCTGCCCCCGGATATAAAAAAAAGTAAAGATGGGTAATTTTTCTTTGCGTAGCAATTCTACCGGCGCACATAAGTTACCGATTATGTTTATAGGAAAGTCAAGGCTGCCAAGGGCATTTATAAAGTTAATATGGCTTCCCCCTCCAGGTCATTATAGAGCTCAAAAACCCACTTGGATGAACACTTTCCTCTTTAAAGAATGATTCAAATTACAGTTTGTACCTGCAGTTAAAAAACATTTGGAATCAAAAAGATTCTCCTTAAAGGCAATCTTGCTTCCAGATAATGCTCCGTCACATCCAAATAAAAAAACAAACTTAGGATGGGAATATAAAAGTAGGTTTCTTCCCACTTAACGTTATATCATTTATTCAACGGATAGTTCAAAGCGTAAGGGGCTTTCTTAAATGAAGATACCGTCGGAAGATACCGGTAGCATTAAAAAGTGATACAATTAATACCAGCCTTAATGACTCAATAAAAGCTATCAATATTAAAGTTGTGGCATATATGGTTGCCTCAGTATGGTCAGAAGTGCCCGCTTCACCTTTAGAAAAATCATGGCGGAAGCTAATGGCTCCTATACAGCAAGAAACAAATGAAAAAGGATCATCTGGAGTGAATGACGAAATGCCATCAACAGAATTCCTTACATTAAGCTTCACCAAAACTTTTGAAGCTCTTCAAGGCTGTAGTGATATTGCAGAATTAGATGTCGATGCATGGTTTAAAAGTGATGACTTGGGCTTCGAAATCTTTTCCGACTAAGACGTCATTGAGAATATCATTGATGCGCCTCAAGACGTCGCGAGAGATTCGAATGATGCAGATTCACCAATAACCGGCTCGCGATTTTCCGATACCGATTTTGTTTGAGAGAGTTTGTTTGTATAAGTTATTTTCAAACAAGAAACAAGTTTGGTTGATACATAGTTTGGTAAGGAGAATCAGTTCGTTAATTTCATGATCTGTATAATGGAACTCCTTCAATCTCCGAGTAAGTGAATCAAGTGAGCTTTGGATAGGTACGTTTGTAAATAAACTCTTCACACCAAACGAGACTATTTTGAAGGAATTAGGATTGAGTTGGTTTAATGTTTTACAATAAATTAACTGTAAAAATATTATTTGTTAATAGAGGTGAAAACTTCCGGACTAGATATTTAGATAGTAGATGGGTGGCTGTACCAGTATATATGAATACAATATACAAATGCTGCACCATAAAATTTTTTATATTATTTGCTTCTATTGATTAGAGCACTGTGTCGCTATTAAACAGTTTCAACAAGACTTGCGACTTCACTGCTGAACGCCGCGTGGTTACAACTTGAAAACGGTCAGTGCCTTTTTCCTTCATTTTTCCTTCAATATCATGCAGTGAGTTTTTGATTCATTAAAGCCGGATTTAAGTAGATTTTCCAAGTTTCGCATTGGAAGATATAAACAACTCCAACATCTCCAATTTCTTACCAAATTCCAGGACCATAATATCATCCCTAAGTACATGAAATTAAAGTGGAAATTACTTCAAAATTTCCATTTGAATAAAGCTGTGTTTCATTGCTAATTAAAAGTACTTCATTCTGTTATCGAAAACATTCGGCGTAAACTTGCTTGTATCGAAAATGAACTCTATCCTCTACATCTGAAATTGTCCAAAGAAGTCCCAAATTTTAGTGGTTGGGAAGGTAGAGTTTATTCACGATGCAAGCGTATTATGGAGAAATGCCACTCAACTCATTTGAAAAGTTCTCTAAACTCATCGATCCTCCAAACAACCAAGAGCCTTTCACCCAAGATGTGGTTCTGAACCTCTCGAGTACTTCACTTTCAGAGCATCAACTCAACTTACTTTCCTTAAACTCAAATTTTGCAATAGCCCGGCAAATATATCATACCAATTTCATAGCGCCTATCGAAAGAGCATTAAAAATTAGTAGATTGCATTTTGGCCAAAAAGAATTTCTTCGTCATTGCATTGCAGAAACATTATCTTCGAACAATAATCAACCTTCGCCTAATATTTCTTCTGCTGAAGCTCGGGAAGTGAAATATTTACTCACAAACCTCAATATAACTAAGGCTGATAAAAGTGGTCAAGTTGTTGTAATCAAAAAGAAATAATATTCGGATGGGGTGAACCAACTTATCCAGGATGGCCCATATGCAATGGTAGAGAAAAATCCTTCTACTGATCTACTTTTCTATGTCAATAAAACTGTTCGGAACTGTTTCTTCATAGATGAGAAGATTAAAATGTCAATTGTAGCATCGGTTTCTAATGTTGCCCAACTATGTGCATTGCCAAAGGTCCATAAACCGGGAATGCCATTCCGACCAATTGTTTCAAATATTGGTACAGCCACCCATCCACTGTCCAAATATCTTGTCCGGAAATTTTCACCTCTACTAACAAATAATATTTTTAGAGTTAAAAACTCTTCCAATTTTATTGAAAAAACTTAAACTGACATTGTTAATGTGGAGAATGACAACATGTTTCAACTTTCCTGCTCTTTTTACGACGGATAGCCCCACCTACTGGACCTTTAAGCTGGTTAGAGTATTATTCTGAATTTATTGTACGTTTTTATTCCAAAAACTCAATGTATATTATTAATTTTGGGTCTCAAAAAAATTTGATAACGCCTTTTCGGATAGAAGTTAAAGGTTGCTTGCAGCGCTTTGAATCGCAAACAACCACGTGTCCTGATTTAAATTTATCATGCCATAAATGAAGTATAAATTCACTCATGTATTAATTACTATAATATACTTGTAATCCTGACAAAATTTCATTAGGTCTTACTCCGTATTTAGCTATAAATTTTCCAATAAAGCGTATCTCAATATTTGGCAAGCCTCCTATAGTCGCCATTTGTCTTTATATATTACCTAAAGTGCTAGGAAAGGGCCAATTTTTCAGAGTAATGCCAAATATTTGCTCTATAGGAGTATTTAATGATTTGAAATTAATTTTACGTAACTATCTTCATAGGGTTTTCCTAAAACTTTTTGACTTAACTACGTATACATGTAAATATAGTAATCTATGGGATACCTATAATTATATCGCCCATAGTATATATTTTACTCACAACCATAATTTCTGTATATAAAGGAAATGCTCATTCTTTCCAATACGCGGTTATATTATATAATATTAAATTTCCTAAAATTTAAAAACTGCAAAAGTTCTCATTATTCAAAACACATTTATTTTCAGCATCAATTCCAATTCAAAACAATATTATGAACATCTAAAACAAGCGTTGCGTTACAGATAATTTTTTTCTAATCATTTAGCCAACGTGCGCTCTATTAGCCTTATAATGTGACAGTATGTGTAAACTGAACCATGTTGCGTTCCATTTCCAAGGAGCATGTCGTCGATGAAAAAAGTCCGACCAAAAAATCGTTTCTGGGCCAGAATCCTCATATTTACATCCACCATTTGCCAGACACCAACATTGTGCAAAATATAATTGTTTAAACTTACCTTTGAGTGAAAGTATCATTGTTTGAATGTATCATTACTTAACCTGTTAATCGGGGAATAAAATTTTGTGAAACTCGTTTCACACTGGGGACTTTTTTTCACAGTGATAAGTAATGTCATCACACCATCACGCTAGGATTAAATATATAAGAACTACATAAAACGTAATGCGTTCAACATAATACGGTTAATTTTAATGACGAAAAATGTCGTCAATCACATTTTGGTAGTCTTCCGGGCATGACGAAAAATGTCGTCATACCCAATGAACAGGTTAAAGGCACATAAGTTTTGGAACGTATCGTGTCAAATTCATTGCTGTACATTAGATTGTTGCTCGCTATCTAAATTACCAATGACAAACTTCCCTACAGAGTAAACTCGAAAGCACACAACCACGATACTACGATGTGCTGTGTAGCTTGCAATTTCTTCACCATTTATCAAAGCTCAATAAAGCTTCAATTAAAGTATGGCATCTAATTGAGCGTGTATCACAGGGCCGTAGCTCGCAACACGGAGGGGAAGCTCAGAAAGATGTAGCGGAATTGGAATTCCGTAAAGTTCTAATGTATCCTATGAATATATTTAATAATAATAAATATCTAAGCATATTAATATATTTAGCACTAATCAATAAGTTTCTTAACATAAATTTTTCATTATATACTTACAGAATTATAATAAAAATTATAATTTTACTTATCCTTAATATAGAGACGGTGAAGACCCAACCTTCTATAAGAAAACGTGATGTAGACCTATCGCAAGACTTATCGTAGGAATCTATTTTGAACACGATGTTGACGTCGCATTCCAAATGGCCGAATACGATTTTTAAAAAAAAAACAAATCATTTAAAACAAAATTCTATAATAATTTATTCTGAGAAAAAGTATTTTCCAGGGGGCGAATCTCCCTCTTGCCCAGTCCTGGTTTTGTAATTATATTTTTTTTTACTCGATTTACAAAAAAAATGATTTCTGGGTGATACTTAAACTGGACTATTATTTTTAGTCACAATTTTGGAAAAATTGTACCTGTGCTCTCTTTGTATTATGAATTTCACAAATGATAGCTCTTAATAATGGTCATTATCTAAATCAAACCTGATTTGTTTTCAAATAGATTGCGAACAATCACTTGTTAGAAGCATTATCAATAAAGAACGGTGTTTCAAAATTCTTCAAATAGTTTTGTGAAATATCTTTTAGTGCATTCTTGTATTTCCGAAACAATATTCGGGACCCAGTTTATTAAGCTCTTCACGCAGAATTTTTGGACGAAACGAAATAAACTCATATAAGCACAACTTAATTACAATAATTAGCAGCAATTCACAATAATCATTCGAAACTCGCTTCCAGTCGTCTTCGTTAAATTCAGAAATTCTCAGTTTTGCCTTGATTAAACTAATTGCTCTTGTAACACAAATTGGAAAACGCATTTTATTCGCTCACGAGCAATGGAACAAGATAACAGAGCAAGGAATATACGACGATAAATTTGATAAAACTTCATAATTGTCTTGAGTTTGCTTTAGTGAAGGATTTTGATAGCAATTATGAAGCATTCTCCGAATAAGCATTTCACTATCTTCATGATGTGAGTTTTGCGAAATTTTGTGTAGCAGCGGCCTTTGCAGGAATTGCGTGAGGTAAGACACAAATTAGAGGGATCGTATTGTTTTCATATGTGTCATCTCGAATTGGTTATTTAATGGTTTTAGCGTTGCAATAAAGGATGATAAATTTATCGGCCTAGACAATCGAAACAGTTGCGTGATATTTTATGTGCAAATAATAATTATTTCCGCATATATGCACACGAAAATTATTAATATACATATTAAACGCTTTATCAGTGTTTTTTACTTTTTAAAAAGAGCAATAAAAGCAACAGATGTTAATTAATAATATGTATTAATTAATAATTAATTAATATGAATATTAAACCTAATTAATCCATTAACGGCCAAGCATAGAAATTTACGGTGAAATTGCATACAAATTCATATGTTTTTTATTTATGACCATGGCAATAATGTCACATTGAGAAAACATATAGTCTATGGGGGGGGGCACGCAAAATGTTGCGTTAACGCAACGTTGGTATTTAATGGGGTCAGTTCATATATAAGTACAAATTTCAGGATTTCTATTACATGAAATTCATTTTTCACATAAGGAAAATTGTATATGCGATTTAAAATGTTTTACAGATATTCACATAAACATCTGATTAATTAACTAATAAAAATTCAATTAATAAAATTTGAATTAGCTAATAAAATTAAATTATCTAATTGAAGTCTAATTATTTAATAAAAATTCAAATTAACTGTGTACTAATAAAAATTCCAATTCAGCAATGAAAATTTCCTATATCTCAATTAACTAATGAAAATCCTAAGTAACTCAGAAAGTCCTAATTAGTTAATGAAATTCTTAATTAACTAATAAAAAGTCGAATAAACAGTAAAAAAATGAATAGCATTTTGTTTTTCGGAGATGTTGAGTTCAGCCGTCAGTCCCGTCTCGGGTAGTCGCGATGTGTATCTCTGGGGAGCAAAACTACCTAAGCCAAACCAAATCATAGCATGTAGCCCCCCTTTTTTTACTACAAGGAAAGGGTACTAACGAGCTATAATTTTAGCGGGCATAAGAGTGGGCATGAGCGTAGCCAAGGAAGTTGGCAAGGCGCTTCCCACCCCCACTAGAAATGAAAGTTGAAGTATATTTGGGTATATTTTAGTGTTTTGAATAATATATTTCGTGTTAGCAATGGTTTGCGTCCCGAGATTGAAAGCTGGCTTTGTGGGAAAATTTGTCTAATACTTACAGATTTTATTGAAATTGTAGGTAAAAATGAAATTTCGTAGGACCGCAGAAGATCTACTACGCTGTAGTGTCTGCGCAGAAAGTATGTGTCGTTACATTTTCTTTAATGAAACGAAGAGAAATGGCTCCAACACGAGAATATTCAGACCATGTGAGCCATCTTATTGTTAAACATTTAAAGGAAGGCAAAAAACAGAAAGAAGTGGCTACTATCACGGGATGTTCTCAAGGTATGATATCCAATTTGTGGGCAAAATTTAAAGCCACTGGCAGTGTTAAAAATAAAACGGGATGTGGGCGTTTTAAAAAAACAACGAAGCAACAAGATGTCACCTCATAAAAATTTGTAAAAAAATGCGAAAATCTTCGTCAAAAGAACTCAATCGTATATGGATTTTTCGTGCTTGAATGTCTCCTACAGAACACTTGGAAATCGGTTGAATGAGCATAGATTTTACTTCTTTAAAACCGAAACAAAACCATTACTCACAAGCGCTCATTGCCAAAAGCGTTTACAATGGACAAAAAATATCTGCATTGGAACGCTGATGATTGGGAAAAGGTCATTTTTTTCAGACAAATCCAAAATACGCATTCCCAGCGGAGAAGATGATGGGAAATTTGTGTGGAGATGTCCGGGAGAAAATTTGATCCAGACTGTTTGTATATCTAAAGAAAATTTCCGCATTATTTTATGATACGGAGCTGTATCACAGCTAAAGGAACTGGTAGTTTATGCATTCTTAAAAGTACTATAAATGCTGAAGTTTATTGTTCCATTTTAGATCAGTTTCTAATATCTACATTGGAAGATAAATTTAAGGATAAGAGTATTTTTCAGAATGATAATGCGACATGTCATAGCGCTAAATTAGTCAAAAATATTTACACGAAACTTGTCTTAAAACCATGACTCGGCCTACATATAGTCCAGACAAGAACCCTATTGAAAATGCCTGGTAAAAAAAAAAGGAACTTGTTGATGAGCAGAAGCCAACAAAAAAACAAGAACTGAAAAAACTAATCATTAAAGCCTGGGAAAAAATTGAACCTTCTACGTGTAAATATCTTTTCAAATCAATGACATGACAAATTCAAGCCCTCATTAAAGCTCGAGGAAGAGTAACAAAATATTGTTAAAGACATAATGAATATTAGATAATTTTTCCTGATCATATATATATATATATATATATAAATGATTTTTCCACAAAGACATTTCAATTTTGAGAGAGTATTTCTGATATACTTATATTATACTTATGCCAATATGTTTTTTGTATGCTTCAAGGTACGCAGTATACATTAAATTTTTCATACATTGTCTTTTATTTTCGCAAATGTAAAAATTAAGATAAGAAACAATTGAAGGGAATATAAAAAAATATTAGATAATTTTGACAGTGGTTCTACGAAAGAGGTTAATAACAATTTAATGCTATTTATTATTAATTAATAAAAGATTAATTTTATGTTGATATATGCTCTATATTCTGAGAGTTTTTTATTTTTTTACTATGTTACTACCTATCGCTTCTTGCAGGTCCTGCGTATATGTATATAATATTAAAACACTATTAATGAGTAACTTAAGCCGCTACCAATCTTTTGATCATTGTGAACCCTTGAACTTATATTCACGTTCAAGGAAATCCTTTCATATGTAATCATCACATATATTATATATAAACACTAATTTATCAAAATCCTGCTGAAACCACCTCAAAAATTCATAAAAAACGTATTGAGAAATTCGTGTTATCAATCCAGACCATTTTCTCCATTTGAATTAAAATTACCTCTATCAATTTAGGTTTCACCCTGTCCCTTATCGCAGTTTCCTCAAACGAAGCCATGATATAATACAAAATTTAAGTTATCTTCATCATCATCAAATTAATAAATATGCCAAAATTATCATTGCAACAAATCTGTAAACAATGATTTAGATGATACCTTACCCATCTGCAGGAGAGTTATGCAACAAGCTGTAGATTTCAGCTGTCCTCCATTTCTAATCTAATCAACAGTTAATGAAACTTAAAATTTATGAATAACGCACTATGTACTTTTCCTGAAAGCTGGCTTAACAAAAAAAAGTAAATTCAAATTGCATATTTAAGAGACCTCATTCAGAGGTCTTCATTCACTCCTTAAACAAAGAACCCATTTCTATAAACTCAAAACTGTAAAATGCCATATGAGCAAATATATATTCTAAAGGAAAACGTTATGGCATTATTCATGAATTGGCAACAGTCAGTGCTATTCATTGTTTGCTTGTTTTTGTAGACACCCTAGCGATGGCTCTCAGATTCCTAAGATTCCAGGGTCTCAGATCCGGAAAGGTTGGTGCACACTAAAGACGACTAAAATGAAAAAACTGAATTTTTTTAGAATAAAAAAAATGCTTTAGAAAAATTGACGGTCGGTTGATGCTTATCCGAATGTCAAATTCAAGTACCCGCCTAATGTAAGAAGGTATGAAACATAAAGTCAGTATGAAGATATACAGTATGCCAGAATGTGGGCGAAATTAATTTTGTAAATGTCGTTGTATTATTTAATTTCACACAACTGAAACATTTATTTTACGTTATAGAGAACAGAATTTTCAAATTTCCTTTAGTGCTTGGGAAACCCGTTATTCTTAAATCTTAAGAAACTGTAAACGACAAACGTTTTGTCTTCCAGACGATTAACTAACGGCATATGCAAATTTCCCATTTAGGAAAGCACCGGCTTGAAAAATAATGCATAATTCGCAGGTCATAAGTTCTTGTTATATCACCCGTGAATTTTTTTCTAACATCTGATACATGCTCGTAAGGGCATACAACAGAAATTATTGAACTACCCCTATTTTATGAATTAGTATCATGTAATAAAATCGGGGTGACTGGGGATTTGGAAACCAGGAAACATCAGGGAATTTTTTCTGACTGGAAAAGTCAAAGAAATTTTAAATGCAAAAGCCTGAGTCAGGGGAAATTTGAAATTCATTGTTATAATAAATAACTTATTAAAATAATTTTCCTGAACTGTCCTTTTCGTACCATATGCTGGAAATTTACAATAATTATTAATACTGAAAATTTTGAAAAACTTATACTTTTGATTGAATTTTAAATAAATATCATTTGGCACTAGACCTAATATAATATATATGTAATTATTGGGACTATATGTTTAGTGGGAGAAAATGTTTGCCAAATATATAACTAAAACTTGGAAAAAGTGTTTTGAGCTAAGTCATCTAATCTGTGAGGAATTCTGTTCATACCAATCTCTTTTCTCTTAAAGTCACATACACTTTAAATGGAATAAAATATCAAATTCTCGATTATATAGTTACTGTTAAGGTATTATTACCCTCCGCAGGGAGGGTAATAATACCGTACCTCCCTGGTAATATCTTACCTAACCTCCCTGGTTCGAATCCAGGATGGGGAAAGCGTCTCTTTTTCTCCAAAACGAATAAAGCTCTAGTTTGAGCTATAATTAATACGTGGGTGGCAAAAATTATTGTATAATATATAGTTACTCTTTTATTATGAATTCAAAAATGGCCGAATGAAAATGTTGTAAATATTTAATTAATGTAAGTTTTTAGTGTAAAGAAATGCATTTTTAATACAGTTTTTGTATTTGTAAATTCACTATAATTGAGTTACAAATGGCTTTGGAGTTTGTGTTAGTGGATTTTATGGTCTTAGAAACTTATTTTTATTACGCAAATTTTAATGCGTTGTGTGTTGTTTACTGTAATTAGCGACTGGAAATCGATTAAGACTTGGTCTGGTAACCTGGAAAAGTCAGGAAAGTTTGAAACAAAATTTGTAATTATACAGGTATACAGGTTTGTAATTATACAGGTATACCTATATTACTGATTACTACTGCAGGAACTATATGTATTAAAAATCTGACAAAATGTATGTATGCATGCAAGTATGGACTAAAGACCCTCAAAATAGTCATGCATATACCGTTAAAGTGAATATACATTCATCTAGAATGAATAACCATGCATTGAACATGAATAGCTATTCATTTAGATACTTTTAACTTGCAAAGCATATGTTCTGCGTTTGAAAATAAATAGATTTTTTATTAACTGTTGAATAGAAATATGAAATATTCGATATACACAAAATAATGTGCTTTGTACAGCGGAATTTTTTATTAAAGAATATCACAATATTGCGGAGAGTTATGCTGTGTCTTCTATTATTCAAAGAATACACCCTATAACCAAAAAATCGACGCCCCAAGAAAAAATTGTCCGATTGCGATAAAAATTGGTGGATGTGAAGAACATACATAGAAAAAGAAACGATTAAAATTTCAGAATAATTGAATGATTTATTGCAGAGTTTGACGGTTAGGTGTTGGATGCTCACGTATATCTTTGCCCACGTACGATTTGCCACGAATTTCCCACCCAAGTGGGGAGAAGCATCGCCCCGGCGATTCGGTGGGTAGCTTCCTAATACCCCCTTTTCCTATCCCCCTTCTCTTAGTTCAGTTCAGCTTCTTTTTTTTTCCCCCAACTTTTTGGGAGTTTTCAGATTTATTATTCAACATAACAAAAATACTAGAGAAAATTGTTTACTTATATTTTTATCATCAGTATAATGAATAAAAAACGATTATTCGGTCAAAACTTAAAAGGCGAAAATTAAACAGTCGGAGCCAATCGAAGATATTGTTCAGTATCCATGTTTTTCTTTTAAAGAAGATTTAAATCTGAAACGTAATTCGGGAAAATTTTCTGACGTTTTTGATATGAGTACTAGAAAATGATATAATTCTGCAATCTAATCAAATTTAAAAAGCTAGGGGTTTGAAGAAGATAATTAGAAAGCTATTCGTATATTAAAAACTACTGTGAATACGTCTATTCTTGTTTTAAATCCGCATGTTTATGTGGAATAACTTTTCTATATTTAAAATTAACGAAGGCAAATCAAAATTCCCCTCTTACCGATTCCCATATTGAAGATTCATTTAGATTATCCTTGTCGGCATGGATACCCTATTATAAACGCTTGGTAGCGAATACGAAGACATAGATTTTTGGTTAATAAACTTTTGATTATTAGTTATCTATTTTCTAATATACATGCATGTTTGATCCTAATGAATCTGTTTTTTTTTTAATGGGCCGTTCCATGTTCAGGTATGTGACATTTGTAAATCGTATTTTCCCTAGATAATTATTAAAAAGGTAATAAAACTAAATATTTAGCCGAACTTAAACTTAATTTTATTATTCTAAAAATTTCACTCTTGCATCTGTATAAAAAATGTTGCAGACATATAGAATAATTAACAGTATGGTAATTAAATTTGTAACTATCACATCATCAGAAGGCAGCTGTAGGCTCTCCCGCAGCATTTCTTCTCGAGAATATTTTTGAGAATGACCTTCAACCTGACCATCAAGTATCTTGACAGTTTCTTGTGTCAGCATAATCATCATAATTAACATAATCAGCATAATCAGCATAATTAGCATAATCAACCGACAATCCACTGGCCTTTTTATCAAAATCTTTAAACCAGGCGGCAGATTTGGCGATAATGAAGGAATGGGTTTATATTCCATGTCTTGGATAAATTGAACGCCATCTGTCAAGTTAAGCAGTAACATTCTCGTCGGTTTTGATTCCCATTCACGTTGAAACGCCTTAGGAGCTGCGGAAACTTCGCTATCGGCACTATGACTTTCTTCTAATTGCCATCGTTGGGCATATGAAGGTCTTCCGATATCACGAATTCCATTTACCTGAAGGACAAAGGAATTGGGCAACACTATTTTCTGCATTGTAGACAGATCTGGAGGGAATGCTGGGAAACCGATTTCTTCTAAATCGGCAAGAAGCCACTGCTGATAAACATGCGATTTTAGCTGTTGTAATGCATATCAGAACCTTGATATTCTTGGCGAACGAAATCCACACATGATTCAACCCATTCCATGGACACTAGGATATGTTGAGCATTCAGCCATTTCTTTACGTCTAAAACTTCTGTGTAAGGAACAGACATTGTAAACACCCAAGAAAAAAACAAACCAACAGAAAAACTTATTTTTTAAGCATATAAGACTGTGATGACGGTGACAAATACGTTTACTCCATTTTTAAGAGACGTAAACCAAAGCCATATATAGGGAGAGTTCGGTCATGACTTGCGGTCAAGAACACTAGCGGCTAAGAGGAAAAAAACAGCGTTAAATGGTAAAGAATCCAGTTCAGAATTTCTGTTGTCCATCGTTGATCAGTTCTTCTTGCAATATGCCCAGCCCATCGCCATTTCAGCCCTTTTACTTTAACAATGATGTCCTCTACTCTAGTTTGCTCTCTCACCCAAGTGTTTCTTTTTCGATCTCTCCTAGTTATTCCAAGCATGCACCTCTCCATGCTCCTTTGCGTTGTCTGTAACTTTCGTATTGCTCCAACTGTTAGACTCCATGTCTCTGATCCATAAGAGAGGACTGGCAATACACACTGGTTGAAGACCTTTCTTTTTAGACACAAAGGCAATTTCCCCTTCAGGATAAAACTGTTTCTTCCAAATGCACTCCAGCCAAGTTTAATACGTCTGTTGAGTTCTTTCATAATGTTGCCATCCATTGAAATCAGCTGGCCAAGGTAAATATATGAATCAGCAATTTCTAGCTCAATGTTGTCAACTTGTATTTTTGTTTCCTCTACAAAATTATTGAACATGATCTTAGTTTTTTGTAGGTTCATCTTGAGTCCAACTTCTTTACTTCTAGTTGAGAGCTCCTGTACCATGTCTTGGAGTTCTGATGGGTTCGTTGAAAAAATAACAATGTCATCAGCAAACCGCAGATGATTTAAATATTCACCATTTATTTTTATTCCCTTGTTATTCCAATTTATCTGCTGAAAAATCATCTGTAAAGCTGAAGTAAAAAGTTTTGGAGAAATGGTATCTCCCTGCCTCACACCTTTACCAATTTTGATAGTTTTGGTATCTTTATGTAACCGAAATTTTGCACTTGCATTTTTATACACACGTTTCAATATGTCAATGTACACATCCTCAATGTCTGTTGATCTTAAAGAGTTGATGACTGCTGATGTTTTAATAGAGTCAAAGGCCTTCTCATAGTCAATAAATGCAACACACAATGGAAGTTCATATTCATGTGTTCTTTCAATTAATTCTCTTAATACTTGAATATGGTCCACTGTACTGAATCCACTTCGAAATCCAGCTTGTTCTCTTGGTTGAGCTGCATCTAATTTTTTCTGCAGGCGATGTGTTAGCACTTTTGGGAGGGTTTGCCAATGGGTAACAAACTAGTGGTGAGTGTTTTACGTCTTCCTTTCTTCATATTTTTTATTGCAAATGAAACTTCTTCTTTTAAGATTTTAGGAGCTGTTCCTTCGACTATTTCAATGTCTTCGTTTAATTCACTGTTACTTTCGTATAGATTTTTGTAGAATTCTTCAACTCTTCTAAGTATTTCTTCCCTATTTCTTGTTACGGTGCCATCCTCTCCTTTTAATGCAATGTACTCTGTTACTATTATGTAAGTAATACTTTTGGTCATTATACCATTGATAAATAAAAATTAACATTGGCTAACATAGGAAAATAAGCACAACAGCAAACCCCCTCCCCCAAAAGTTGTTTGCATAATACTTGAACTCTCCCTTGCAAAATAATTCATTTTTATGTTTGGGCTACAAATAGTTCAAATCTGCTACTTTTGGAGCACAGTTTGCTACTTTTTAATCTTCAGATCTGGCAACACTGCTTCAGAACTGAATCGCATTTTGTAGTAAAAATGTTTATTGCCTCATGTCGTTGTAGTCAACACGTTGGGGAAGACTGCTTGAATTTCTTTGAATAATTTTCAATGAATTTTATTTAATACAGCTTGATGTTTAGTTATTCACCTTGCCTATCGCCCTGATAGAGTTTTTATAAGGGATATTTCAAATATTACGTAAGGACATTTGGAAGTGGGTGTTGCCATTATGCTTATTTTCCTATGTTGGCCAACGTTAACGTTTGCTTACCGGGAGAGTAGATGAAATGGCCAAAATATTGTTTGCGTAATATTTGAACGCTCCATGGACGTTGAAGAACATAAATCAGATATAGCCAGGTTTAAGAAATGGCTGCTACAATGTACATGCACAGCATTTAGAAAAGGGTTCTTAATATGTAATTGCACACCATGGAAATCACCACCCATGGCTGATGCCCCATCGTATCCTTGACCGCGCAAGAATTCTCTTGCGACACCAATTGATCTTAGTTTTTTCGAAATAGATTCGCTTATACCCTTTCCAGACATGTTTGTAATCGGAACAAAATATAAAAAGTTCTCGCGTACTGCAATATTTTCCATATCTGCATATCAAGCGCATAATGACAATTGTTCAGTACGTAAAACATCAGTTGCTTCGTCTACCATGATTCTGAAACATTTCAAGTTATTAATTTTTTGATGCTTTTCAAAATTACTACATTGCATTCTGTAATGATGTAATTTTGAGAAGACCAACTTCAATAAGTCGGGTTTTTTTCACCGCACTCACTAAATGATTTTTTAGGATATCTTTCCCACTCTCAAGTCGCATTTTTAAAAGAGTGTGAAAGCTCATTTCATGTTGCGCTTTTTCTTCAGGAGAATCAACACTAATTAAGCTACCATCACAAGAGCCCCTAAGAGTTAACCCTTGCCTGCTACAAAACATCAGTTTTTATTAGAGAAGTTAGCATAAGTCGATTTTCAATAATTTTCCGATTTATACTTTTATCTATATCATTTATTATGTCATATTTCTTGCCTGACTTGATTGTAAGGAAGTTTTCAGAATCAAGCTTGCATTTGGCATGATAATTAGTAAGTTGGTGTTTGTTGAAATCTTCTATTGCATGTCTCCAATTACTGTACAGTACTCTCACTAGTTTTCTCAAACTTAGGCCTTGTTTTCCAGCTCTTGATGGAGAGAAATAAATGCAATATTTGCAAACTCACCATTACATCTCTTTGAATAGACAAGCCATTCATAATTGTTAAAACCAACTGTACTGAAACTTCAGTTGCCGCTTTCCAAAATTGGTCGATGGAAAAATAAAAATTTCAGTCCGTTTCCATACATACAAAAGAAGGTTTTCACGTTCGAGAGGAGCAATGTGAAAAAAGGCGATATATTATTAGAAAAATGTATTTTTTTTATTTCTGATATTCTGGTTTTTTTTAAATAACAGGAAAATGGCCCTCAAAATATATCTTGCAGTGAAATACGACGTGTAACATCAAACTTCCTCAAAATTTCATTTTCCTTTTTATAGAAATATTTTTCAAGCGGATTTCTTTAACAGGATTTTAAATTTATATAGTTATATTACGTTATTATTCATGAAATTTTATAACTTAGTAAAAATGCTCTAAATTTAATTATGTTTATGATCTATTATGACAACTATACAGGGTGTCTCAGCACCAGGGTTACAAACATCTAGGAGGGGTAGGGTACACCTAGACGAACAATATTTATCATAGAACCTTGGTCGTAAACTACTCACAGAGCTAGTTCTAAGACCGTCCAGCATGCACAAATAGTGACAACCACTTCCTAAAAAGCGCCAGATAAAACTCAGGTCAGCTGCTCAAGTGCATAGATGATTAGGACATCGCATTTTGCGCTTCTCATGCACTGGTTGTCACTATTTGTGCATGCTGGACGGTTTTAGAACTGGCGCTGTGAGTGGTTTGCGACCCTAAGTTCTATGACAAATATTGTTCGTCTAGGTATACCCTACCCCTCCTAAATTAATTAATTAATTCATAACCCTGGTGCTGAGACATCCTGTATAATAAAAGCCCTTTCCTTTTTTCCTACCAATAACTCAATATCATCGGGATTCCAGTTGATTTTTGATGGTATAATTAATGGTATCTCAACATCTATTGGATTATTTTCTGTACTGTCATCTTCAGTGCATTCAACATTTTTGAACTTATTTTCATTACATTCACTATTTTCTCTCTCTCTCTCTCTCTCTTTTAAAGATATTAAATCTGCTGCTCTCACATGACTGACATTTGTTTCTATTCATTATACAATTGCTAGCGTAAAAGAACATATTAAAGATCCCTGGATCGAAAAACGTAGAGGTTGACATTTGCAACACGTACTTCCGAAACAGGACAAGACATACGACATCAGGAAATTCTTTTAAACCTGCCTTGAGGAAAATGTTCCTTTCTGAAGGTTTTTCCTTTTAGAAGGGAACTTCCCTTAAACCAAAAACGAAGTGTCAAGTAAAAATTAAATTTTAGCAGAACGAAATTTGTTTTAACGAAGTACGAGAAAAAGTGAAAATATAAATAGCACAAATAAGGAAAAGTAGATAGTTCTATTTTATATTTTAATCAATATTTTTATCTTGTTAAATTAGGCTTTATGGGGATTGGTTCCCTTGGTTCCCCCGTCGCTGCGGCACTGCAATCGGACAATTCTTTCTTGGTGAGCCGATTCTTTTGTTATAGAGTGTAATGCGAAAAACGCGTCATTTTCAGAGTTATAGAAGTTATTGGAAAACATTTACAAAATTGTTCGGATTGTCCATTACCGATAGTTTATCTGTGATTGACTATCACTCACGTTTATGGTTGACAGTTAATTATATGGAAATTTAACCTATGCAAATGCTTGTTTTAATTTGACCGCGGGTCATATGAAAGTTTAGGATAATAAAACCAAATCATCGGTTATTCTAATAGGAGAAGTGAAATTCTAATTCAGCTTTGACTACATATTTAGCGTCCTAGCACGTAATTAAACGTGTATGTTTGCAAATTTCTTTGTCTTTGTGTTCAGATTAGAAGTAGGAGGAAAGTTCAGCTTTAGTGCTGTCGCAAATTTTTTTGCTAAGTGGTTAAATATTTAAACGTACTAGCATCCTTAAAATATGCATTTATTCCAGAAATTCACCGTTTTTATGCACTCATATACACTAACGCTAAAGAGAAAAAATATTCAATTGCATATGCACATATGCATTCTCCCTATCTGTGTGATACGAAAGCTAAAATTAAGCACTC
>QLNU02015270.1:51332948-51351695 GCA_006491805.2 Dysdera silvatica | reverse complement strand
GACAATCGAAAAAATCATCTCGCAACAGTGCATTACCACTACAGCAC
Organism: Dysdera silvatica; assembly: GCA_006491805.2. Lineage (NCBI taxonomy): Eukaryota > Metazoa > Arthropoda > Arachnida > Araneae > Dysderidae > Dysdera > Dysdera silvatica. The sequence goes on along the minus strand of QLNU02015270.1, from coordinate 51,351,648 downwards.
CGCAATGGCATCTTCAAAGATAGTTTCTATAAATCGATTTCGAATGCGCTTATTGAATATAAATTAGTTATTGTGTCTCATGCATTATAAGTGTGATATACAATAAAACCTCCTTAAGGCGACAACCGTCTGTTCAGTGGGAAATGGTCGCTCAGAGAGGCGGTCTCTCAATGGAGTAAATTTAGCATTGGGTCTATGGGGTGGAGGGAGAAAATCCGTTTCCAGAAAACAATGGTTGTTAAGGAAAGTGCTCTCTTAATATAGGTGGTCGTTAAGGGAGGTTTTACTCTAAATATAAACGAGTTTTAATAGAAATATATAACTATATATATTTTATATATATATATATATATAATATTGTTCATTCGTGTATAAATATTGTTTCAGTGCGTAAAACAATATGAACATCCACTTCACCAATCTGATAGTTTTATAACGTAAGTAAGATCAGCTTCTGAACATTTAAGATGCGTTATGCAATTTCCAAATATCGTTATTGTCCTGCAGCGTCTGTCAATTTTTAGCATTTCAAATATCGCCATTACGGATTGCCCTTCTTCCTCAAGTTAAGGGTACACACGCGCGGGAAACAAGACTATACGTTAATCACGGAAATTTCTAATTGGCCGACAGTTCGCGCCAAATCTGCATGTAACTGTTGGATGTGACGTAACAAGGGTTCCCGTGGGACAAAAGGTGAAGAAGCGTCGGAGCTTTAAAGCAGGCCAGGTGTCAAAATGGCCAACCTCTAAATTAATATTCCTCTCACTATTACGTTGCCATTGTAACCAAGATTCGTATCAAGTTAGCAGTACGCTAATATTGAAGCAAAATGCTTTTAATAAATATATTAAATAAGATGAGAAGTAATTATTTCTATACGAATAATTTCCATTGGCGACATACTGGCAAGCCGCTATTCGAAGCCTTCAACAGCCAAGCAAGCCCGCAGAATTTTGCCGCCATACAGTTATACTTTGACAAATGCACTCAAAAGTATGAACAGGTCTATAAAGCACATGTTTTTCTTTGTTCAAACATAAACAGCAGAAGCCCTGACATAATTTCTAAATTTAAAAGGACGCATATATTTCATAACGGGGCGTTCTTAAGTTGGTTTTTATGGCATCATCATTTTCTACCTGTTTTTCGAGTCAGATCTTAAAAGTAGCAAAAGTGAAAAGATTGTCATAATTTGAAATTATAGATATGTAAATGAGAGTTAATATAAATATATGATTTTCAATTCACACGTATATTTAAGCCAGTAAATGAAAAACTCATTGTAATTTTTTAAGAATGAATTTTGTTTCATTTTTTAGGAAAAAAGTTTATAATTTGTAAATATACCTTTTTACGATATCGTATTCTTGGCTTTTAATGTCATCATACGATTTATTTAAAATTATTAATGTATCGCAGTTTATATTATCAAATCAGAATATACCAAATTGACTCTTAATAAGCGTCATTAATTAATGTACTTTATTTTATTTTTATGCACACACCACGTTTAAAATGAACAATGAAGTAAAGTTTGTGCTTATAATGTACAAAAATAAATTCAATATGCACATAAGTTTATTTTGTAACATTAAGTAATAGAGTCGATTCCGCTTAATCGGAACTAAAACATCTTGGCCCAATTAAGCGGCTGGCCCAAATAGGCGAATTTCACATAAAATTAAAACAATCAATGTTTTTTTAATACCAGATACATAATATACAATTCATATAAGAAAATAAGAATATAAAAATTTACAAAACGTCATACACGCGAGGCGGTCTAGTTGAAACTTATCGCACCTTCAGTTTTACCCCGCTAGTAAGTCGAGACACGTGACGTCTATGTGCGTCACATGCTTACCATCGCTGCGTCACCACAGAGACGGTAAACATTAAGTGATATGTATCTGAAGTCCTGTCGTAGAGTATGTAAGATTGCATCGTATTAAATTGTTTGTACCTTTTTTATTTTTGCCACTATGTGTAACATAATATGTATGTACAAATTAATTGTAATCTTAAATTTTTGCCACAATTAAGCGGAATGTTGTCCCAGTTAAACGATATAAATTACTATTACGTTCTTGGTTTCCTTGTGATTTGACCCGATTAAGCGTTGGCCCAATTAAGCGGAATCGACTGTAAAAGATTAAGACGCATATTTTAATAAAGGGACGTGTCAAATATTTAACGTATGGCGCATTCTGTAGCTCAGTAGAGACCATATTTTAATATTCCTTTACATAATATAAATTCAGTGAGGCAATTTCTCAATGTTTATACTTTATACAGTGGATTTGAGATTTTTCAAACCTGGAATTTACAAAGTGCACATTTTTATAAACTATTGTGCTTGAAAAATTTCCATATAGAATTAATGTTAATTTTAACTAAAGATCTTCGAATTTGCGTATTTTTAAGATTCCACATGGATTCCTAAAATCGAACATTCGCTGTGTCTGTGCTATGTATTTTACTTACTCCTAAGAGAGCCGAGTCTGTGATGGGATGCACGGTTCAATGAAAAACGTTATAAACAATTATTAATGCACGCAAAATCGAATTTATTGAAGACGAACCAAATCCAGTGAAGCTTAAAAATGATAGCGATACACACAGGTCGACTGGGATATCGAGATGATTTGAAACAGAGCCTTCTAATAACATTACAAATTGTGTGTAAGAATACCGTAAATCGTCAAATAATGCAACCATTTATTTGTTTTAAATGTAATGTTTTATTTGTTTTAAGTGCAATAAATTATATTTGTTTCAACTGTAATATGTTTCCTTTTTCCTTTAAAACGAAATAAATCTGATTTATTTCAAGCGTAGTACATTTTGCTGTAAAATATCAAGTATATGAATCAAGTGTTGTACATTATGCTGCAAGTGTAATACATATTTTTTTCAAGTGTAATACATTTTATTTGTTTGAAATGTAACAATTTTATTTGTTTGAAATGTAACAATTTTATTTCTCAAATAGCAATTGGCCTTTCAGTTTACCTGTTTTATATACAGGGACTGATATACAATTATATATTTGTATAAAATCTCATTTACTTTAATTGCATTTTTTTGATTGCATAAGATAATTATACCTGAATTTATATTCAACGACGTCACTTTATATCAAATTTCAAAACCTATATTTTAATAAAACGGTTTTGCTACAAACGCAGCTATAGAAAAAACATTTCGAGGAAAAGATCTTGATTTATAAATTCATTTTTTAAGCAAACCAGTATTCAAGGGGAAAGATTTGCCTTCAACCACCCAATTGACCCATTTCATTGGTCGCAAAATCAAATTTCTTGTGAGAAAAAATTAATTTTCTATCAAGGTACTTCATTTTTATTAAAACTACCCATTTTAAAATCCAATGCATGTGTCTATTTTTAAAAGATATGGAACCGAAATATAAAGGATTGCATATGACATAAAAATTAAATCAATTTTGGTAGCTTATGACAGTGTCTTATATCTTATCGCTGGTACATTTCAGTTATTCCTAATAATAGTAAGGACCTGCCGCACGATCTGACTCTTAATTAAGTGCACGTACCTGAAAACAAGGGAATGATTTATTATTGTAAAAGTCAAAGGAAAGCCTTAGAAAAGCCCCTGGTGTTATTCAAAGCGGAACTCATTAAGATGATATGTTTCATTAGGGATTCCATTTGCATTTCACATTAGGAAAACTTATGAATGTTAATGGGATTGAATTGGGGTATAAAGATGGAAATATATTTATATATTATATGGAATTTCCACTATTCAAGACCGTGCATTGTCTGCTCAGTTGATTGGTTTACATATTTGACTTAGTGCAATTTCTGTGATTGTGAAACAGTATTTTTAATAATAATAATTGACAAAATCAGAAAAACTACACACATCACAGACATAGCAGTACCCAACACCAATAACATACAGAACACATACACCACAAAAATGACTAAATACCAAGATTTAAAGCAGTAAAACAAAGACATGTGGTACATGGATAAGGTAAACGTTATCCCTCTTGTCTTATCAGCAACAGGTATAATACCAACCACACTCCAAAAGAACTTGGAGACACTTGAAATTGACCCCAACACATACATACAGATGCAAAAAACAACAACACTAAACACCTGCCGAACAGTCAGAAAATTTTTAAACCTGGCACCAGAATGAAACATACAAAAATATTTCACACTGAAGATAGACTTAAGAACTTGGCACCGCCCGTCTTAAGCCTAATCCGTCAGTGCGAGAACACACACAAAAAAATAATAATAATAATTTATTCAACCCGATGTACACTTTATGACACATAACTTGGGAAGTATAAAAGTTAAAGGAATGTAAGAGAAGATCTATATTAAATTATTTTAAGTTTTGGGTTAGAAATGGAAGAGAATATAAAGCCGAAGCTTGTTACAGGATTCTCCTCCAGAAATGCGGTGATGTTGACAAAAAGAAAGGAAATTGTAGATATTTATTATCCCGAATTATGCTTGTTTTATAAAATTCAGTTGTTGTATATCTTTAGCAGAGGGACGTGGAAAACTTGTAATAACTTAAGAACTGACTGAGCGTCGTTTTTACGAATTGATGAATATAAAGTATTAATTTTATTTAGGACTTTTGGTGGGCCTCATTTGAGAAAATTGTGATACACACATGGATAAAACTTGTGAAATTATCTGTTTATCAAAATGTAACCAGAAAGATATCTGAGAGATTTCATGTGTAATCTGAATTTTTTAATAATTGTTAATTAAAAAGACATTAATTAAAAAGTTAGTTATACGAGTAAGAGTTATTTATATAAAATTATACAATTGTAGAAGAGATTATAGATTAAAAACATAATAGGACTTAGATTCAAAATACAGAATAGCTTGAGGAGGAATAGGAGGGGGGTAGAGATTCCTTCCAAGAAATATCACAATTTTTCTGTCGGGAAAAAACGCAAATATCGTTGATTCTTAATGATGCATGTTTCGGAATATATTTAATGGATAAGTGTTTCAAAAATAAAAGCAATTATTTTGCGGATATAAAACCTATAGAGCCTAAATGCCGTTCGTGAATTCAGCTGGTGTTTGAAAGATTTGTGTCACTATTTTTATACCAGCATAGATATTAGAGAACATTGTTTATATACATTGAAGTGACAATGACTTGATAAAAGGAAAAGATATTCAATGTTTGTAGGGGTTACGAAGGTTGAAAGACGACATACAATATAAACAGGTCAGCTATGTAAGAAGACGTATTGTATTCGCGAGACTGTTCCTAGGAAAATAGAATGAAATTCTTGGAAGCTCTGCTAGGTTTCTTTGTGTTAAATGCTTGCTTATAGGCAATTCGGTTCTTTTCATGTCTTCCCCAGACACCTCTGAATCTCATTATGGCAACTCATTTCCGTCTATATGCTACTCCTGTGTAATTTTCTCTGAAAAGATAAAACATAAAACGACAGCGAAATTAGTAGTTAAACAAAAAAATACACTGACAGTGAAAACGGATTCTGGAGGGTATTATTAAACATCGGTACTTTTTTTATATTTGGAAAATAGGGGGCCCGAGGACAGAGATGTCTAGGCTTCCCCCGCAATCTTCAAAGCTGGGTTTTGTAGATAATAGTCATAAGAGCTCTCTGTGGATAAACATTGTGTTTAGTCCCCTGGTGACAGATGGATTGGGTCCAATCCATGAAACCATCACCTCAAGTCCACAGCTTGCGGAAAATGAATGCACTACACAATGACGAACACTGCTTTCCCACAGTCCCCACAATTTACAAAGTACCACCCCTCTACGACCCGTTCCCTATGTTTGTGTGCGTGTGTGGGAGGGTGGGGTATTCCGCATCGGCAAAAAGAATAGAAGCAATTTCAAGGAATAAAAGAACCATTGAAAGCCAGTGCTATCAGCAACCATTTTGCTAAAATTTGCGAATGAATCTACATCGCGACGTTGACTTGAGGAAACGGCACTAAAGGGGGAAAACACTCAAAGAATTTTAGCAGTACAGAAAACGAATTCACTCCTCGCAATTGCCGTCACTCAAAGGCTAACGTAATTTGTGCAAGTAAAATATGGTAATAGCGAACGTGTTTGTGTGGAAGGGTACTTTGCAAACCGTGAAACAGTCTCATTCAATAAAAACGTAAAACAAGTAATTTAACATGCAAATAGCTTTGCTGGGGAGAAATTTGAAATTGAAAAACAGTTTGAGTGTATTTACAGTAAGTATATCAATTTTTGTTCCTTATCCACCTCATTTACCAAAAAAAATTATATACAAGCAAAATACTTAAATGAACAAATAACAATAGTGAATTTGTATGTAAACTTAGTCCCTGAAATTAATTATATGCAAAAAAAGATTCATTATCTAAGTAAAAACAAGTATTAGAGAAAGTAAAAAACGAAGAAAAAAAAAGGAAAAATAAGAATAATATGACTAACCTAATTCAAAGGTTAAACATAAAAAAAAATCAAATTCAAACAAATTCTATTACAGAATTACTGAAAATTATATTTATATTAGCAAAATGTATTACATAAAAGTTAATATTAACAATTTAAACCTAAAAATCGTACGTTGTAATAAAATATAAATAAAATTATTTTTAAAGAGTAAAATGTACTGAGGAGACGGGAAGAAAAATTAAATTACACAACGCCAATCAACAATAGGCAAGAAAGTGGAATGATTGGTGACGATTGATTATTCCTGATTACATAGGGCATATACCACACAGATTTTTTCAAGTGGCTGCGTAAACATATGCGTTTGAAGAGTTGATAGGATAAATGTCTAATTTGAGGACTTACAGAACTCCAAAATTTCGTACCAAAAATGGTAAGCTAGATTTCGTGAAATTGGTGCTTGCTGGAGGAATGGTTACTGATGAATTAAGCCGAAACCTAGTGAGGTATGTGTGGTCGGGGGCTAGAAATGTTCCTGAAACGTCAAAGTTATTATTAACGATTTTATGCATATTGTGTAGAGCTGTCTTTAATGTAATAATTTGTTGAATTGGAAGAAGGTTACAGAGCTTGAAGAGTGGTCCCGTGTGGGTAGAATGCTTGTAAAGGTCATTCATTATTCAAATAATTTTCTTTTGTATTTTAGCAAGTGGGGAGAGGATTGTGTTCTAAATGCCACAATGGCATATGTAAGTTTTCAATACAATAGTGTGTAACACAGTAGACGCATTATATGTAGTGGAGTGAAATACCTTACTTTTGCAAAAATGTAAACGAGAGAGTGTAGCTCTCTTGAAAGGGTAGAAATGTGTGAGGCCCATGTAAGATGTGCATCGATTGTAACACCCAAATAACTAATACATGTTTGATATCAAGAAGTTTATCTTGGAAGAGAAGGCGGGGTCGAGAAAATGTTTTTGTCTTGCACGAAAATCTGTGTAAACAAATTTAGAAACATTCAGAGATAATTTGTATTTTTTAACCAAATTTCCGATGTTTTAAATCTGTATTTCTTTCGCTTACTATGCTATAGATGTTTTTACCTGAGTGCATTAGAGTTGCGTCGTCGGCGTACATAATGGTGTCGCAGAATCTAATACAATCTATCAGATCATTAATAAATATTAAAAATAATAGGGGCCCTAACAATGACCCCTGTGGGACGCCATAAGCAATTGGTTTCTGGTGGGATATCACATCCCCAAGTGAAACATATTGCAGTCTGTTATTTAATTAATTGCGTAGGAGGTTCAACGGTATGCCTCTTATACCCATTCTACTTAATTTATTTATAAGTATTTCATTATTTACATTATTAAAAGCTTGCATTAAAGCCACGAAAACTCCACAACTTCATTTCCGAAGCCATTCTGCTTTTTTAGAAAAGGTTGTTTCTCTCTATGTATTTCGAAAGTCGTACGTAGATGGCTTTTTCGTAAATTTTACTAAAAACATTTTTTGGCCTACTATGCGTAATGTCCCAAAAGTAAGTTGATGTTTTCTGGTCCTAAAATGCTTGTTTGCTCAAGAATTCGATTAATCAAATTAATTTTTTGTCTTTGGCGTTTATTTCTTAATAAATAACTATTTGGCATTTCGAAAACGATATCGGTGCTTTACTTCTTTTTGAAGTACTCAGCGTTTTTCTCTAATAAATTTTTAACTTGAATAATACTTTAGTTTTCGTTTGTTTTGTGGTGCTTCCCGACGTTTGAATATTTCACATATGAAAGTATTCCCCAGGAAAAGAAGTTTAAATCGAAATAAACAACTTCTATTTTCAAATAGAATAAAGGATTGAAATTGAGAAATTTGTTAAGCCAAAACTGTGGGCTCCCACGATAGAAATGCTGGTGACGATGCAAGAAAAAATTACTATTTGATGGAAAACATTTTCCCTTTTACTAGTGGAATTGCTAATATTATTGCAACATCAGTGTTTGGACACGTGCAATATATAAATTAAGAAAGAACATATTCGTAAATGATATCAACATCAGCATCTGAATGAGTGATGAACATGAATAATGAATAGTTACCTTATTTTCATTAAGAAGGAATTTAAATTTGAGAGATACGGATGAATTTAGTTAAATTGGAATCACTCTGATCTGCCTGGAATAAAACCAATTAAATATAATAAATAAGGTTAAAGTAATCATACTTCTGTCGAAGACGTATCACTTATGCACTAAATACTTACTTACTGTGGGAAATGACAACTTTTGTGTGTTTTTTGTAACACTTTGAATTTATTTACATTCGGGCCTGTGTTGTCGCGCTCTCGAAACAGAACGGGATTCGGACTCGTAGTAGAGGGGTCCGTTCGAAAAATATGCAACAGTCTCTCCTTGGAGCCCGCGGCGGTTTTAGGCGCACCCCAACTGTATGGCTACAACAACCAGAACAGCCCAAAGTGTCTCTCTTATAATTTCATACATGTTTTGTACATTTTTGTATGAAAGCACTTATAAGTAAAATACTTGTTAAATAAATCAGATGTGTACGAATTTTTTAACAAACCGTTTGTGTCCATAATCGAATTCGTATCAAAAATCATAATCTTAATATCATACGGCACTGACTATTTTAACTTAGAGATGGGCTAAATGGTTGATTAATAGGTATTTCAATATCATTGATATTAATGAAAATCCGGTCTCTCGGTTTCACTACCGCTTACCGTAATTGCTTCATGTTATTAATCCTGATCCTAACAAAATTTACAGCAATTTCTCACCGTTCTTGCTGCGTTCTGAGATTGGTTGTCCGCATTTATTTACGTTATTTTTAATTAAACGTGTCAGCTTAGTCGCGTATTTTAACAGAAACGAAAATTAAAACGAATAATACATAATTTTTCAGGCTAGATATTTGTTCCGCTAAAGGCTATATTATCAAATAATATTCTGAAAATCTTTGGATTTCCTGTAATATTTGTGATGTATATCTATCACTCCTTAATATATTAAAATTTATTTGAATATGAGGTTTAAAAAAACTTTATAACCAACCCATATATTCCATAATTCATAAATCACACCATGATAAAACCACCAATAAACAGAAAAATCAAGATTGGTATTTTCAAACATAGTGACATCAGACTCTTCCTCGTTTCCACAATTATATTATTAATTTCCACACTTATAATCCACAATTTCTAAAATTACCTTTGCAAAGCGCAAATGCGCTTTCCAAAGGTAATTTTAGAATGAAACTATTGTAGAATAACATCAATTCGTGGATCGATAATAGGTTCTTCAAGAAAGAAATCCCAAAATTTCGGTTTTCTATTTCTACTCTTTCATATAATTTTTTTCGTAAATTGTATCAAAATTCTTTTAAATTTCAAAAGCAGATCAAATTTTACAGAAAAAAGGTAACATATTATGGACTTTTTTATTGAGCTTTGTAGCTACTCAAGTGCTTTATGATATAACTCGTGAAGAGGATAGATCTTGGTTTGGATTTCATGCTTTTTCTCACAGATCTCCTTGGGCAACGTGCCAACAGATTTTCAAGAAAATGATTTAAAAAATGAGTAAATTTTGTAAGAACGAGAGAAACTGAAAGCTATAGGCAGAGACCGCTACATTATGCTCAATCAAAAGGGTACCAATATTATGATCGATCCCTAGAACTTTTTTCAGAGCGCTAAACTATCTAAAAACGCTTTTTTATACAGATCTTTCTCTAGAAGTTCCGAGAAATTTCTCTTATAAAGTCCTTTAGCTCACTTGGTAATCGCATATCGAAAGTAAATCAAGGAGTCAATATTGATGATATTGTTGCATATTAAGATGAGTATTGAATATATAATCAGCTGATAGGCGTTTGGAAAGATATTTCAATGTCATGATTCCGCATTGCGGTTTGTGAGCTTAAACAAAAAAGCAACGCGGGGACCCTGGTTCGAGTCCAAGATGAGGACGGCGCCTCTTTTTCTCCAAAATTAAAAAAGCTCTAGTTTGAGCTACATAAACGTGGGTGGCAAAAATTATTGTATAATAAATTCCCCCACGAAAACTCACAAAAATCTCGCCCCGGAGGCTTTTCTGTGTTGACCATTATTTGGCAATTGTGTTATCCCTGTGAAGGGTAATAATATCTTACATCCTCATATACGGAGAAAAATGCGTTTGTTCCTGTCCTCATTCGTCTAGTAGGTCAAGACACCCCGGGCTAAACGGAGGGACCCTGGTTCGAATCCAGGATGAGGACGGCGCCTCTTTTTCTCCAAATATAAAAAAAGCTCTAGTTTGAGCTACTTAAACGTGGGTGGCAAAAAGAAAATTTTGTATAAAAATGCCATTTATACGGAAAAGTGTTTTAGATATGATCATTAAATTTATATAGATATTTTTATATAACAAAGGTATTCGCTTATAATAATATATATTTGTTAAGTTGCAAAATAAAAACAAACATATGTCAGACCATATATGGGATGCGGATGTGGGACATTTAATGTAACAGAAGCGTAAACATTCTACGCAATGGCATTGCGAATGTTCGGAATACCTTTGAAAATTATAGCAATCACCGCACATACATGAAGAAAGAAACGATAATATAAAACATAATAGAAAAGATGAGAGCAAGAAAGTTTTAATAGTGAAATCATTTTCTATGTAGAAAAAAGAACTATCCACTACAAAGAGTAAAAACGGAAGAAATAAATGAAGGAAGAACAAACCATTCAGAGGAAAAAAGGAGATTGTGTCTAGAAATACAACAGAGTGTCCTTAAGAATATTTTTTACCTTGATTTGACACGAAGTAATTTCTTGGACTGGAAATAATGAAGCCATCGATGCCATATTACTGAAAGTAAATATTACAATGGCGAGTAAAAAGAAGAAAAAGAATATTTTATTAAACAAAATTATCTTATCTATGAAGCTACATAATTACCAAGTCACTGTGTAGTTGTTCATTAATAATTAGAAGCTAAAAGCAATAATTCTGAACGTATGGTTGTCTAAAAATGTAATAATTTTTTTAGTGTTAATATCAAAAATCATGACGCCATCTAGCAAAAGATTTTATAATTTTTTCATATCCTCGTGAAAACAAAATTTTTATTATTACATAACAGTAGGTCAATTTTGTGTTTTTTTCCTTTTTCGAAGGTTTGTAGTTATTTTTTGCACTCTTTGCGAAGATTCACTTAAGTAAAAAACATTGGATGCAAGTTTAATCCATACACGTTGACTTTCCTGAACTCATTTCCGATACTAAAATGTGGGAGGACGTTAGAAATCATAAAGTCATCTAGCAAAAGAAAAATATTTTTCTCATATGGTTGTGAAAGCATTTTAGTTACATAATTAAGTGACAGCCTTTTCTTTTTATAAATTTTATAAAAATTTTATATATTTTATCTCCTTTTTCAAATGTTTGTAGTTATTTTATATATTCTGTTGAGTAAAATATAAAAGGAGTACGAATTAGTTCCTTTTGTTTCACCTACGTAAACTAATACACAAAACAATGATTAGTTTGATGCTATTATAAAGAATTTTTAGCGCTGTCATTCCATCTCTCCGTATTTTCAACGATTTCAACTTCGACTCCCCGAAGCCTTATAATTAAAAAAAAGACAATGTAGAAACAAGAGTGGAAGTTTTGTTTACATTTGTCATTTTGAAATAACGGTGGGTCTGCTAACATTACAATCAGTGTTTGACCGCTTTTTCCAAAATTTTCTGTCACTTGAATTTCCTATTGATCGCGTTTATTTTCTTCCAATTCCTTACATATTTTTGTCACTCCTTAACGACGCTATGAAGCAAAATAATATAACTTTAGCTTAAAAACTAGACAATTACTTTAAATTCTGGATAATTACAATACTAGCACAACATATTTGATCCTTGTGTAATCCTCAAATGAGGTGACTGCTCATAAAAAGACGAATCTAATACCTTGTTTAATATATGATTCATAACCAATACGATTTGTGACGCCCGAGAGTCATTTCTTTATACCAAAATATTGTTATGTTCTGAAATGTTCCGCAGTGATGAAGCCCAGTGACAACGCATTCGCTTGGCGTGTTGTCAATTCGGACTCAGCCTGCAAACGTGCCGAAAGAAACGGATACTATTTGCCTAACTGACAGTGAGACGCTGTTCACTCTTTTCCGGTTTTTCCGAAATTCTCACGACGAAAAATTAGGTTTATTGCTTATCCGTAATTTACATTATTTATCTAACCTAAAACCATCCCCATTTACTATTTTTGCGCTACTTCTTATCTATTGTATGGCAGCGACTCATAGTGCGATATACTTAGATAATGTTATATTTATTTCTTTTCTGTCTCTCTTTATTTTTCTCTTTTTTATAATTTTTAAATTATTTACATATATAATCTTGCCATACATACAAATATTCTCGTATAATTAGCTAGAAAGGAAAACAGAACTCAGTAATCGTTGCGCTTTGTACTTCGTTATTTCGTTCATCCGCGACGTTAAGCAAGGAAGTAATGGAGACTCTTTAATACAAGGAAACAATTAGAAGAGCGGAGTAGCTAGCTATTCGGGAACAAAAGAAAGAACTCTGCTGAAAATCCTAGATTGGAACGACTGGGAGGTGTGTGCTGGAATGAATATTCACCAAGCTAATTGCTTGGCTAATAAACAAAATATACGAGAAGTAAAGTAATTACAGTTTTCTACATAGTAAAAATCTCTCCGCAACAATTCAGCTCTCTCTGCATCAATTCAGTTTCCACACACTATGTTCTAATAAGGGATTCTTCTGGGAAGACTTTTCTTTGTAACAGTATCCATGAAAGCTATTTAGGTTTTTATTGTGGTTATCAAAATAGGAAATATCTTATATTTGTATTCTTTTTATGAGTGGATGGTATACCACGTGTCCATAAATGTATTTCATGTAAATTATAGTGTACACTAATTAGGAATATGGAGAAAACTTCAATTATATTGTATTACCCTTGTCATTACAATATCAACCCCATAGTATTGAACAGATTAAGTTCGTATCTGAACATCTGTAAATTGTGACATTTCATGCAATATGTTTCCATGATATTTATGGAATATGTGCATAATAATTCGTTCACTAGACCATACATATTATGGAACTTCGGAACACCACGTTGTGTTCCATATTTCAACGTTATTAGTTGAGAACGGAATTAATGTAGATTTTTTTACAGTAGGTTTTTAAACGATCTACGGAACATACCATTGCACTGCCATATTTAAATCTGACGTTGCTGATAGAAGATATTTTTATATAAAATACGTAGATAATAAAGTAAGTGAATTTGATAGTTATTCTGAATTTGATAATTTATCTAATAGTAAATACGAATTACTATGCAAATCCTGGAATAAATTGTCTCCATCACCACTATTTAATAATTAAATTACTAACAGTAATTTAACTTAATTACTAACTTGAATAATTTACTTAATAATTAAATTACAATTTTATATATTACCACTATTTAGCCAATTAATTTAACTGCCAGACTAGCCTCATAGAAATTTAAGATGCATTTTTACCCAAGAATCGCTTCATTTCTACCAAATGCTTACCCGACGATATTAGTTCTGCATCCAAGAGCCCCGTCCTTTAAACTTTACGATGTATTTTCACCTATCCATATATGACCCAATTCCTTAAATTTACAATACTGAATTAGTCTGTATTAGTAATTATACTAAATAGGCATAATATAAGCCAAAATTATATCAAATATATATTGGAATAAGAATATTAAGAGCAACAAAATCTCTACCACTGCACGTCAACATAATCACTAAAAATTGTTTTCAAAAATTTGACCTTTACTCGCTATATAAATGTAATTTTTTATGGTCTTAAGCAATATTTTATACTTTTTAAATCTCAGTTATTGGTTATTTTACAACTAAATATTGCTGTTTTCTCTTTTTCTGTAAGATTTGAAGGCAATAAACTTTCGCCGATATTCTGTCACAGTTAGATTTTGTATATGATAAGTATACTTAAAGTTTCTTTGCAATTTGACTTACTAGGACTTCCCCCCATCGTTATTCACATATAAGATCCCTATATTCTTTTTGTCGTTCAAATATGCAAATTTTAAATTAACAAAATTCACATTTATTTGTAGTAAATCACTTTCTTTTCTTTTTTTTTTTTTTTGATAATTCCTAGGGAGCTATATTGATTGTTTATCGGCCAACTCCCTTATTTTGTGTAATTAATATTATATAATATGAAATTACAATAGTTCCAAGATTAACCGAAATAACTGGGTCGTACGCGATTTGAGATAAGCAAATTTCGTATAAAAGGGAAACTGAATCCTAAATGTCAAATATTAGAAAAATTGTAAATAGCAATGGAAACCAAATACAAAATACTAAGATTTTGAAACTGCATTATTCAGAACTATAGAACGTATATTTATTTATTCCTGCCAATTACACAAATAATAAATGTGACAAAAAGGCCTATAATATAAATAAAAAGTACTTTTTGCACAATAATATAAAAGAAGAAATTTATCAACGGAAATAATAAAATATATAAATGATTTGATTTAAGAAATTCAATAGACGATTATGTAAAATCAATTGCAGCTATAGAGTTAAATAGAAAGTGTTTGAAAAGAACCATATTCAATTTGCGCCAAAGGCAATTAAAACTAAACGAATAATTAATGTGAAATTAAACGAAAAAGTACTTAAAATTTGATTTAAAAATCTTTGTGAATATTTTAATATGGATAATCCTCTGAATAGCGTTTGTTTATTAATTTTAAAACTGTTAACTTCAAATAACCGTAATTACTAACTATTAACATTAATAACGACAATATAAAGAAAAGAGGATGATTAACCACTAATATGAGTAATAGTTACATTTCGTGTTGAGCCAATATTCTTAATTACCAGCTCCTGGTGCGGAAAGAAAATGAATCCTCCGCGAATAAATTATAACTATTTCACGAAAAGCAATTTACGTTAAACCAATTAACTTCCATGCCCAAGAGTTTCGAGAAATACTTCAGTACTAAGTGATTATATTAGCTAAACCCATTGATATCCTCACAGTTATAACACGGACTCGGTTTCCGAGCACTTTCGACAATACTTTTTGTGCATGTATACTACGTGTAAACTCAAATAATTAAGTGGCTGAATTATACTTAAATAGTACTCCTTTTCGATATACATCTTTTTTTCCAACAACACATTTCTATTGTATATAGAGCACTATATACAATATAATATCTATTGCATATAATGCACTATAGCGCATATAGGAAATGTATTATATACATTCAAACAACGCGATACAAAAGGAAGGACAAGAAATAAAAAGAGATTTCTTTTTCTCTTTCTTATTTCGTAAATAGGTCTCTGATTTGGGTTAGAAAACGTAGGTGTTAAAATTGGTATCAAACAACTCCCCAAGAAAAAATTACTGAAAACGTGTCCCGTTGACATTTGGCAATTTTTTAAACCTGAGAAGGGTAATAGTATTTCTTAAAAACTTACATGCCAGGAAAGAGAGCATCGCTCCTATGTCTTGGTGTGCGAGCTGGTTAAAGCACACCGGTTCAAACAGTATGGCTCCAGTTTGATTCCGGGCAAAGCTGATGTCCCTTTTCCTTCTGTAGATAAAAAGCTATATTTTGAGCTGGAAAACGTGGGTATCCAAAATACGATCCAGAATTCATGATGTTAGTGAAAGCAAAATACAGATGTTTTTATATATAGCTCGTGAGCAAAGAAAATTTTGATGTAATAACCAAGCTGTTGCTATAACTGGGCTCAACAAAATATTTTGTGACAAATGTATTTGTGTATTAAATTTTGTAAAATGTTTAAAAATTTTATCATTTGTAGTGCTGATTATTTTCAAATCTAAAATATGTAAAATTTGTATTTAAATATTGTTTTTTTTAAGTAAAGAATGCTAGTTAAACTCAAACAACTTCTATCTTTGTGACAAAATGCTGAAATTGATAGGTGTGTTACCAATCTGTGTAGAATTAAATATTCATCTTCGTCAAATGAACTTAATAACGCCTACCGAATGTTAGGAAATAATTGCCTCATTTTTTGATAAATTCCCATCATTTTAAAACTGAATGTACCGATATAATAAGACAGGCAACATGTTAGGTAAATAGAGTGGTAGGTACGCTAATTTGATTATATTAAAAAACAGGGGTATTAAAAAATTATTGTATCCTTATTCCATTAGATCAGTTAACTTGATTAATCTAAAATTCCAATGCACTATAAGACATTAATTACACATTTATACTATTAAAAAGATGTCACTCTCAATCTGATTTCTTTCATATCGCCCGATATAATTCTGCTCATAGAACAAAATTTTATCATTGAAACCATATCACATACAGAGATACAAGAGAAGTCCGTAGTTCTTTTAATTATTTCACGTACATATTTATATAGTTTTATTTATTTAATAAATTTTAAAAAGAATTTTTTTCTTTCAATTCCACAATAATAACAATTCATACGATAGTCATTTGCGAAAATGCTCTAAAAAAATATTTTTTTGTCCTTATTCTAAAAAAGTATGGATACTAACCTTCCAAACCTCATAAAATTTGTGGTTTTAGGTTAATTAAAACTTCTTGTAACAAATTTATAAATGTAACAAGAGAATTTAAATTCATTACAATCTTTCTATAAAAATACGATTTTCTCAAAATGATATTTTCTATCACAGAAGGAATTTATTTCAAAACACTTGAGTTTCAATTGACATAATTTATTAAGTATGAACATATAACACTTCTACATACACTGTGTATAGCGTTTTATATTTTTATTCGGTTTTTTAAATATTGACCTGGATGTAAAATAAAAATTTTGTTTTTTTCTAGAAAAAAAATTTCGTTTGATATAAATATATTTAATTTTATAATTATTGTGTATATGATAAACTACCACACATAAAACTCAACTTTAGTCTTTCAACAGACAATTTAAATAATTTCAGACGTATATTTTATTTAAAAGTAGAATAATTTTCGTAAAAGGACAATTTCAATCCATGTTAACTGAGATGGGGGAATCTGCATATAAAGGTTGCCCACACCGTAATAACTTTGAGAACCACTAATTTAGAAAAACTTTCAAATATAGAGGGGCTAATTATTTTTTTTGTAAGGGGTTTATATTTCCCACTTCAACTATCAGCACATAGTATCATTTAGATATTTCATTGAGTCAGAAATTTTCTAGGGAGGTAGTATTTTTCTAGTGTGGAATACGTTCTGTAGCCTCCTAATTACGCGATGGTTTGAAAATAGGTTCGGATAGGAAAGGCCGCAAAGAAGATATTTAGAAAGAAGTTTCTCAAAATTAGATAGGGCCTTGGGCCTCTCAAGTGCTAAAACAGTTATATTATGTAAGATAATTTGACGTAGCATTACGCAGATTAGATTTATAAGCAAAGACAACGTTATACCATTAATGAGCTTATAACGTTGTTTTCACTTATAAATATCAGTTGTATTATATCTGAAATGGTTATAGTCAGGAAGTCTGCTCACCTCAACGCCCCCAAATTTCCAGACACACTCCCTAAAGCTAAATTTTCATATACCAGTAACATATTCAAATTACAAGAAAGAAAAAAAAAATTGCGTAATTTTTTTTATACTTTTTCTGCATATGTAAATTGTAATAATCTTTTATATGCAACAATTTTTCGAAGAAAAATCCGGATAAGAAAACCAAGAGGGAGAAAAATTTACCATGTGAAATAAGATCCTGCCATCTCAAAATTTACCAACTGCCTGTGAATGGGTTAAATATCCAAGAACAAATTCTTGAATTTTATTTACCTCCTATGGAGAACTGGTGTCTGCTCGATTTTGAAAACAGCCCTGAACTTAATATCAGATATTAGATTTGAATACCGATATTTTGTAAGATGTCACGACCTAAAATCATCTGCACGTTAAGGAAAAACCAGGCTTACCGTAATTCGTGGAAATGTGTGAGGAATGAATCGGCGTCAAAACATGAAAAGAGAACTTCCTTTTTAAAACACAAACAAATAATTTAATTATCCTTAATGAGTAATCTTACAACGCCTGTGATCTAGTAAAATGCAATTGTGACGCGTAATACCCAATCGGAGAAGGAACTATTTTCCTGTGAATGCAGGTAGTTTATT
>QLNU02015270.1:51315355-51332848 GCA_006491805.2 Dysdera silvatica | reverse complement strand
TTGCAGTGTACTGAACAGATTTAATACTGGAAGTGATCATCGAATGGTGAGATGTAAAGTGCACTTAAATACTAAATTAGAACGACAGAAGCTCATTAGGAAACAAGTAAGTAAGAGGGTGGATTTAAAGAAATTAAAAGAAAATACCGAGGCATTCAAGTTGGAATTAAAAAATCGCTTTTCTGCACTGGAAGGACTTATTGATGAAAGTGATATCTCAGAAGCAAATGAAAACATTGTTAAGACAATAGTTGAAACTGCTGGGGAAATTGGTGGTGTAACCTGTAAAAAGCACAATAGCAAATTATCTGAGAAGACGAAACAGCTCATGAAAAGGCGAAGAGATATGAAGGTGGACAATCGAAATACCAGTTCCAGGATTGAGTACATAGAACTTTGTAAAACTCTGCGCAAAAGCATGAAAGAAGACATAAGAAAATTCAACTGTGAGTTAGTAAGGAAGGCCATTGAAAATAACAAGAGCCTTAGGGTTGTTAAAGGAAGTTTATCTGTTGGGAAGAAACACATCATTGCATTAAAAGGAGAGGATGGCACTGTAACAAGAAATAGGGAAGAAATACTTAGAAGAGTTGAAGAATTCTACAGAAAGCTGTATGAGGGAAACAGTGGATTAAACGAAGACTCTGAGATAGTCGAAGGAACAGCTCCTAAAATCTTAAAAGAAGAAGTTTCATTTGCAATAAAAAGTATGAAGAAAGGAAGAGCCCCTGGCGATGATGGTATTACATTAGATATCCTAAAAGAAGCTGGAGAATATGTAGAAGACATACTTGCAAAATTCTTTACCAAATGTCTTAACAGCGGTAACATACCAAACCAATGGGATTCTGCAACAGTAATTCTTTTGCATAAAAAAGGTGATAAAGAGGATTTAAAAAATTACCGACCAATTAGCTTGTTACCTGCTATTTATAAAATCTTCACAAAAGTGCTAACACATCGCCTGCAGAAAAAATTAGATGCAGCTCAACCAAGAGAACAAGCTGGATTTCGAAGTGGATTCAGTACAGTGGACCATATTCAAGTATTAAGAGAATTAATTGAAAGAACACATGAATATGAACTTCCATTGTGTGTGGCATTTATTGACTATGAGAAGGCCTTTGACTCTATTAAAACATCAGCAGTCATCAACTCTTTAAGATCAACAGACATCGAGGATGTGTACATTGACATGGTGAAACGTGTGTATAAAAATGCAAGTGCAAAATTTCGGTTACATAAAGATACCAAAACTATCAAAATTGGTAAAGGTGTGAGGCAGGGAGATACCATTTCTCCAAAACTTTTTACTTCAGCTTTACAGATGATTTTTCAGCAGATAAATTGGAATAACAGGGGAATAAAAATAAATGGTGAATATTTAAATCATTTGCGGTTTGCTGATGACATTGTTATTTTTTCAACGAACCCATCAGAACTCCAAGACATGGTACAGGAGCTCTCAACTAGAAGTAAAGAAGTTGGACTGAAGATGAACCTACAAAAAACTAAGATCATGTTCAATAATTTCGTAGAGGAAACAAAAATACAAGTTGACAACATATCATAACTTGCATCTTAAATGTTCAGGAGCTGATCTTACACGTTGTAACTATCCCAGATTAGTGAAGTGGTCTCTTGCTCTATTATTTACGCACTGAAACAACATTTATATACAAATGCAATATTATATATATATATATATATATATATATATATATATATATATATATATATATATATATAAAACATATATATATACATATATATATATATTATATATATATTATATATTTCTATTAAAACTCGTTTATATTTAGAGTAAAACCTCCCTTAACGACCACCTATATTAAGAGAGCACTTTCCTTAACAACCATTGTTTTTGGAAACGGATTTTCTCCCTCCCTATAGACCCAATTCTAAATTTAGCTCCATTCGGAGACCACCTCTCTGAGCGACCATTTCCCACTGAACAGACGGTTGTCGCCTTAAGGAGGTTTTATTGTATATCACACTTATAATGCATGAGACACAATAACTAATTTATATTCAATAAGCGCATTCGAAATCGATTTATAGAAACTATCTTTGAAGATGCCATTGCGGTGCTGTAGTGGTAATGCACTGTTGCGAGATGATTTTTTCGATTGTCTCGTTTATTTAAAGTCTCGATACCTCTCGAGGGGGGTTTAAACCCGACTTCATGCATCGCATAACCTTGCCTGCTGGAACCAGTTCTCGATTCTTTGGTTTGTTATTGTAAGCTCAGTGGGAAAAAAAAATTCGAATTATAGACTTTTTAAATAAGGATCACAGCGTTTTAATGAAAACATAACAACAAAGAGGGTTTTTACACCTATTTAGAACGATTTAGGGGCCATGCAATTAATATTCAAAATGTAACCATTAGGCTTTTAAATATTCTATCTGAAAGCCATTTTTCTGGAGTATGCCTGCATCGTGTTTTCCATAATAGACAGGTTTTCGTAAAATTTGTAGGGACATCTCTTTCCACTAACCTTGCACCCCTTTCCGAAGACCATCAATCGCTGTGTTTTTCGCTACGAAAGAGCTCTTTTCAGCAGAGCAAGAGAGCAAAATATTCCATAGCTGAAGTATCAGTGGACTTCGCATGAATATCTTAAAACGTACATATGCAATATCTATATCGGTCTTCATGGTTTTAATAAAGGCCGTGGTAGATTACAAAGCATGGTTGGTGACTTCGGCTTGTTGCAGTTTCACTCTTTAAAAGTCATTGGGATAAAGAACTGCAATTTCTTCTGTAAATATCGGACATGAAGCATTCGTCTCATGGTATGAGTTGGTTTTAACAATTTTTCTACTCCTCTTAATATTAATTTCCAATTGTAGGAGAAACTTTCGACAATCATAAACTTTCTTTGCATTTTCGAAATCAGGTTTGTACATATCTTTCTCCAAGTTTCGATAGTAAATAGATCTTTCTTCTTGCTGTCGTTTTGGTGAATGTAGTTTATAATGTGTGTTTATAATGTATTTCTGTGTTATGTTTAATAATAATTTCTAATAATAGTAATTAATTTTCTAGTAATAGTATGTTTATAATGTATTTCTATTTCTCTCCTGCTTGATGGTTTCCATACAGGGTTCTACAAGGTGCTTGCTTCTACAAAGGAGCCGGTGAATATTACGTCTTTTAGCCCTTTTAAGCCGTAACTCTTTATTTATTATTTGTTTACTGTTGCTACAGATGTCTTAAAATATTACACAATACTTTCACAATCAGTTGTGAAATATTAGAGATACAAGATAAATACAAGATAAAATCCGACGACACGGAAAAAAAATTCCGTGTTGTCGGATTTTATCTTGTTACCACCGACTTCACTTTACAAAGCAACAGTACCTACATTTGTCGGGCATTCATTTCGAGTTTTTTTACATGTAAAACTAATGATAGACGGTTTTTACTTTTTCCAGTTAATAATGTTTCTTCTTTTGCGCTTAGAATTTTTAATATTATGCGTTTCACAACGTCTTTTAATTATGGAATAAGAAATTTTTCCTTCCAAAAACGCAAAAACGTATCCTTTGATCCACTGCTTGTTTACGTCGGATATTTTGAAAGCAGAATAAAATAAAATCTGTAAACGATATTTTATATTTCAGGTAAAAAGCTTTTGACAGATTTCTTTTTTCAAACAAAACAATTTTTTATCCATTATCCAAATCCTTCTAAAAATGTGTAAAAACTCTCTGTAATTATTTATGCAAACAACGTTTCTTCCATAGACGTAAATGCACATATTTCAGTCGATACCCAGTCGCTTCAATAACCGAGTAATGTGTGTTTGGTTACGTCACGGTTCCTTCTGTTTGAAACCATCGGTTGCTGGCTGACTCATTTCGCTTCGATTCGATTCTCTCGTTCATTCGGATGCAACTGGCTTAGCGAGTAGTTGCTGCTCCATCCGGTGGGTAATGATCATCGGCTGCTAGTTGACTGGCTTCGCTTCGATTCCCTATTTCGTCCCTATGTGACTAGCTAGCGAGCAGTTGCCGCTCCATTTAGTGTGCGGAGACTGCGGAGACTAGTTAGCCGACTCGCAATTGTTTCGCTTGTAATGATTACTTGTTTCGCTTGTAATTATTACTCGTTTCTTTCCATTGAAAAGGAATAGCAAAGCGTTTCACTAATATTTAATTACTCCATAAAATTAATAGTTAATCGGTTTTATCGTAAGTCTCTATATTCAACAAAATTAGATTATATATATAGACTACATAAAAAAAAGATAATATAATTTCGACCACCATTCCTATTTACTTATATACGATAATCGGGCAGTAATTGTTTTGAATGATAAAACAAAATTGTAATTGTATCTTTACCAGCCATGTTTTTGAATATAAATACTATATCGTATACTATGTTTACCGTGCATTTTTTAACGACAAAAACAATTTAAATACTTTTGTAAATATCTTTAGGACTAAATGCATTTTAAAATACCAGAGATCCTATTTTTGAATGACGTATAACATAATTTACATTATGTACTACGATTCTTATATAACACCGGCAGAATTTATAAGTGGATATTTTTTAATTATCATATAGCTCAAAACGAATTAAAAAATGTTCTTGTGTATTTACAAAAAAAAAAAAAAGGTCATATAAATTAAATAAGTGCAGATCGTTTGGATTTCGTTGAATCGTGATTCCAAAATATTAGCTCTCTAAAACCTTCATAATCTTTTTAATAAACAAATACTATAATCATTTCGTCTATATGTAAAGAACAGTCCCTGGATCTAACTATCAACTCACTAATAGAAGTATGATTCAGCAATTTTCACTCAATTGGACAGTGTGGTTGAGCAATTGACGCGATTACCTTCGAAAATCGCGGTTGTTAATTTCATCGACGATTCGATTATTGGCTAGATTATAAATTTGGGTTGATCGCGATTCTTTCGATAGTAAGAACATTTGTTATTACCAAATGTTATTCTACTACAACTTCGCCTATCACTACTAACGCATTCACTTTTCGTGGCGTTTCTCTAGCCCAGCATAGTCCTGGGTGTAAATCCCTTGGCAACAGAGGGTCCTCATAAAACTGTGGATCCCGACTCGGCATGACCTTTGATATCCTTGCGCCATTAACATACAAACAATATTTCTTCATCTAATGTTCTTATTGCCAAATAAATTTCAAGCAAGAAATAACATATCTTAAGGATAAAATCTTTCATTAACTAAGCTTTTGAGAGATATGAAAATAAAACAAAATCTCTCATGTGGCAAAAAAATTCATTAATTTTTAATAGCGTGACATTACCTTATATTCCAACTATGGGAAATTAAAGCAGTTCTAACAATATCCGGAACTGGCTGTATGAACCGGCTCATAATTAGGTCCAAATACATGAGAATAAGGAAATGATTTATTACTGTACACCCAAAGGAAAGTCGCAGAAAAACCGCCGGGTGATATTTGAGTCAGAATTCATTAAGACAATATATTTCATTAGTGATTCTATTTGCATTGTAAATTGGGAAACCACGACGATTTATGAATGTTAATGTAATTAAATTGGGTTAGGGATGAAGAATGTAGGTTCTACTCGATTGTAGAATTTTCTGAAGCACCGTACCTTTATTTAACTAATTGATTGTAACTCATATTTGGTTTTTGCTATTTCATTGATTATGAATCTGGCTGTTTTTACCCAGTCTTCGTAACATGCCTAAGCTGATTTTCATTAACTCGTTTCGTTGAGTTGCTTGTTAACTCAGGAGCGGATGAATCGATTAACCAAAGAGCTCCTTATCCTTCTGGCGATGATTTTTGAGCTGCGAAGTATTTCTTTGCCATTTCGAAAATCATATCAAAAGTTCATTCGATTTTGGTTTACTTTTTCTTGTGAGAATCCATAACTAACAATATTTTACTTTTTTTTTTATCCAACGCCATTTTCTAGCCTTTCGGCCATTAATATTCTATCGGCCCAATATCCGTTTGACAAGTTGAAAAAGACGCAATAAGGATTTCCCACATAATTAACGGTCATAGTATTTTGTAAACGTGGGTATAAAAGAAGGTGGTTGCCGGTCATTAGGTAAAGTTCACATAAGGGGCATGTAGCTGTATTAAGTTAATTCGATGAGAATGTTGTTGGTGACAATCATGTCCAGAGTGCCGGAGTTAGGATACGAGGTGCCCTGGGCAAAACGACCTTTGACGCCTCCTCTATTGGCGTTACCAAGGGCTAGGGAGAACCCCTGGGAAAGTGATAATCCCCCATAAAATGTTTATCATTTGACTGCTCGTCTATCCAAGCCAAAGGTGGCAGTTGCTATTTTCATCAGTTTTTCATTACTCTCCTGTTCGCACGTAGCATATTATTTTAAGGCTTCAGAGTCCAGCGAGTTGTTTTCCTCATTTCCTCATTTGTTTCTATTCAAGTAAATGAAAAAAAATGCTGAACTTCATTGAAAGTTGCCCAAAAACTAGCAAATACAAAAACTTTCTTGAGGCCTTGAGACTATGCGGCGCGTATTTTTTAAAATTTCTTGAGAGTACGCAGCGTATCCTTTGGGGACAGCTGTGCCTTCAGCTATTCATTTTATTATCGTAGGCTTTCATAGGGGTAAAGACTTTGTTTGCTATAAAAGCAATATAAATTTGTCTGCCTAGTATGGGGAGCGCATGCGATTTTTTTTTATTTTCTACCCCAACATAATTCACGGTTTAATACCTTAGATCAGTGGTTAAAAACCTGGGGATTGCCACCCTAGAGGGTCTCGAACAAGTTTCTGGAAGGTCGCCACAATTATTTTTAGTTGCAATTATTTTTATAAGGAATTTCATACCAAATGTTTCCAACGCTTTTATATTTCAACATGGCTACACACATTGCAATATTCTATTATGGTTTGTTAAATTTATATCTATAATATGCATTGATATAATATATAATTATTAAAATACGAGTACACATAATTAATGTAATATATATAATTAATGCAATATACTTTTATATTTAATTCGTTCTTTAATTTGCTAAAATGCATTTATTATGTCAGTGTGGCGGTGGCGGTCAGAGTAGGGTCATATCAGTGGTTTTAAACCTTTTTAATATTGGCCAATTTCTCAGATGCACTTAATAAATATCTATTATCTCCACCCCACTCTGTGCATATTTTTAAAAAAAATGTATACTTAATCTATTCGTAATTCACTTATTTGCTTAAAACATATCATATATAATATTATTAAAGTGTATAACAACATACTTTGTAATGAAATATTACAAAAACATCACTCTTCCCTTATTTAATGAGTTTTTTGAAGCTCTGAAGAGCATAAATAATCTTTTGTATAACTAGTCGCAGCATTTTGTTGTAATTATATATATAATTACAACAAAATGCTGTAATTATATATAGCGAAGGTCACCTCTCTTCAAAACACATAGTCATGAGTTTTTAATATTTAACAAAAACTCAACTAGATCCTGCTTCAATAAACTATAAAATAAGAATTCGGACAAAATTAAATTTTCCTTCTCAAAAATCAATAGAAATTTATTTACAACTGTGTTAGTCATCCAAAAATTATTTTGAGTTTTCCCTTACTTTACTTTTGGCTACTATGTAATTACATCCATTTATTTTTTTCATATTTGTAATAATTTTACTTTAGAAGTAGATTTACCGTGAATCGTTTAACAGGTTGCATGGCTTTCCGTAATCTTGAAAATTTTACTTTCGACCTCCAGAAATGAAACGTCCCACTCTCCAATAATCACTGACTTGTACAAAAATTCGGAACCCTCTAAAAATCGCAATTTTAATTACAGGATGATCATATGAGGCATAATGATATAACAGCTCCCCTTAAATTCAACTGCATCAAGAAAATAATATATCGTTAAACCATCCTTGAAAACGGTACCATCCAATAATTGCTTAAAACTTTTTGAAACGGATGGACGGTTTTAGGTTTGTTAATGATATTTGTTTTATGTAAGAGATTTAGTGTGCGTTAAACGTAAAATTATTTGCATGAAAATGACGTAAGTTGCCATATGTTATCCGTAACATGTGATATATAAAAAATCGTTTAAAACAAATTTCTATAGCTGCGTAATGATTCAAAATATAAACAGAAATTTCTGTCCCGGAATGTTGTGGGTCATATAAAATTAAAAGTAACGGTAGTCAACATAACTAATTAATTAATGAACATATCCTTACTAATTAATTTGTTATTCATTCAGTAAAAATCAAATCGCGACCTTGAAATTTTAATTCAAGCAGGTAGACTACAGAACACCTTTAGCTAATGGTAATGTACATTGATTCATTCCATTTCAATAGGGCGAGGATATACTAACATGAATGCATGGATGGTGAGTCCACTTCACCATCTGCATGGATTCGATCTTCAATAGAACCGTTGTCCGACCGAAGTTAGATCTATATCATGCAGCCGGTACAAACCTTTCACAAATAGGGAATATCCGTTAGTTTTCAGATATTGTCTTCTGATGCTAAGGATTCAACCTGAAATCCAGATAATAACTAGTAGCTGCTGAAGCACATAAGCGACTGGACAAACTTCAAAGGAAAGTCAAACTCCACGAGAAGGATTCAGGTGCTACAAAACTATTCGAAATTTTAAATTAGGCTTGTAGACATCCTTCAAACTTCTCAAATATTTAAGAGATTTCGTCGCCTAGAATTTTATTGTCTTTTCTTTAATACGTATGTGATGATTATTTAAGCATAAAGCTGATTGCTAAAGTAGTACGTCGGGCAATTGTGAATGATTTCTTACATATTATATTCATATAAATTGTATATTCCTATTCAGAAGCAAACTGCATCTATATAAAGATGAATTTTTACATAAAAATATATTAGTAATCAAATATTTTGTTTACGTAATACTTAGGATAAATATACCTACCGACATATTTTAGGCTATTAAAGCTAATAATGGAGAAATTTACAGTTGCATGTTTTGCACACATAAATGATTAACACTTTTTGATGACGGGCCGTTCTAAGCAATGTCTTATACTAAAACACAAATTACTTATAAGGTATGAAAGTAGTGTTTTGCTATGTTGGTCTAAACCAACCAGTTGCAATAATAGGCACAGAATTTTGGGAGTAGACGTGGAGCTTCAATTGCAAAGTTCACCGTCTTGAATTATTCACAGTAAGTTAATTTTAGTGTTCGGACGCTTGGGTATTGGATGCGTAATTACCAATCTTAAATAATTCCAGCAGATACAGATTAAATTAGCTTGATTAATTTGGGTTAATTTGGGAAGCTTACCCCAAGATATCCATTATTGGGAATTGCCAAACCTATTTCAGGATGAGATAGTGCCTTTGTTGCACAAACGTTTTAATTG
The DNA here is from genome assembly GCA_006491805.2 of Dysdera silvatica. NCBI lineage: Eukaryota > Metazoa > Arthropoda > Arachnida > Araneae > Dysderidae > Dysdera > Dysdera silvatica. The sequence goes on along the minus strand of QLNU02015270.1, from coordinate 51,323,428 downwards.
ATGAATTAGTTTCTAAATAGTTGCCTTTAATTTTACTCGTGCAATGAATACACAGTATTCATCCTAAATTGTCAGTGTAAGTTTTGACATATATATATATCTATTTGATGAATCACGAATTTCTATTAATAAATTATTTGCTCAACACCACAATATTTTAACATTCAATTGTACGTTTCACTGAAAATTTCTAACTTTGAGATAAATATAATTTTTCATCGAAAGTATTGCATCAAACGTGGGGTCCTTAAAATTTTATTTAGCAATTAAAAAAAGTTCCATTAAAATTTCTCAAACGTACATTAAAATACTGACTCGATAGGTCATAAAAAATTTCACTTCATTAGTTAAGATATTTTTTCATTTACATTATTAATTAATGAATTATATAAAAAATAATTCGCTCTTTTTTTCATTTAACTGAAAGTAAGATGCTTACAATAATAATAATTTTAGGAGACAAATATAGTTAAATATATGTCCAAAATCTGTTCTAAATTTATCCAAGGAACTTACGCAGATTGAATCGAACATAATTAACGTATACGTACAATTTCATTTTCTTATTTTATTTAAATCTTTTGGAACGTGTGTATTTTGCAGATCGAAAAAAATATTCATGGCAAGAAAAACTATAATTTAGCATCCTTTTAGCTTATTGATGTAATTTACTTTTTTAATATTCGTTTAGTTTGAATTTTGTTTATAAATAAAGTTTAAATTGATCATGAAACTTGCAGCAGCCTATTTTGCTCAGGAACAGTTGGTATGGGGAATTTATTCGAAAGTTGGAAAGAAACAACATTGCATAAAATATTATTAAAATTATCATATTATTAATTTTACCAGAGAGAGAGAGACCGAGAGGCAGATTGCAATACAGAATCAAATGAAGCATTGATAACATTTCGAAGTGTTAGCGAAATGTTCCTGACGCAAAAATCATCGCCGATGAAAGAAAATCAATTTAGGTAGTCTAATCCTTCGTTCCTGAATTAACAAGGAGCTTGGGATGAGCAAAAACTAACTTGCCTTTAAGGTATGAGGCGGCAAAACCAATAAGATATCTGCATAATGAATTAAATTTATAAAGTCAAATATGAGTATTAAATCACAATCAATTGAACAAAAGTAAGTTAGAGACGGTATAAAATATGGAACAATGCAGCTTCTGTACTTTTCATCCCTTACCAAATTCAATCACAGTGGAATGCACAAATTTCGAGTTTTCCTAATTTGCAATGCAAATGCAATCGCTAATGAAATGTATCATCATGATGAGTTCTGATTAGAATAACACCCGTCTGCCTTTCTCCGACTTCCTTTTGGGTGTGCAATAATAAATCACTGACTTGTTTTTAGGCACGTGGACTTAATCCAGAGCGGTCCTTGGGGCCATACCCGCATATTATTAGAAATTTAGATAGAAAGCCACCAATTGTTACAGTTGAATCTGAGATGCGTTCTTAATAATTGCGTCGGCGAGTTAATAATCAAGCATAATCAGAACAAAATATCAAAAATAACAAAAATGAGGCAAAATATAGTCTTCCTCATTGCCGTTGTCGATCACAAAATTAAAGAACTAAAGCAAACAAATCGAAAGTCTTGTAACCAAATGTTGCCAATGGAAGTACAATAAAATATGAAAATAAAGCATAATATAAATTATATAAAATAAAACATAACTTATTTTATATGAAATATAAATCATATGAAATAAAATAGAAATTATATAAAATAAAAGTAAATCATATAAAATAAAATATAAATTATATAAAATAAAATATAAATTATATAAAATAAAATATAAATTATATAAAATAATAAAATATAAATTATATAAATTATATAAAATAAAACATAACTTATTTTATATGAAATATAAATCATATGAAATAAAATAGAAATTATATATAAAAGTAAATTATAAATAAATGTATATACATAAGGTAGAAACTAAGTACAGTGAAACATGTAAAAGGTGGAAACTCACGGGACCGGAAAAAAATTCCATAGTATGCAGGTTTCCGCCTTATGGAGGTTACATGTAAAATATATGCATAGTTAAATTCAGTGGTAAGAGATGACTGCATGTGATATTTTTTTCTCTTTTGTCTTATCTTGCGAACTTTAAGACTATATTTTCCTTTTGATAAAAATATTTATTTTATCACTGCATTTTATTTTTATTAATTTTAATTTTTGCACTATTTTGTGGTTTTAGTAGTTACGATCAATATGGTGCAAAATTTCATTCTAACTGTACATGCCTATTCCATACAAAAAGTCTATTATGTAAGCTTAAATTGTAACGATAAAGTACCTCCCTTGTAAAGATAATGATTCCCTTGTATAAAGATAATCTCTCTCTCTCTTGCGGTGGGTTTATCCATGAATTGATAAAGTCGATATGAGTGACTTTTCGTTCTGGTTAATAATGAACGTTTTTATTTAAGAAGTGGGTGGCGTTGTCATACGCAAGGGGGGGCGATTATGATTGTAACCCCCATTGCGATGAAATTGTGTATAGTATACATGTAAATATAATGGAGTTGTAGCTCTGTAACCCCCCATTGTAAGCCTGTAACCCTCTCCTTATGAACTTTCTGGGTATGCTATGGTGGGTGGGTGGTGTGCAAAATGGTGGTCGGACAATCATAGGCGTAGGCAGAAAGGCCGTAAGGGGGTTACAGGCTTAATGGTAAGGGCTACATATAACTCATATATTCCTATGTTAAATATACAAAATTTCATTACGATGGGGGTTTACAACCCCCAAAATCGTCCCCTGGCTACGCCTATGTGGACAAGGGCATTCTATATCTGTAAAATGTCTTTTGTTCGTCATCCCCCACTTTGCTATTTGCATTGTATTACAACCCTCTTTCCTTTTTCTGCTAAGAAAATTTCCTTTCTGCCAGCGATTTTCCGCTTTATGCAGGTTTTTCTCTTTGACGGGACTAAATAGTACTTTCCGATACCGCGTTAGACAGTTTCTGTTTTAGATAATGTTAACTACCATTGACTTCTGAAGGGACGGCAAAGAAATTCCGTTTTGAGCAAGTTTCCGCTTTGTGCAGGTTCCGCCTTAGACAGTTTTCACTGTATATAAAATAGAATACGAAGTAGAAAATCGAAGATTACGAAAAGTAAATATAACATAGGACAGGACATAAATAGTAAAGTTATTAAGATTTTTTTGCAAATGGCAAAAAACGGAGAAGAAAACAACGGCGTTACTTGTAACATGGTGGAGAATAAACGATTTCGTTGGAGTCATCAACCTTCCATCTTTCTCCAGGAAAAATATAAAAAAAATCAGTTAAAATTCTTCAGCATTACAGATAGCCCATAGCAAAATAGCGGGACCTCAAATCGCCATCGTCAACAACATTACCAATCCACTTCAGGACGGAGGTAGCCCTCTCTTTCCTTATCATTACACATATACGTAATATGGTGAAAGAGACGCAAAGGGATTGACCTTGCACTCACTCAACAAACTGATCAGATATTTTAATAAGAAATAATCAAAGTTTAACGAGAAATTTTAATCTTGATACACTCTCTCACTTGTCTGATCTCTCACAGTCGAAATCCAGAGCTGTGTGTGGATTCGTTGTGTCATCCATCAAGGGATCACTCCATGTCCTTTCTGCTTCAGATTTCATGACCAGACAGGAACCTTTCTCCATGATTATTTGCACATACTTTACTCAGTTTCCATGCTTATTTGCATGCACTTTGATCGGTTTCTATGTTTACTTGCACACATTTTGCTCGGTTTTCATGCTAGTTGCACACACTCTGCTCGGTTTCCATTCTTACTTGCACACACTTTGCTCAGTTTCTGTGTTCACATGTACACATTTTGCTCTGTTTCCATGCTTAGTTGCACACACTCTGCTTGGTTTCCATGCTTACTTGGACACATTTTGCTGACTTTAGATGCTTACTTGCAGAATATACAACAGGAACCGGTATTCTCAGTCGGACGTACGGAACGGTCACTATGATTTACCCTTTTCCCTTTACTTGCCCTTTCCCTTTACACACACTGTTCCCTGCTCACGCTCTGCTTTGTTCCATGCTTACCTGGACGCACTTTGCTGACTTTAGATGCTTACTTGCAGAATATACAAAAGGAACCGGTATTACGGAACCGTCACTATGATCTACCCTTTTCACTTTACTTGCCTTTTCCCTTCATTTGCATTTGTGGTTTAGTAGTCACAACTGCCGCCTTTGGGACTTTAGGGTTGGGTGTAGCTTCCAGTGGGCACGCCTGTGTACAAATGCATTGTGGATCAGAGATCAATTCATGTTAAGCTTTTGATCATGTCGCCCATGACCCGCAGCGTAATCTCGTGGTATCAAATACGCAAACTCAAAAAACTATTCTGTGCGTTTGCTATTCCATCTCCAATGGTTAGCGAACGAAAGAATAGTCAATAGACGCATTAATTTAAAAACTTACGTTTCACGTCTCTAACCCTTTGCCTCGCAATTAATTCTATTTTTTTACTTTAACATAGTGAAGCCTTTTGTAGGCTTTCTTCTTTAGAGATATCGATTTTTTTCTGTATCGGAACCCTTTTTACCACAGCAATTTCAATTTCCAGAAAACGGATTCTTTTTATGTGTGCACGTTAATTTCTTCATCGTTTCCAAATCATCGAAGCTCAAATAAAATTTATTCTACTTCTTTTTCAAAAAAGATTTCAAAAAACAGATACATTATTCAAAGTTCTCCTTAAAATTGCTATTTTGCTTTTGAGCGGGCAATTTATGCCCAAGTGTGACTCAAGTGAAAAAATTAAAAGAAAGCAACCCACAGAAAATCCTTATGAAGCATTTGTCGGGGTTGCAAAATACTTCTATTAAGAAGAAGGAAGTTAATGTTAAAGATCACTGTAACATGATATTTGTAGTATAGTCGCCAAAAACTGTTCGGATTATAAAATACTGCATATAAAATGGAACTTATTCCATAGCATGAACCTCGATAAACTGAAATTCTCGGTAATCCGAAGTGGTTCTCATTCCCCTTGAAATCTTCGTTCTATCTCGCAAATCTTCGTCTATCTTCTTCGTCTATCTTGAAATATTTGTTCACACACTTCCTTTAATTTCAAGTTTATGAGATCTACTCTTTCTCACAGAAGATCGCTTCTACAAACTGACGAAACTTTTTTATGCACAATAGGTTTTAGGAACTTTTTTTCTGGAGTCCTGTATTGACTATAAAATGGATAAAAATTCAACTTGTGCTTAAGAAACTATGTTTGTGTTTGCTTATGAATGCGTATATGTACCAATAGGATTCAAATGAGAGAAATCTCAGTCGTTCACGAAACTATTGTCCTTCAAATGCCATAATAAACTTATGGCGATCTTTGAAAAATAAGAACTTTCTGAACGACTGAGATTTCTGTATTTTTATATTATCTAACACCTCCCATCGTAAAAATGTGGGACGTAACCAAGAAGCATGTATCTTGCGATTGATGTGATACACTGCGCAAAAATATTAGATAAATAAAACATAATACTTTTGCAGTTGGAAATTGCATAATTTAATGCCTTAACAGCTTTTTCAATAGCTTCTTCATACTTTTTTCAAACGAAATACATTTACAAACCAAACAAACTGTTGATTGGTAATACTGGTCACGGTTGCCGATCAACCGTAACCAACACTACCAATCAATAGTTTGTTTGGTTTGTATGTATATTTCGTTTGAAAAAAGTAGCAAAAAGCTACTGAAAGAGCTGTGACGACATTAAATTTTGTAATTTCTAACTGCGACAGTAGTGTGTTTTATTTATTTACTAAGCAAGTATCTGTTATTCATCAATCCTATCTACTTCACTTTCTTCTGATAAAATGGACTAAGCATCTTCACTGTGTTTTTGTGGCTCGAGATATAAATAATAACATTATGAACAAAGTTTAATTTTCTAGTGTACCGTATATTTAGTGAATTGTAATTTCTAAAGTTTTCCTCGTAAATTAATAAAAATATATTTATTATTATAATTATAAAACGACGTTCATTTACAAAATTCTATAACAAAATAAAAGTTTCTAATGTTTAAACTTTGCGTTTCAATTCGCCTTTGGGAATATTCTTCAGAAGAGAGGAAGCCTATAAAAGATGTGACGAATGCCACTCTACTTGCTTATGATTCAAATATTTTCAAAGAACGCTCAAAAGTTTCTGTCTGTGGCCAAAGCCACCACATTACGCTATTGCTTTTGCGAACATTCTTCAGAAGAGAAGAAGCCGGTGATAAGCTCTGACTAATGCCATTATACTTTCTTACTGTTCAAATACTGCCCAGAAAATTAATCTGTCTGCAACCAAATCTACTACAGAACGCCATTGCCTGTGCGAACATCTTTCCGAAGAGGAAACTTGTGATAAGATCTGACGAATGCCATTGTACTTTCTTACTGTTCAAATACTGGCCAGAAAATTAATCTGTCTGTAACCAAATCTTCTACAGAACGCCATTGCCTGTGCGAACATTCTTCAGAAGAGAGGAAGCCGGTAATAATATCTGACGAATGCCACTGTACTAGCTTATGGTTTAAACATTCTCCAGAAAATGATTCAAGGATTCTGTTTGTGGATAAAGCCAACACATAACGCTAGTTTTCACTGGTCTGTGTTGCCGGTGCCCGTTCCAGTGATTGGTTCTTCAGGCTTCGAAATGTTCAGCTACATCGGGAAAATGTTGATCTTTGCCCTTCCGTGGCGTAGTATTGTCGCACACACACATTCCGCCATGAACTCGGGTTTCTCTTCCAATGGTATCGTGGGACTCTTACCGTGTTTCTGCTCGGCGTAATCTGGGGTTTGGGACTGTAGACAGCAGATGTCCTGATTCCTCGTCAAACTGCAGTTCCCGATGCGGCATGACCATTGTTATCCTTACGCTGTAAATACGTAAACAAATCAAATTCAAATGAAGAAAGAAAAATTGGGGAACACAGTAAAAAGGGGGCATGAGTAAAGGCAGTATACGAAACATCATAAAGTCGAAACAGGAGCTTCAACCTGAGAAGGAGGCTTAACAGATTAGGTAGTAAGTTGAGTTTTAACGATATAAGGACAATGAAGGTCACGCTGCTCCATCAGCTGAACAGGGCGCTTTGGCATCAGCCCTATGTGTAAAAATATAATGTGTAGGTTGTATTCCACCCGAAACAGAGACCAGCTTTCCTTGAAAACATGTGAAAGGAATAGAGCAAACAACTAAAAAGGAAAATAATACTGAAGACAGAATAATTACGCAAACACGATATGAAATGGAAGAGTGAAGTCAACACACATCTGGATAACACAGAAGTAAGGAACCTGGGAGCCGAAGGCCGTATGCCATTCCCTAAACTATTACGTCTGGCCTTTGGAATGAATGCAAATTTTACCAATATTTGCATTCGTTCAAAATTTTATTTTTGTTCGCATGAGTATAGATGTTTTCATCGCGTTTAATTTTATTATTATCCTAAAATGAATACATTTAAATGCAAATGGGTAGATTAAGATTCAATGAAATAATTTTTTCTGATTGGTCGACACAATTACTTGTGGCCTTTTGAACGAATGAAAAATTTATGAGTATTTGAATTCGTTCAAAATTTATTTTTTTTAGTATATTTTGTTCGCATTTTTGTTTTTATTAGTATAGACCTGTTCGTCTCTTTTTATAATATTATAATACTAAAATCAATACATTTATATACAAATGAGTAGATTTATTTATTTATATAAATCGAACACTACGCAGATTAAATTAAACAACAATATAAATCAACGTTTATTGGCGTAGTGATACCAGCGCCGATGTTATGGCGTGATTAGATGGTGAAACGTTCGAAAGAAAATAAATATTTCTGAGCTCGGTGGGACCTGAACCCACGACCTTCCACTTGCCGGGAGGAGACTCTACCATCTGAGCTACGAACGACAATATCTAATCTCTTTACGAACGTATATAAAGATTACTTAGTGATGCCGGTTATTTCGCAGAATGGTGTAGTGCATGGACTACGTTTTAAAC
>QLNU02015270.1:51296218-51315255 GCA_006491805.2 Dysdera silvatica | reverse complement strand
CTGTCTGTCTGTCTGCCTGCCGGTACACAATAAAAAGGATATTGTAAAGGTCTTCCGTAAATGCAATAATGATGGCTATTGTTAACGTTGAAAACCTACAGAGTTACTTGAGAATTAGAGAGTTGCGAATTAGAGAGTTTCAAATTATACAGTTGCCGATTAGAGATTTACAGATTATAGAGTTGCGAATTAGAAATTTGTAGATGAGAGAGTTGCGGACTAGAGATTTGTGGATTAGATAGTTTCCTATTAGAGATTTTCGGATCAAGAAAGTGCGGATTAGAGAGTTGCGAATTAATGTTAATTGAAACCAGCTAAGTTTGAATATCGACTTTAGGCGATTTTCTTTCACTTGTTTGTTGTGATTTTAATTGCGTTTGATTACTCAGTGAAATTAGGAAAATATTAGCTTACAAAATGCTAGTATAATCTTATTGAACATGTCAAATATGCCATTAAAATATCTCTGGATAAGCAGTAGTAGGATAAGAGAGTAGGCCAATCTAATATATATCTAATTAGAGTGATTCTCTTACCATAGCGGATGATGCCGTTGTATCAGTTGGTTAAATACCTGGTGGGAGGAATCTTGCACCAGGCGCAGGAAACCATTTTTTCTTTGCGAGCATTTAAGGGGACATAGGACTTTTAAAATCTTCAGAAATCGTTTTTTATTAATTATTATAAAAAAATATACACTTTTCTGAACATTTTAAAACAAACCTGGTGAAATTCGACTGAGTATTAAGCTCAAAAAAGCAGCAAAAACATAAACACCAGTAGTATATTATTTAAAGGCAAATAAAACTTTGAAGCTTGTTTTCACGAAACATACGTTTGAAGATGGCGCGCATTTTTTCTAAAAAACCATTTAGTATAATTCAACGAAACTTTCAAAATAGCTTTAGCTTATGAAGCTTTAGTCTCTCTAGCTGAAAGTTGCCATATATACTGTATTTTGTAAACATGAGACAGATTCATAAGATCAAAAAATTACATAAATATCATACTTAAAAGTTAAAATTTTTTAAATGTGTCTAATATTTTTCATGACTTTTTTTTTTTGGTAGAGTGCAAAGAGACAACATTTCTAAATAATTATTATTAATAAAAACTCATATTAAACTAAAATTTAAGTTGTAATCATTCGCGCAGTAGGTTTGGCTCGGTGTTTTGTTAAGTAGAAATTAGGCATTTCATATTTTGTAAATTAAAAAAAATTATAATGTATTCAGAAATAATACTGATGCGGCAAGAATGCTGACTGTATGACTACTTTAACTGTTTTTATTTCATTTCAATTCATATAATACTTTCTGAGTTAACAAGTTCTGAAATTAGTGCAAAATTTGGTACTTTTTTGGATTTTAGAAGTCCTATATCCCCTTAATCATCTGATAATATATATCATCAGATTTCCTTAGTACTTCTGATTCTCTGACTCATAACTGCTGATGAAGGACTGCTGCTGATACGTCCGAAAGCTTGAGTGATCTTTTTCATTGCTATTTTATCAGTGTTTAACTTTTTGTATGTATATTTCTCCACTGATACCCAGTATTTTATCTCTTATATAATATATATCCCCGCTCTAATGCTAAATTTACGAATGTACAAATTTGCGGTTTTGGGAAAAAAAATGTTTTAAGTGTATTTGTATAGAAATATGGAACTGAAAACTCATTTTATGTCACTGGCTGCTAGCGACATATGTACTAATGTCAGTAAATTATGCCGATTTCAGTATATAATATTGATTTGCTATTTTTTAAAAGTACACTCTTAGGTTTTCATTTTTGGATATTATTTAAAAGTTAGTTGAAAAATATTTAAAAAAAAGACCATAATTTTTGTGCTTTTTCTCACTAAAATGTTTGAAGGTTTATGCTGTTAAAAATGAGCGTGAAAAATTGAAAATTTGCATAATTCATTGTACCGACGACATAGTATAAGCTAACATGATGTACAACAGGTTGGTATAATGCGTTTATTATATAGAATAGAATGACATATGATGTATTAAGCGAACTGGTTTTATAAAATATATATGGTTGGCAAAATAAGCTTATACAACACATAATAGGAAAACTAGGATAACATAATACATAATACGAAAAATAGGATAAAATAATATGAAACGATATGCTCTAAGCATAGTGCCGCTGCATCGATAAACTATTAAGTTATTCGACAGAATATATGATACTTAAAATGTTAATAGCATGGAATTTATAAACATTTAAACATAAAATAATGAGAACACTTCTTAGGCATGACTGAATTGTGAACGATACATAAAATGAGTTTATTCTAAATGTTAAGAATGTAGGAGGGGGGAAGAGAACCGATGAAAGCAGATGAAGTGGAAAGTAACGAGAAATCAAAACCAAGCCTAAAAAACAGTTTAGAAAGTGAAAAACAAACCTGACAAAAAACGCAAGAAAACAGTTTGTATAATTGGGAAACAGAAAAAAATAATGAGTAAAAAGGGTATTAGGATAAAAGCAAATCTGAATACAAAACTTCAGGCAATTAAGATAAAAGCACGTAAAGTAAATAAAAAATTGAAACCAATTAAAAAACGCGAATAAATCAAACGTTGTATACCAAAGAACTCTTAAAATGTCTTTTAAAACTGAAAACGGGTCTTATTGATTTTTCTCAGAAAATTCAGAGAAATTCTCTTAGCGTTTTTGGGTGACGTACGAGGCACACGTGATAACTTACGGCACTGAATAAAGAGAAACTTTGAAAAGTAGGACTCTGCACTTTGTATTTCAGGTTGTTACCAAAATAACTGTTGTCTAAAGTAAAGATTTCCGGATGGTAAGTCGCGACATTTTTTAAATGGCAGCGAGGTGGAATTGTTTTGAAGGTGTTTTGAAAAGCCAAAGTTGCATAGTTATATATTTCACATTTTTTTTACAACTGAAAAAGAATATTTGACACGGTTCGAAAGCTTTGAAAGCAAAATGTTACCAAAACTAGGTTAACGAATTTTTCGTCATTTATATACTTGTGTATGTTTGTGAATAAAGTTATAGCACTGGGGAATATCCTTGTTCGTAATTAATTTCGAGTAAAATATACATTATCATGCTGTAAAATAGACTTAGTCAATGGGAGATTCGAAATTTTCGGAGACGTTGATATTTGAGAGAGATTTATTTTTCAATTCGTAGCGTTATGCACTAAAGGTTTAAGAGTTTTATATTTAGATAATATTTATTTTATATAAATCGAACACTACGCTATACACGTTCGTAAAGAGATTATATATTGTCCTTCGTAGCTCAGTGGGTAGAGCCTCCGCCCGGCAAGTGGAAGGTCGTGGGTTCAGGTCCCACCGAAGGCAGAAATATTTATTTTCTTTCGAACGTTTCACCATCTAATCACGCCATACCATCGGCGTTGGTATCACTACGCCAATAAACGTTGATTGATTGACATTGTTGTTTGATTTAGATAAAAGTTAACAGTAACTTATTTTGTTCCTTTCAATATAAATGCATAGTTTGATTATTTGTCTGTTCTGAATGAAGAATAGAATTTCATGCGTGCCTGCGATTTCTCACAGACTTATACCCGAATTTCGCGAATTTTTTCGAATGTATAATTAAATTGAATATATATTAATGTTGGAAACGTTATATTAAATCGGCATAAATTTATGAAAGATTTAACATGACTGAAAAGGTGTCACAAAAAGGCGTGGCTGGTTTTATTATGAGAATTTTTATGGGTTTAAGTTCTGTGAAAACGTTTCAACTTTGAAAAGTAGATGTGCAGTTCATTTTAAAATATAAATTAACATTAAAAATAGTTTTGATATGCAGGGTATGTTTTCGCCAGATTCATTTCCTATGACGGGAAGGAAAAACGTGATGAAAAAAAATGACGTGACGGATTGCATCGTTACAATCTGGGTGTAAAGCATGCCAAAAAAATGTTAAAAAAAATGCTGCGAATTTTATGGTTTCATGCTCAGTAAAAATGGCTTTAACGTTACAGCAACAAAAAATTTAATGCGTAAAGATAATTATGCATATGTTTAATCCAGCGATTAAAACTAATGATCTTGATAATTAATGATCGTAATATCATGAGACCGCTCAAAAAGATATTTCATATTTTACAAATTTCAAAACATCTGACGTAGTACAATTTATGTATTAGAAACGCTAATGAAAGATATTGGAAACTAACATACTTTAGCATTTTCTGCTAAAGGCTAAAAAATTGGCAAAGTAATGAAGTTTGGAAAATTGATTTTGAGATAACTATTATGAAATTTTCAAACAAAATATGAACATTCAAATTTTCCGTAAAAATTATCTTTTTGCGGGGTTTGGAAATCAGAATGAAAAATTTATAAACTTTTCCATTTTCAACTAATTATTAATTTTCATTGACAATTTTCCATATATATACCTGAATTTAGTGTTTTGTGTTATATATTGAATAATATTAATACATACATTACAGCACAGCGAGAGAATTGTTTTGATTGTAATCAAGTTGTAAAATATAAACTTTATACAAGGCAATATATAAAGTTTCACTAGGTGATTCAATAACATTTGTCATTTCAACACTGGCGTAAATTTAAAAAATAAAATGTTTCGTTCACTTACTGCTCCATTTATTAAATGCAGGAAGAATGAGGAGCGAATGAGAGTTCTGAATCTATATGCCTGTAATGAGATCACCATCTTGGAAAACTCCATGTTGAGAATTCTCCCAGCCAGGTGTTTCATATGTAAATTACTTCTAGCTACGGAGAGTCTCAGTTCAGATCACATCAGATGGCAACTCCCAACTCGAGATTTGGTGAAACTCGAGTAAATGTCTATCAAAGGTTTTAAAATCTTTATAATACAATTCCTTAAGCTGCAAGTCCCCCATCATTCTACATCATTCTATAAAATTTTATTCCCTAAATCCGTCAAACTAATTATATCCTACTTAGATTCGGCTGGAAATGATGTAATTAAAAAGTTTATTAAACATTGAATTCAATTTACCGTACATTTTTCATAAATATGGTTATTAATGTTAATAATAATATTATGTAAGTCATGTTTAATAGATCGCTAATGAGAATATAATAAATATGACATTCCAGACATAATGTTCATTTACGACAACTGTCTAAACATATAGGTAAATAGAAAGAGATACTCTATATTATTTAATTTCCAAAATTTTTTTTTCTTAAAACTTAAGCAATCTTTACCTCGAAATATTGTCGAATGATACTGACAAAGTAACAACTTGGTAAAGTAATAAAAAAGTAATAAAATGAACATTTCTTAATTTGTATCCTAAGAAAAAGCAAAATTTGCCATATGTTAAATATAATATTTTGTTAATGCATGTTGTATCAAATACTTTTTTTTATAAAAGTATCAATACTTACTATGAATCAGAACAACGTTGTAGTGGTTTAAAAATTTATTATAGCATAAACAAGTTTTTAACCATTCTAGAGGACGGTCATCATCGGATGTAAAATACCATGTTGATTACCATCCTCTATAATGGTTAACAATATGTTTATCTTCTAATAAATTTTAAACCACTACAACGTTGTTCTGATTCATAGTTTACTATTGGTTGTATAGCTGTTTTGGATTATAAACAATGCTAATGTTTTATCAATAAGTATTTCTCTTGTTTTATTATATTACCCATCTGCAGCATATAAAATGTTACCCCTGGCAACGTTAAAATTCCTGTATTTCAAAAAAAATTTTTTCATAGTATGAGTGAATAGATAAATTATTTATCTAAGGTTGCTTTGCATTTTAAAATCTACCATTTTTTCCATATTTGTACCTTTTTTATTTTACCGGTATTAATTTTTACAAATATCTAACTTTTTACCAAAGTTGTAAAAAAAAAACGCTCACAAAGAAAAAAATCCCTCATTCTATTTGAGTAGTTATGGGAAGCAAGAATTCATAATATAAATGGTTTCTGTCTTCGACATAAACTGATACATAAAGAAGTATAATAGCTTTCAGATGTCGTACGGTAAGGAAACAGAATTTCCACAACGGCAGCGATATCGGTTTTAAATCACATAAAAATATATCTAGTAGCTCTGTTTGTCAAGTCTTGTTTGCAGACTGGGTATTGCGTTCAGTGAGGGAAAAGATTTCGTCCGGAGTTTGCGCCATATACAATTTCTCCAGACGAAAAATATTGACTCCATTTCATGTACTCGAATCAACTGATATTGCAGCGTAGGTAGAAATTTACTTTAAATGGATGGTTTATAAGACTTCAAACATCATATCATCCCCAGATCGTAAATAAAGTACGGTTGAATGCTGGAAATTTATTCACTTCAATTTATAGGCTTTGATATTCACAACCATACGTAGAAAACGGTTCACTCTAAGAGGATTCAGTAAGGTAAATCCGTATGCAATTTAAGTAAAATACTTTCAATCTCTTTCAGCTTCATTTTAAAGTTCTGCAAAAATTGTTGGCGCAAAATATATATTTATTTGCCATAGCCTTAAGGAAAATATTTCGTTTTTTTGCAAAGCAGCTTATTCGGTTCTCCTGTCACCTTATGTCCAATATTTCCATGTTTGACACTGGCGAATAGTTGTTAATTATTATTTAATAACAGTATGTACCAAATAAGGCTATTGGTACCGTTATAAGGCATATATTGACTTAATTAAGTTATAAAATGGTGGGTGGGGTACAGCTCCTAGGTATATAACTCCTGGCTGTGTAGCTCCTAACCGAGAGCTTAACATATAGCATTCATGTGTAATTTCACCTTTCTATGGAGGGGCTAAACCACTCCTTGCCACCTCTAGTTAAATAAAAAAACTCATAGCAGCCCATGAAAAGCCAACCGTCGAAAAGCTGATTACATTCCAAGTTGTTTAACGTTGCCAATTAGATGGGAATGGGGTTTCGCGTCTAACACAGCCCCCTGCGGTATTTGCCATTATATTAAATTATATTTGATCTGTTATATATAATTAATTTATCAAATAAAAATAAATACACTTAAAGAGAGTTACACAGAGATTCAAAAAAGTTGTTCAGCATACAGCCATACCATAACGAGAAACATTTTGCAAATGAGAAAGAAAAAGAAAATAGATATAAAAATAGGTCACGTAGAAAAGTAAGATAAAACTTTTATTTGTTCTGTTGGTAAATTTTTCTTATTTTTATTCTTCTTCTGTCATTTTTTGCTAATTTTTCTTTTATTTAACTCTCTCCCCTTTTCTTTATTTTCTTTATATTAGCAAGTTTTTATAATCTATTTTCCCCCTTTTCATTAGTTTTACTAATCTTATTGCCAGTTTATATTTCTACTTTACTCATTTTCTTTACCGTTCAGAGCAATGACCAAATATTACTCATTATGGTTAGCCGCTGTAAATCGTTAATTAATCGTTAATTAATCGTTAATAATCATGTACAGTCATATCACTGCATAGCAACCTCATCTACAGTAATTTGACAGTGTTACTGCAAATCGTTATCATTGCAGTAATATGACTGTTACTGCAAATCGTTATCATCTGCAGTAATATGACTGTTACTGCAAATCGTTATCATCTGCAGTAATATGACTGTTACTGCAAATCGTTATCATCTGCAGAATATGACTGTTACTGCAAATCGTTACCATCTGCAGTAATACAGTCATATTACTGCAGATAAGGTCGATCTCAGAACTAAACATAATCTCCTTTCTGACTACAGAATTTTTAAACTAAGATATTTTTACGTATGTTCGTTGGATTTCGCTAATACAAACTCGTGGATTAAATTTCAAATCCCTTAGTTCTTCTCTACATTATTTGAACAAGGTATTCGAATTTTTATAACTAATAGATAGCAAAGGCCACACTGCGCCAACTATCCATATAAATCGCTTTTAACCAACCGAGTATGTTTTACAGGAATATTTAAAAATTCTACCTTTAGAAAATACCGTGTCGGAGAATAACATGTTAATAAATATAATATTTTAATTGAGTAATTTATATCATTATTATTCTACTAAAATTAACATACTATCAACGATGAACAATATTTAAACGTAACATTTTAATATTATTACTACTTAAGAGTTAAGTTCATTTGCTTTTAAATATCTATGTAGTACCAATATTAAGAGCGACAATTTGATCATTTCCAGGTATTGGCTTTCCACATTTTCACCAATGTTTGTATCATTCCGGAATTTTAATAGACGGAGAGTAGGTAATTAGCATGGAGACTTAGTTCATATTAAGCATTTGGCTGATTCTCAAATCGTTTAGAACCGTGGTTCCCAACTCAATTTAAGCCACGGAACACTTTTCCACTTTAATTTTACTCGCGGACCACTTCGAAAAGTTCTCACGAGTTCAGGGGCGGATTTAGGGTGCGGAGGTGACGATCTCCCCCCTTTAAATCAAAATTTAACATAAAAGTATGCAAGCTAAAGGTCCAATGAGGTATCATTTTCAAAAATCAAATCCTTAAAGGGTCACAGGACCATTGAAATTTCAAAAAATCGATTTTTTTAAAATAACTTTAAAAATTACGCCTCATTCTTATAAACGTTTTAAGACCAACTGCATTTAAGTCTGTCAATTATTTAGGGAGGAATTACACGAAATGCAGCCCTTTAAAATATATATTTTAACGTAAATATATTTTTTCAACATCAATTTTCTCAAAACGAAGATTTTGTAGCTTTCGCGCACTATCTCTCGCGCACTATCTCTGGAGAACCACTTATTATCTAAGTAAGAAAATTTGCATGCATATTAAACTTTGCATTATGCATGACGCAAACCTAAACTTTCGAAAATATATTGTGCATCTATTTTTAAAAATCATTTTTGATGACTAATATTTTCTTAAAAACAATAATTCGAAAATTAAAACTTTAGTAATAATTTATTTAATGTTAAATATTATTTTTTTAGGTTTGTCATCCTAAAACTCTTATTTTCTTTAAAGTTTTATTTATTTTTATTCATTTATGCGACGTTATTGAGATTAAATCTTGCGCGCAGTGTACACATGTTGTAATTTTTACGTTTAAACCTTGACTTGCATAATTAAATTTCTACAATAGAAAATCATAAATCATGTATTTATTACAAATTGTACACAAAGAAAAAATTACATTTAACACATGCTTAAAATTTTTAAGGTTTCTATTGGATATCTTTAATGTTATAAATTTTTAAAAATGGTGCAGTTTTGTGTTGACCAAATACATTCAAAGGTTCTGTGCCCCCTTAATCGCCCCCTTCCCCCCTTGAATGACTTTTAAATCCCTCTCTGCACGAGTTGACTTCAAGACCTTAATAAAAAAAAGGGGGAGCCGGATCTATTTTAGGTGAACGATGTAGATGTATAGAAGTAAATAAAACAGTATTGCCAGCAGTGAAGCCAAATAAAACAGTGCTGTCGAGGCGAAATCCCTAGTCCCTACATTTCTCCAGAACGTCCCTACGTGCAAAAGCATAGCCAGGTTTCCTTCAAGTGTGTGGGCGGGTGGAAGATATTAAAAATATACTATCAATTTCATTTTTATATTTAATTTTAATATTTAATAATTTTTAAATATTTTTAATGTTTTTAAACACCAAATGACCAGTTTCGTGGACCATTTGGGACTCCTTCGAGGACCACCAGTGGTCCACGGATCACCAGTTAGAAACTGGTTTAGAAACAGCGAAGCGTACCATCGGAAATTAAGGAACAGATGGGGGAAATTGTGTTCTAAATGCAAATTGTTTTCCTTTTGATTTAAACAGAATTATCTTTTTTTGTTATACGGAAGTAGATTTACTGTGGACTGAACATAATTATTATTTTGAACAATCATTATAGGTAAGAAAATTAAAAAAATGGGAAAATCTTGAGAAAAACCGAAAGGATATGGATTAGGGCTCAAGTTGGGCAGGAGCCCACAGAATCCCGTCTCCGGTACTTTTTAATTTTTGGAGATTATTTAAATATTAGCCGGAGCCCTTAAATAGATCCTGTCATTAAAAAGTAACGAATTTCTGATTGAGGTCATACATTTTGTCCGCCAGGAAAATGGACATAAACAATTGATATGATTTATCGATTCTTTTGCAGCCATTCGATTGTTTAATCGATTTTTAATAATATTAGGGCTTCTGCACTTTTTTTGTTAGAAATTAAGCCCTGACATGGATATATAAATAATTTAATAGTCCATTGTTTCTCAAACTTTCATGCTACGCAGCGATACTCATAATGTATGCTTAGCAGGGAACCGCCTATATATAGTTTAGAAAAAACCTGAAGAGATATTTATTAATACTTGGACAAAAACCTGAAAAGTAATAATAAATGCATTAGTATAAAAGATAAGTAATGCTTTCTTATTGCTGCTGGATGTTAATTGTGGTTATTTCATTATAACCAGTTTTCATTATGGGAACGTTAAAGTACTACGTAAGCAATATTTTGGCCATTTTAAACACCCCCCAGTAAACCCAAAATTAACATTAGCTAACATAGAAAAATAAGATCAACGGAAACCCCCGTCCACCCAAGGTGCTTATGTAATATTTGAACTCTCCCTATGAGGGATTACATAATTTTCAAATTTTCTTAGGTTACCGACGATGTTTCTCAGACTTCTAGTGGAACTCCATGATTGTTGCCACCTTACCCTGGGAGTCAAAGAAACACACCTTGATAAACACTGTACTGGTTAATAATATAATGCTAATTACTATCACACTAATAATATTAATAAAACGGGTAACACGAATAATAATTTTAATAAAAAATTTTGAGAATTACATGAAATTAACGGGCAATTTTTTTGAAATTTTCTCCGTTATATATTAAGGTAGAGTGAGTTAGTATTTGCAGTATTTCATCAATAATTATAGACAATAATTTAAAATTATATGTATTATTTTAAAATACTATTACTATACAATTTGGAGAGGATTCAAAAAATAGTTCATATTAAAAAGAAATCGCGTTAACGAGGTTCGACTGTATATATGTTTCCTGTCATGGGAGAAATGGGGAAGTCAAAGATTGCGCATAATCCGAAAGACATGATTTGTGGAGTTCTTTAAATTCTGCAAAGTGCTAGCGTGTTTGCGAAACATAATGGTTGGATCTGCTCCATTTGTGCACGGAAGAGGACGTCCAAATTGACAAAGAAAGACAAATTATGCTCATTTGAAGGGTAATGCTAAGAGAAATATTGTGAATCGTTCAACTGGACTAAATTCTGCGCAATTTGAGCTTCAGAAACGGGTGAAGAACTGCGTATTTCCTCGCAGATATTGACAATAAACCGTTGCTCCTCACTCAATATAAACATCTACGAGTCCATACATCATGTTAACGCCTCATAAATGTCACCTTACCCCTGAACGAGGAATCGGCATCTGTTCTAATACCCAACCGATATAAACGGCTTCCGGACATAAGGTGGCTAAACGAGAAATCATGGTGGCACTCCATCAATCCAAGAAGATTCAGACTCGTGAATAGCAGTACTTGATAATGGCAATAGTGCCATTACCAAATTGCGTCGTATATTTTTAGAAAGTCTTACGATCCTTTCCAAACAAACTTCTCTCGTATTTTTTTAAAAGTCTCAGTATTAAATATTTCAATTTATTTTACAGGCAATTGAACATCAATGAGGAAATTCTACGAAGATAAATTTGGAATTTTGATGTTATCCATTTATTTAAAATGAAATATAGAGTTCGGAGAAACTCCAAAGAATGTGGTGAGTGAGGAAAAATGATTTATACTCCGAAAAGATCTATAATTCTTCAGTCTCCTTTCCGGATCATTTTCTTAAAGCCATTCATTTCAATGGAATCTATCGAAAACTTTAAACCCGAAACGATGTAATATAGCGAAAACAAGCCACGAATGAATGACTTCAAAATACTTTATGAGAAAAAACAAACTGTATGTCTATATCTCGAGGAAAGGAGAAGTTTCTGAAACATTATTCAAGCTCAAATATACACATAAACATTTAAGTTCCTCAAATCGATCACCTGTGTATAAGCAACCTATTTCTGATGGACGTGAATTTCTACCGATTTTAAGAACTTGAATTAATTGAGTAGAATTATATTATTGAATTGAAATTGCAATTGCAATAAGAAATTATTCAAAGTGCATGCACTTGCTGTATTGTTTTTAGGTTTCAGGATGTTGATGAAATGTAAAATAGTGGTGGTGGCCTAAAAATTTGTTGCCAACGATTTAATCAAAATTATTTAAGCAGTAATCATCAAACAACTTTTTAACTTTTGATGGCAGCAAGCACTTTTGCAAGGTGTTTTAGCAAATAAAATTCTAGAATCACCATCTTTAATGAAATAGTGTCATTATAACTATAAAATATAAAATATATTATTATAGGAATCCTGTCCTTATCGAAACATATAATCAGTGCTAATTAATCAATAATTTAAGCCATTATCGAAGGATGTGCAGCATAATTATATCTCTAATTTTAAGACTAAAACTTCATGTATCACATTTCCTCTCTACGTTCTTCAGAACTTAAAATATTCCAATAAGATACAAAGTACTTCCTATTACTTACAGTCGGTGTTTAATATGAATATGTTGATATCTTTAATAATATAAATGTTTATTATACGAGGGTTGGAAGAAAATGGTGGCAACCATGACGCCAGGATTCGCACGAACATTAGAATTCATTATGGTTCCCAACACGTTTAGAGAAAAGTTCTAGATGTTCAACACGTTCATTGTTTATGTACAGTGCTGTGCATGCGGGCGGATTTAAAGAAAGTTGTAATTCGGTAGTGTGAAATTGGACCGAGCCAAGCGGTGTTTACAAAGCGTGACTAGCGTGCAAGAATCAAGATAGAGTTAGTTCCTGGTAAAAATGCAAAGCAGTGTTCTAAGGTCCTTCGAGAAGAATGTGACAATGAAGCCCTGAGATTCCCGAAGATGGTCTTTTGCGTAAAGACCTTCAGACACTATGCAATTTTGTGGAGAACACGATATATGCAACTCATATGGTTCCTTCGGGCTGAACGGTAAATGCCCCGAACTACTGTCACTTCTTGGAACATTATTTACGTCCTGCCCTGTGATGGTGACGGCAGCATTTCCGAACGCATCTAACCACTCTTTTGCATGAAAATACCCGTTGTCACAGTAAGTAATGCTGTAGTGCATTACTTACTGTGACAACGGTAAGTAATAGTAAGTAATGCTGTAGTGCAGGACTTGCTTCAACGGTGATAGTGGGGGACTCTCAGACATCTGACATATTCCCCTGACAGGAGTCTCTATGTCTTCGATATTTTTCCCAAGTTTAATGATCCATTAAGAGGAGCTTGTTTTCTTATTGAAGACCCCATTCTTCAAGCAGTAGAGGGCTCATCCAAGGACATCAACCAAAACGGTATCGGTATTGGTGTCCAGTGTTTTCCCCAGGTGCTGCAACACACGTCATAATTCAGGTCATAAATATAACTGGAGATTGCATTCAAAGAATGTAACAATCTACACATGATATGATATTATAAATACGACTTTCTTAAGCCCCGTTATATTATGTTGCAAGTCATTAACAGTTTTTACTGGGTGCTTTCATTTAATAATAAAGTCCCTTCCAAGGACATTGGGTAATCAAATGTATTTATATATTATTATTATTGTTATAATTATCAGAGCAAGCGTTATAAATCCGATTGCCATTAGCGACTAAATTTTTACAGTTGACGAGTAGCAAATCTTTTTATCTTGCCGGTGTTAAGATTTTTTTCGGGCGAGCGAGTTGTTCTTGTCTGTCACGATTCTCCCCAATATGCCGATCCCTGCTTGTGGTTATTAGTTGTATATTGAAATTCTAAATTAAATTTTTAATATCTTATCTTTTTCTGACAACTTTCTGAAAACTCTAAAATTAAACGTCGAGTGTTAAAAAACCCAACATACATGTTTTGCAAAATTCTACAGTTCTATCCAATAACGATACTTGAAAAATTATAACTATAAAGCTTCAGTTTTCTTAACCTTAAACATTAAGTTATCCAGGTCGTTAGTAATACGTTAAATTTATTTTAAAGATTGAAAATATTTGTATATTTTGTGAGTTTCCGAGATTTGGCTTACCTTTCTTGTTTTACGCACTAATTTTGGCGCAGTATTGCCCAGATGCACTTTCGCCATAAAATTCTAAACAAACTCACTAATCTCTTTATTTCTACATTAATAATTTTCGTGTCAATATTTAAAGCTTTTCCTGAATGTTTTTAATCAAAAATTAATTAAAGAGTAAATTTAATATAAGCTGAAACACAAAGTTGATGGCCTAGTTCTTAAATGTAATGTCTTAATGTCTACTGATTTTCTGACTTTATTTCTCAGTTATGTCTAGACATAGAGGCAGACTAATATTTTATCTTTCCATTTGGATCAGTGTTCACCAGGGCACGTAATAACTTTGGAACGAGAGAAAGGTTTTAGAAATTCAAATGAAATAGGATGCAAGATTTCGTGTAAATGTAAGCTGTTAACTAATGTATTTTCATAAGATCCAGAAAGTGCTTCATTTCATGTATTTGATCTTATTTAAGTTCTTGATTTGCGTAACATTATAAAAAACAGAATAAGAATATGAATGTCTGTGGGGTATTTGAATTCCGAGTATTCTGTAATATTTTAATATAAGTATACATGCTCATAATTATTCATGAAAACGTGACTACTCGATTACCATTGCCATAGCTTTATTTGTAAAGTACAATAGGCGTATATAACGAAACCAGCAATAAAACAAAACAATGGAAAGTAATAGGTGCATATTCTAATATTTGTAATATTTAAATATTCTCAATTTTACATATAAACTGATTTGATAATAATTCAAGCAAAGAAATTCAATATAAATAATACCAAAGTGAAGACGATACCAAGGTGGTGATGACAATAAAGGCACACGTGTACCTGACAAAGTTCCCATCACCAAGAATAACATAACGGCACATACAGATAGACACATAAATAACACAAAACTTTGATGATATAGTAATAAAAAGCAGGTGTACATAAATAGACATATGAAAGACAAAATGCATCCATGAAAAAATAATGACAACGAGGATTAATGTAGATACCGTAAAGTCAATAAAATATTTCAAAATTGTTGAATTAAGAAACGGGCATAAGCACGGGAGAACAATTAACCAGTCAAATACTTTTTTTAGTTTTGATCAGAACAGAGTTAAACTATTGATTGATTTCAATTTAGTTGGAGAAAAAAGAATTCTAAAACTTAGGACACAGAATGTCATGGTACAAGAAATTAATACGAACAAAATGTATGTGTAAGTAGCTGGGATTACAGGTATTGTAGGTAGAGGCGGATTGCAAAGGCTGATAAATTTCTCTTTTCGGGTCAACTTTAATACAGTGTAAAATGAATATTCCAACTTTAAATTCCAACAACTTATAGCGACGATATTGAATTGGGCTAAAGAAGTAAAATTTATATTAGATCTTCGAGACAAAAGTCTAATAAACCTTTTTTTTGGGATTAAAACAAGGCGATTTAAATTAGTAATAGAGAGATTGCCCCAAATTAGAAAACAGTAAGATATATGAAAGGTGATGAGAACATTGTAGAGCAATCCGACCAGCAAGGAATAGGAACGTCCGAAAATATAATTTTTCTTCCAGAATTTTAATGAATCTACTATTAGTTATAGTGTAAAATCTGTCATATAATGTATACTGTACCAAAAGAGAAAGAAAAAGAAAATAGAAATAAAAATAGGTAACGTAGAAAAGTAAGATAAAACTTTTATTTGTTCTGTTGGTAAATTTTTCTTATTTTTATTCTTCTTCTGTCATTTTTTGCTAATTTTTCTTTTATTTAACTCTCTCCCCTTTTCTTTATTTTCTTTTATATTAGCAAGTTTTTATAATCTATTTTCCCCCTTTTCTTAGTTTTACTAATCTTATTGCCAGTTTATATTTCTACTTTACTCATTTTCTTTACCGTTCAGAGCAATGACCAAATATTACTCATTATGGTTAGCCGCTGTAAATCGTTAATTAATCGTTAATTAATCGTTAATAATCATGTACAGTCATATCACTGCATAGCAACCTCATCTACAGTAATTTGACAGTGTTACTGCAAATCGTTATCATCTGCAGTAATATGACTGTTACTGCAAATCGTTATCATCTGCAGTAATATGACTGTTACTGCAAATCGTTATCATCTGCAGAAATATGACTGTTACTGCAAATCGTTACCATCTGCAGTAATACAGTCATATTACTGCAGATAAGGTCGATCTCAGAACTAAACATAATCTCCTTTCTGACTACAGAATTTTTAAACTAAGATATTTTTACGTATGTTCGTTGGATTTCGCTAATACAAACTCGTGGATTAAATTTCAAATCCCTTAGTTCTTCTCTACATTATTTGAACAAGGTATTCGAATTTTTATAACTAATAGATAGCAAAGGCCACACTGCGCCAACTATCCATATAAATCGCTTTTAACCAACCGAGTATGTTTAACAGGAATATTTAAAAATTCTACCTTTAGAAAATACCGTGTCGGAGAATAATATGATGTTAATAAATATAATATTTTAATTGAGTAATTTATATCATTATTATTCTACTAAAATTAACATATTATCAACGATGAAAAATATTTAAACTTAACATTTTAATATTATTACTACTTAAGAGTTAAGTTCATTTGCTTATAAATATCTACGTAGTACCAATATTAAGAGCGACAATTTGATCATTTTCAGGTATTGGCTTTCCACATTTTCACCAATGTTTGTATCATTCCGGAATTTCAATAGACAGAGAGTAGGTAATTAGCATGGAGACTTAGTTCATATTAAGCATTTGGCTGATTCTCAAATCGTTTAGAACAGTGGTTCCCAACTCAATTTAAGCCGCGGACCACTTTTCCACTTTAATTTTACTCGTGGATCACTTCGAAAAGTTCTCACGAGTTCAGGGGCGGATTTAGGGTGCGGAGGTGACGATCTCCCCCTTTAAATCAAAATTTAACATAAAAGTATGCAAGCTAAAGGTCCAATGAGGTATAATTTTCAAAAATCAAATCCTTAAAGGGTCACAGGACCATTGAAATTTCAAAAAATCGATTTTTTTAAAATAACTTTAAAAATTACGCCTCATTCTTATAAACGTTTTAAGACCAACTGCATTTAAGTCTGTCAATTATTTAGGGAGGAATTACACGAAATGCAGCCCTTTAAAATATATATTTTAACGTAAATATATTTTTTCAACATCAATTTTCTCAAAACGAAGATTTTGTAGCTTTCGCGCACTATCTCTCGCGCACTATCTCTGGAGAACCACTTATTATATAAGTAAGAAAATTGGCATGCATATTAAACTTTGCATTATGCATGATGCAAACCTAAACTTTCGAAAATATATTGTGCATATTTTTTTAAAATTCATTTTTGATGACGAATATTTTCTTAAAATCAGTAATTCAAAAATAAAAATTTTAGTAATAATTGTTTTAATGTAAAATTGTATTGTTTTTTTGTGTTTGTCATCCTAAGACACTTATTTTCTTTATGTTTTATTTTTTTATTCATTTACGTGATTTCATTGATCTTAAATCTTGCGCTCACTGTATACATGTTGTAATTTTTACGTTTAAACCTTGAATTACATAATTAAATTTCTACAATAGAAAATCATAAATCATGTATTTATTACAAATTGTACACAAAGAAAAAATTACATATAATACATGGTTAAAATTTCTAAGTCTTCTATTGGATATCTTTAATGTCATAAATTCTCAAAAATGGTGCAATTTCGTGTTGGCCAAATACACTCAAAGGTCCTGTGCCCCCTTAATCGCCCCCCTCCCCTTGAATGACTTTTAAATCCGTCTCTGCACGAGTTGACTTCGAGACCTTAATAAAAAAAAGAGGAGCCGGATCTTTTTTAGGTGAAAGATGTAGATGTATAGAAGTAAATAAAACAGTGTTGCCAACAGTGAAGCCAAACAAAGCAGTGCTGTCGAGGTGAAATCCCTAGTCCCTACATTTCTCTAGAACGTCCCTACGTTCAAGAGCATAGCCAAGTTTCCTTCAAGTGTGTGGGCGGGTGGAAGATATTAAAAATATACCATCAGTTTCATTTTATATTTAATTTTAATATTTAATAATTTTATAAATATTTTTCAATGTTTTTAAACACCAAATGACCAGTTTCGTGGACCATTTGGGACTCCTTCGCGGACCACCAGTGGTCCATGGACCACCAGTTAGAAACTGGTTTAGAAACAGCGAAGCGTACCATCGGAAATTAAGGAACAGATGGGGGAAATTGTGTTCTAAATGCAAATTGTTTTCCTTTTGATTTAAACAGAATTATCTTTTTTTGTTATACGGAAGTAGATTTACTGTGGACTGAACATAATTATTATTTTGAACAATCATTATAGGTAAGAAAATTAAAAAAATGGGAAAATCTTGAGAAAAACCGAAAGGATATGGATTAGGGCTCAAGTTGGGCAGGAGCCCACAGAATCCCGTCTCCGGTACTTCTTCATTTTTGGCGATTATTTAAATATTAGCCGGAACCCCTAAATAGACACTTTCATGAAAAAAGAATGAATTTTTGATTAAAGTCATAAATTTTGTTGTCCAGAAAAATGAACATAAACAATTAATATGATTTATCGATTCTTTTGCAGCCATTCAATTTTTTAATCGATTTATCATAATATTAGGGCTCCTTCACTTTTTTTTTGTTAGAAATTAAGCCCTGACATGGATATATAAATAATTTAATAGTCCATTGTTTCTCAAACTTTCATGCTACGCAGCGATACTCATAATGTATGCTTAGCAGGGAACCGCCTATATATAGTTTAGAAAAAACCTGAAGAGATATTTATTAATACTTGGACAAAAACCTGAAAAGTAATAATAAATGCATTAGTATAAAAGGTAAG
>QLNU02015270.1:51254162-51296118 GCA_006491805.2 Dysdera silvatica | reverse complement strand
GTATAAGCAACCTATTTCTGATGGACGTGAATTTCTACCGATTTTAAGAACTTGAATTAATTGAGTAGAATTATATTATTGAATTGAAATTGCAATTGCAATAAGAAATTATTCAAAGTGCATGCACTTGCTGTATTGTTTTTAGGTTTCAGGATGTTGATGAAATGTAAAATAGTGGTGGTGGCCTAAAAATTTGTTGCCAACGATTTAATCAAAATTATTTAAGCAGTAATCATCAAACAACTTTTTAACTTTTGATGGCAGCAAGCACTTTTGCAAGGTGTTTTAGCAAATAAAATTCTAGAATCACCATCTTTAATGAAATAGTGTCATTATAACTATAAAATATAAAATATATTATTATAGGAATCCTGTCCTTATCGAAACATATAATCAGTGCTAATTAATCAATAATTTAAGCCATTATCGAAGGATGTGCAGCATAATTATATCTCTAATTTTAAGACTAAAACTTCATGTATCACATTTCCTCTCTACGTTCTTCAGAACTTAAAATATTCCAATAAGATACAAAGTACTTCCTATTACTTACAGTCGGTGTTTAATATGAATATGTTGATATCTTTAATAATATAAATGTTTATTATACGAGGGTTGGAAGAAAATGGTGGCAACCATGACGCCAGGATTCGCACGAACATTAGAATTCATTATGGTTCCCAACACGTTTAGAGAAAAGTTCTAGATGTTCAACACGTTCATTGTTTATGTACAGTGCTGTGCATGCGGGCGGATTTAAAGAAAGTTGTAATTCGGTTGTGTGAAATTGGACCGAGCCAAGCGGTGTTTACAAAGCGTGACTAGCGTGCAAGAATCAAGATAGAGTTAGTTCCTGGTAAAAATGCAAAGCAGTGTTCTAAGGTCCTTCGAGAAGAATGTGACAATGAAGCCTTGTGATTCCCGAAGATGGTCTTTTGCATAAAGACCTTCAGACACTATGCAATTTTGTGGAGAACACGATATATGCAACTCATATGGTTCCTTCGGGCTGAACGGTAAATGCCCCGTACTACTATCACTTCTTGGAACATTATTTACGTCCTGCCCTGTGATGATGACGGCAGTATTTCCGAACGCATCTAACCACTCTTTTGCATGAAAATACCCGTTGTCACAGTAAGTAATGCTGTAGTGCAGGACTTGCTTCAACGGTGATAGTGGGGGACTCTCAGACATCTGACATATTCCCCTGACACGAGTCTCTATGTCTTCGATATTTTTCCCAAGTTTAATGATCCATTAAGAGGAGCTTATTTTCTTATTGAAGACCCCATTCTTCCAGCAGTAGAGGGCTCATCCAAGGACATCAACCAAAACGGTATCGGTATTGGTGTCCAGTGTTTTCCCCAGGTGCTGCAACACACGTCATAATTCAGGTCATAAATATAACTGGAGATTGCATTCAAAGAATGTAACAATCTACACATGGTATGATATTATAAATATGACTTTTCTTAAGCCCCGTTATATTATGTTGCAAGTCATTAACAGTTTTTACTGGGTGCTTTCATTTAATAATAAAGTCCCTTCCAAGGACATTGGGTAATCAAATGTATTTATATATTATTATTATTATTATTATTATTATCAGAGCAAGCGCTATAAATCCGATTGCCATTAGCGACTAAATTTTTACAGTTGACGAGTAGCAAATTTTTTTATCCTGCCGGTGTTAAGATTTTTTTCGGGCGAGCGAGTTGTTCTTGTCTGTCACGGTTCTCCCCAATATGTCGATCCCTGCTTGTGGTTATTAGTTGTATATTGAAATTCTAAATTAAATTTTTAATATCTTATCTTTTTCCGATAACTTTCTGAAAACTCTAAAATTAAACGTCGAGTGTTAAAAAACCCAGCATATATATTTTGCAAAATTCTACAGTTCTATCCAATAACGATACTTGAAAAATTATAACTATAAAGCTTCAGTTTCCTTAACCTTAAGCATTAAGTTATCCAGGTCGTTAGTAATACTTTAAATTTATTTTAAAGATTAAAAATATTTGTATATTTTGTGAGTTTCCGAGATTTGGCTTACCTTTCTTGTTTTACGCACCAATTTTGGCGCAGTATTGCCCAGATGCACTTTCGCCATAAAATTCCAAACAAACTCACTAATCTCTTTATTTCTAGACTAATAATTTTCGTGTCGATATTTAAAGCTTTTCCTAAATGTTTTTGATCAAAAATTAATTAAAGAGTAAATTTAATATAAGCCGAAACACAAAGTTGATGGCCTAGTTCTTAAATGTAATGTTCTTAATGTCTACTGATTTTCTGACTTTATATCTCAGTTATGTCTAGACATAAAGGCAGACTAATATTTTATCTTTCCATTTGGATCAGTGTTCACCAGGGCACGTAATAACTTTGGAACAAGAGAAAGGTTTTAGAAATTCAAATGAAATAGGATGCAAGCTTTCGTGTAAATGTAAGCTGTTAACAAATGTATTTTCATAAGATCCAGAAAGTGCTTCATTTCATGTATTTGATCTTATTTCAGTTCTTGATTTGCGTAACATTATAAAAAACAGAATAAGAATATGAATGTCTGTGGGGTATTTGAATTCCGCGTATTCTGTCATATTTTAATATAAGTATACATGCTCATAATTATTCATGAAAACATGACTACTCGATTACTATTGCTATAGCTTTATTTGTAAAGTACAATAGGCGTATATAACGAAACCAGCAATAAAACAAAACAATGGAAAGTGATAGGTGCATATTCTAATATTTGTAATATTTAAATATTCTCAATTTTACATATAAACTGATTTGATAATAATTCAAGCAAAGAAATTCAATATAAATAATACCAAAGTGAAGACGATGCCAAGGTGGTGATGACAATAAAGGCACACGTGTACCTGACAAAGTTCCCATCACCAAGAATAACATAACGGCACATACAGATAGACACATAAATAACACAAAACTTTGATGATATAGTAATAAAAAGCAGGTGTACATAAATAGACATATGAAAGACAAAATGCATCCATGAAAAAATAATGACAACGAGGATTAATGTAGATACCGTAAAGTCAATAAAATATTTCAAAATTGTTGAATTAAGAAACGGGCATAAGCACTGGAGAACAATTAACCAATCAAATACTTTTTTTAGTTTTGATCAGAACAGAGTTAAACTATTGATTGATTTCAATTTAGTTGGAGAAAAAAGAATTCTAAAACTTAGGACACAGAATGTCATGGTACAAGAAATTAATACGAACAAAATGTATGTGTAAGTAGCTGGGATTACGGGTATTGTAGGTAGAGGCGGATTGCGAAGGCTGCTAAATTTCTCTTTTCGGATCAATTTTAATACAGTGTAAAATGAATATTCCAACTTTAAATTCCAACAACTTATAGCGACGATATTCAATTGGGCTAAAGAAGTAAAATTTATATTAGATCTTCGAGACAAAAGTCTAATAAACCTTTTTTTTGGGATTAAAACAAGGCGATTTAAATTAGTAATAGAGAGATTGTCCCAAATTAGAAAACAGTAAGATATATGAAAGGTGATGAGAACATTGTAGAGCAATCCGACCAGCAAGGAATAGGAACGTCCGAAAATATAATTTTTCTTCCAGAATTTTAATGAATCTACTATTAGTTATAGTGTAAAATCTGTCATATAATGTATACTGTACCAAATGGAATGTTATAATATGTAACAATTATCAGTTTGCGTTTCACAATATGCTATATTGATTTAGATATCGTTATCTGATATCTGTGCAACACAATGATTAAAAGCAAACCACAATTTTAATACAGTTTAAAATCCTTTGCCCATTTGTACAAAACCGCATTTTCTATTGAAAATAATACTTAAGAAATTCCGAGTATACCTGCACGCAATTATTTTGGATTTAAGCCGTAAGAGGTTTAACAGTATAGAACTTGGTATTTCATTATGCACCAAATTATAAAAATATTAATTTATGTAAATGATGATACAGTAATTACAATCATTCAGTTCGTGTATACTAGGGTTGTCAAACCTTTTGGGACAGCGGGCTACTTAAAAATTTTCACGCATTCCGCGGGCCAGCTGTTTCCTAAAAAAAGCAAGCAAGCAAACATATAAACTAGCCTACCTCCAAATTTCTTCCAGTTATTCGTTTGATCACTTGTGATATGAAAGGGGTTCACACACATACGGTGCCCGCGATTTTTCCTCATTTCTAAAAAAAAAGTCTAAAATATTTTTTTTTTCCGGATTTCAGACAGTTGTCGGCGAGTTGGATTAACACTGTTAGCGGAACGGATTGTGGCCCATGGGCTATATGTTGGACAACCCTGGTGTATACTATCGTATTAGGAAAAGAATATGTGTATTCCAACCTCATACTAGTGATAGCAAATCATGCAATAGATATTGAAAAACCCTCCCAAACTAAGTAAAAACAATTGATTCATTTACTAGGTAATGATCAGTTTGTCACAATGCATCAACTTGTTGTAAACTAGCATATGCACTTTCTTATCGCGGTAGTAAGTGACAAGTGATAGCCAGAATAATTAGTCTCTGACGAATAAATTCATTTTCTCGGGAATAATTTACTTGCCTTTTAATAAAGTCAAGTTCTGCGACCAATCAACTTGAGTGCCATTAAACGCCATGTTAAAACATAGTTAACGACTTAACCATCCTTCACTTCCAGTCTTAAACCTCATTAGTTTGAAAATTAGCAAAATAAGGAAATTAGCGCTAAGCTCTACTTCACATTATCTTTCGCTATCTTTAATAAAATCTCATTATTTAGCAGTTGGCCACAAACCTTCCTACGAAACTATCCTATCCATTATTTTAATTGAAATTTTATTTTTCTTAAAACATATTCATACACTCTATTTTCTATGTGAATGAATTTATTTTATATACTAAATACGAGACACTAACTATTGTTCATGAAGTAAAATGCTCTAATAGGTTGGACATTTTATAAGAGAAAAAGATATACAACAAACAATCGACATTCCCAGCGATACAAGGGAAACGGTGAAACAGACAAGATGGACAAAGTAAGAAAATAAGTTGAAATAAGGTGGAGGTGAATTAAAAAATATAGATATTCTCATGGAGGGTGGCTAAATGGATTTTATTCCAGTAATGGATAGTCAATGGTTGCATCTGCTGAAGACGGTTTAATAATAGACGGTTCTCAAAAATTTATAAATACGTATTTAAGTATATGAACAATTGATTCCAAAGTTTCAATGAATAATATTGGCATCCAGAGATGAAATGAAGGTAACATAAGCTCTTCGTGCTTATGTTGAAACTCCATATTTAAGTGTTATTTGGCGAACTGCCCACCGTTGTCTTAAGGTTAATGCTCTCGATCTTAAAAAAGTTCGCATTTCTCAGAAAAGTGTAGTAAGACCTGCCACAAAACCCTTGTTGTTTTGGCGATTCACGGCTTTCACACGAGATACTGTGAGTTAAGTCCCACTAAAAAAAAAAAGGTAGATGCCAATGACATATAAGGAGTTGTCGCATCGTTGAAAACAATTTTAAGAAATGTTGGATTACACTAACACTCGAACCTGGTTTAAAATATATCTGCTATGTTTTTCTGACTCAGGATCATACAAGTCAAACTATGTTTTGTTTTTTTTACCAGTCGAAACTTTTGGGATTGCTGCATAAATATTTTTAGGTCAGTTTCCCTTATTCCCAAATTCCATTGTGGACCGTTGAGGTAAATCGCTTAACCATTATGCGAATTTTGATTGATTGACTGATGGATTGATTGGATTGAAGAATGAATTAATGATTCGCGTCTGATTCTATCAGATTTTTTTGCTCAGATTTTTTGCATTATAAGTCTGCGCTTCGATTTCTCAGAAAATTGTAGTTTCTTATTCAGAATGATAATAGCTACCATTGCACCATAGAAACAAGCAATATCCATATACTTCTTCTATAATGTGGGAGATCCTAGTTGATGTCACGTGGACGCAAATAAGATCAACTATGACTGATTTCGATAATTTAGTTGGAAAATCATCGGAAGTATATTACAAAGACCGCTGTTTCAAATCAAGTCTGAGGCATAATGGTTATTTTCTATCGACTCATGCAATTCAGAAAAAGAAATAGATTTAGCTGCTTCCGAAATGTGCCATAAAAATCTCTATTCCTGCGCTAAAATACTTTATGATCACGAGCTTATCCGTTGAGTTTCTGTAAAAACTAAAAATATATATAGACCATGCAAAAAGTTATGAAACGTTTATAAGTATGTTCAAAATCATGTCAGATAATACTGCCTTTAGAATTTTTCAGACTTGATTCTGGGATAAATATGTTTACATTGAAGAATTACGTTTTGAACAGACCGATTTCGAACAGACCGAACAGACTATGCAAGAAGAAATATAATTCAATGTCATGGTATAAATAATAGGAACTTTCCTATCATTTAAATCGAAGTGTGCACAAATGTCGATTTTGCATTATTTCTTACTCTTGCCACGGCAGGTGAAAGTCCTGCCTTTGTCAGAAAATCCTCACAGACTGATTCGTTGCGACTAAATCAGTACTGATTGGTAACAATAAAAGCGAACATATAGTGTCGCTATCGGTTACAAAGAAATCGAAACATACCGAATTTGCGTAGGTTTGGAGAAGGGATGTTTGTAACTTTCCGAATAACTTGCTATCGGGTTTAATTATGCATTTTATTATTCTTTTTCCTTTACGAAATGGCTCAAGATCATTTTATGACAATAAAAATTAAGTTTGAGGCAAAT
This sequence comes from Dysdera silvatica, assembly GCA_006491805.2. NCBI lineage: Eukaryota > Metazoa > Arthropoda > Arachnida > Araneae > Dysderidae > Dysdera > Dysdera silvatica. The sequence goes on along the minus strand of QLNU02015270.1, from coordinate 51,289,323 downwards.
GGAAAAATCTGATAATATATATACAGTAAAACATCTTCCATGGATAATCTCGAAAAGAGGATACTTCCATTTACCGGACATTTTTCTTTAATTTCCAGTCTCGATGGTCGTTATTCTCTAACATTCCCGGCTAGAGATTCTCGAATCCTGAAGTGTTCACTATTCATAGGTTTACTCTATATATGTGCCAGGTTCGATGAAGGAATGAATGGAAGTCTGACGGGTAACATGAGAAAGAGCTTTGAGAGCTGTATAGCTGTCAGTGATGGTCGTGCGCAAGATTTATATTGTAAAAACTCTGGCAAAAATCCTTGATTTCATACTTCATTTTTTCCATTCCGTATTATTTATTTAAGCTCCCTGCCAATGGCTTTAATTTCGTAATTAATTTTTAAATTACGAAACATCATATTATTAATTAAAATCAAGTTTTTTAGCATAAATTATGGTGGTTATTCTGCAGCATTTTGATTGTTGTTCACCTTCATAATGCTTATAGTCGTTTTAGGTACCTGTGTATAAAAACAAAAAGGAACGTTATGGATGTTTTTCAGTGATTGCCATGGCGGAACAAGGAATGTATAAAAGTTATATTGAAGTTGTGCTCGCCTATATAATACGGTATAGTAAATTTCATTTTTTACAACTGTAAAGTCTTCTTAACGGACACTTCCTAATAATGGACACCTCTGTTTAACGGGTAATTTTCTAGTTTCCATTCTCAAAGCTTGTAATCCCTTAATACTCCCGAATACTTCCGAATACCCCGGAGAAACGGATAAATACTCAAGTACCGAGGTGTCCGTTATTTAGAAGTTTAACTGCGTATCTGTTTAAGCTTTATTTATAAAGGACACGATGGTTCTTCTCTCAAGGGTCACGGTAAGTAAATTTCCCCATAAAATAATGAATCAAATATTGCCAAAATATATAATTTTATACGAAGTCAACTCTTCCTTTTATTTATTCATGTATGGAAAAAATGAGAACACATTTAAATCATCCACATGAGAAAACCCATTAATATTCAGAATGATACAAAAGCATCTGATTTATATAAAGTGAGTTCCATGAACGGAACAAATACATGTTCCATTCATTACCTTTGGCAATACCGAAAACCATAAAAATTCTGTCATAAAATTTCTGACAAATACATGTTCCATATTCATATTTCAACAAATGCATGTTCCATATTCATATTTCAACAAATACATGTTCCATTCATTACCTTTGACAATACCGAAAACCATAAAAATTCTGCCATAAAATTTCTGTCAAATAAAGCCGGATTCTATAAATAATAGATGCAAAAATTATCTAACGTGTACATTAATAAATAACTAGTTTTCAGAAAATGCATTTAGTTCACGATTTTAAAAGGCAAATAATACATTGCAGGCAAAATGTTGGAGGACTGATTGGAAAATCAATATATTTTCCGTTACTGGATTTTTATTTCACGCTTACGAATACAAAAGCGATTCGGAGTGTCCCCTGTTAAAAACCGACAAAAACTCGAAGCAAGGAGGGAAGAAGTCAAGGAAATATATTGGTAGCTAATGACCTTAGGTGTGGTGAAATACATTCCAAGGAAAAGTCATTTACTAAAAAATAATAAAAATTCAGGTTTTCTTAAGCAGTTGATAAAAACTTGGGTATATGTATAAAAGAAAAAGTGTTGAGAAACTGCTTTAAAATAGCAAAACTTTTATCAAAAAATAATGTATCCTTTACAAAAGGGGACCCTGTGAAATGCTTAGTCAAATGAATCTCTCTTGGTTCAAACTGAAGCCATATTTTTTTTACTTATTTCCTGCTGGTCTTACAATCCTTGAAGAACCTGAGTTTCTTAGACGATAGTCTCTCACCCTTTTTTGCTCATGGTCCACCTTCTTCACATGGGTTCCGATTTTTACTGACTAATGAAACGCAACAAATAAGTAATCTGGTCTTGATCAGAACATAAACTAGTATTTTCTATGCTACCGTCCCCATCTAATGACTACTAACGTATTAGAAGACTTGTATGATCTTAATCCTAAGCTTATGATTAAGATGGAATCTTGAGCACTCCAAAACAGCTCATTTAATCTTTTCATGGCTTCATTCATTAAAGAGTGAACTTTATTTGACGTATATGAGAGCGAAAACAGTATCGTGAACAACAAGTCTTAACTAGTACAACCTGTTACCTCAGTACACTGAAAATCGCTGGTTTTGGTCCATGATAAACTATCATGTGTCCTCGTTTGACGCTTATGAATCGTTATATGATTTTCCCATTTGACGCAAATAAATCTAATGGTGACAATTCTACCTGACGCATATGGATTTTATGGTGATATTCCTATATAAAGCTTATGAATCTTTAAGGACTTTGACGGCGATTTTCGCATCTAACACTTAGGAATATAGAGTAAATGGTTATATTCTGAGCTTAATTTACGATTACGCTTTAATAAACAGAATTAAGTAACAATTACTTTTGATTCCTCTCAAAACCATAAAGAATGCTTCAAAATATAATCCACATATAATTTTTGTATCCTGTGATAAAAAAAATCTACCCTCCTCATAAGTTTGGAAAACGAGAAAGCACAGCTCTTAAATCGTAATTAGTTATACTATTTAAGAAAAGCCTAACAATATGTAAATAAAGTCTACCTTAATTTCAGATTTGAAAATATTTTTTTGTAAATTGGTGTTGTCACCAGAAATCTATTACGTTGGAAAAGATCTCTTCTGATATTTTCGGTGCTAAAATTATTTTAACTATTTATTATTAATGCCACGGTAAACGATGATTGGATAAAATGTTCCGGTCACTTATAAGAATATATAAGGAATAAAAGTATATATATATATATATATATATATATTTATTTATTTATACAGAGTGATTCAGAACTAATGGAACAAACTGAAAGGGGTGGTAAAGGACGCCAAATAAGCCATATTTGGCGAAATGACGCTGTCTTCAAACGAGCCAGTTTAAATAAAATATGGTTGTATTAATAAATATAATTATACGTGTAGAATCCGCGGTCGAAACTGAAGCGGCGGATTCTACACATACAATTCTGGCGAATTTGACTGATTTTAAAAAATCGCTGGAGAGAGCCCGATGTCCGTTCACATTAAATAATTTGAAAAATTCTTGAAATGGCGCATTGTAGCCATTTGTGAAAACCTTCAGCCCAGTAGATCCAATTACTAAATTCACTGTAGTTCCCGAGCGGCTGGTTTTAGGCAAAAAGGCATCGACGAAATTGTTTATTTTGATGCCCTTCACCTGTTGCACATACATGACAGTTCACAACTCTTCTACAGTTTAGTACAAAGGCAGTTTTATGTTTATTTTCACTACATGGTAACACAGATCAGGATAGGAAAAGGGAATTACAGATTTTTTTTGTCTCTGCTGTATTATTAGTTCATTTACTTAAATTATGTATTAATTATTTTTATTGGCGTAATGGCATAGGTAGCAATGAGATGGAATTTAACAATAGTTACTCTCTACAGCCAAACTGGTTCGCTTTCGGACATGGAGATATCGCCAAATATAGCTTATATGCCACTCGGGAATTTTTAGTGCTTTATGTAGAAAATTATACGAATGTCGAAATATTGATAAGATTAGATATGTTTTTAAAATTTCAGCGTATCACGATATAGGGCATTTACGTAATTATACATGAGCTGTTTGTAGCTCTATAAGTTTAAGGTAATTGTTTTATTATATATCTCTTATATAGTGCGTGTTAACCGTTACGTGTACGTATTGACAAGTTTATACGTATCATAAACCATTTTATTAAATTTATTACATTCTTGGATACGGATATCAAAGAGATACGCAAAATTGAGATGCCACAATGAAAGATGGGATGTTGTCAAGGCCTGCGGTTCATTTAAAGAGACAAATAATTTCCTGCAAAACTCATCATAGAATAGTAAAAATATGTTTACATAAACGAGCATCAATATAATATAGAACCAAGTACAGTAGTTTTGTCTATGAATTTCGACAAACTAACATATTGAATGTAAATAATTCTACCTGTCCGATGGTAGAAGTATTATTTGGTAACTCACACGTAAGAAGAGAAAGGAGTGATTTAGTGCGTCCGGTGGAGTACGATCACATAACCCTCTGATTGCCCGTCAATTGCTCTACTCATGGGGACGGAACATCCTTTGACTTCATTACATTTTGTTTAAAAAGAGGTCCAGGCACCGCACCAATATTCGCTAACTTGTGAAGATTCATCTTCGCTCATGGAGGGGAGTTTGATGGCTGACCGCAGCTGAATGGGTGAAACATTTGACTGGCAATCAAACGGTTGTGGGATCGTTCCCTACTGGATGCACCAAAGCGTTCTTTGCTCTGAGGGTGGTTTATCAAGAATTAAACAAATCTTCGAAGAAATGACTTCGTAGGAGAGACATATTATTTTTTGCGAACATTTATACAGTGAAACATGGTAAAGTGATCACTTTGATAAATTAACCACCAAAATAAATTGACGACTTCTTACAAGAGAGGATTTGTGGGGCCTGAGTTATTCCTACATTAGCATCGGTCGTGTATGGTATCCATCTCTCTATGATGACCACGGCAGTTCAGCCACAAAGGTGGCCATTTTAGGCAGGTTTTACTTATATTAACAACTTTAGAAACTTTGTGCTAACAAAGCTGAAACTGATCAGTAAGAGGATATTTAATATGAGAATAACATATTGAAAGGCAGAAATCATATTTGCAATTAAAGGAGGAGGTTGATCATTGAATTTTTCCATTTATGAAGTTTAATTTTGTGAGATAATAAAAGACGGATTTAAATTAAAATATTCGTGAATGCAAACTATTTCTAAGTAATTATGCATCCTGAATACTCGTGAGAGGCGTAATATCTTTAGAAAATCATTTGGAATTTAATATTCAGTTATGAGATTTGGAGATCATTTTCTCACATTCTGCTTCCTGCCTACATACCACTATTTTTAAGGAATGCTTTATTGTTCAACAATTATAGTTTAAACCCGTCTTTACATCTTAAAATTGGAATCACATAACAATAATTTTCTCGTATTCCTCATATTTCGATCAACGGATAACAAAATTATGCAAAATTAAAACGTTTGTTCAGGCTCATTGCAATTTTCCATTAGATACTTTTTCTCCGAAATTATATCAAAATTTTACAATAGTCCATTGAAAGGACCTATCAAGTGACATTCCATCTGACACGAATCAGATGTTTTGGCATCATTGGTGTCCACCAATATTAATCAAATTATCTGCAGTTTACTCGTTGTTCCATAAATGTAATTTGAGGATTACAGATGACAGTTTCAGAAATTCCAACAAAGAAAATAGAGTTGTGTCATAAATCATGAATAATGTAAATACTTTATATAAGTCAATAGTTCTTGGAATAATTTTTTAACATAAGGTTATTTGATTAGAAGTGATTTACTGAAACTTTATTTCCAAAATTTTTTTACAAACCATAAAAAGTATGTATCCGTATTTTATATGATATAAGATTCGTTTTATTTTCAAATAAATTAATCACACAAATTTGCATTGATATTTACATAAAATAATAGGCATATATAAGAAATGGAATTACATTTGCTGAACAAGGTTCTTTCTCAATGTATGTTAGCAATTTTTGGTCAAAGGGATTAAATCGAACTAATTAATTATACGTAAAATTATCAGGCCTCATGTTCGTGGGGTTTTAAAATCAAAAATATATTTAAATATTTCTGTACACTTTTATGTTGTAAATTAAGTTTGACTGATCTGCCGGATATTTTTGTCGACGTGTTTTTACCAAAGAAGAAGAAGAGCTTTTCAGTGAAAAAATCTCCAATGTTAAGCTACAACTTATAGTTAATATTAAGGACATACACAGCAGTGTTCAATCCAGGTAATGTGCCGGGGGCGAAAGTCCCCTCCCAGTGGAAAAAATCCCCCCCACCGGCAGAAAATCTGTTGCCATATATACAGTTTAACTTCGATTTTACGATACCCAATTAAAGCACATCCCCGATTTAACGATTGCTTTTATTCGTCCGGATTGAATTACATTGAGTCCAGTGTCATATTTTCCCTGATTTAAGGATAACTATCCGTCATTAGAATGTAGCTGCAAGTAGAATTCCAGTTTGAAAATTAATTCTTGTCAAAAAATTTCAATTGAGTGAAATCAATCGATTTTAATTTTCTGAATCAATGTAATTTCGATTAATGTAATTTCAATCAATGTGATTTCAATTAATGTAATTTCGATCAATGTATTTCAATCAATGTAATTCAATCTTCAATGTGCTTCAATCCGGACCAATAAAAACAACATTTAAGTATATGATATCGCTAAATAAGTTATTGTTAAATTGAAGTTATACTAGAGATATGTCGAACTTTTGCTCCCCGCAAAAATTTCATTCCTTCCGGCTTAAACCCTCTGGATTCAACACTGGTACCTAGAGATATGATGGAGTTATACTTGTCATATATTTATCTGCATAATCAATAGTTTAAAGCCGTTTTCAATGATGTCTAATTTATAATTAAGAAAAATGTTGTATTGATGAATTACTAAGTTATAATTAAAAAACTACGTTTGAAACTGGCATTTTAAACTTGCTAAAAAAGAGCACATATTAAATTTGGGGTCTCCAATGATATAGAGGCCCATGGCCACTGCCTCGGAAGCCCGTGCGTTAATTGGACCTAGTTATACCTCATTAAGTATAAGTATAATATCTGCTATAATTTTATACATATATGTAACTCCATCCCTGTAACTTCCCTTAAAAACTGTTTGTATACTCTTTTAGGCCGATGCCCCTTATTCGTAATGCCATTAACAAAATATTTGCTAAAACAAAATTGGATGCTCGCGAATTATGGAATTTTGTCCCATTTTAAACAAAAATTGGTACTTCAATCAAGTTCAGACAATTTGACAATTATGACCTTAAATTCTCAATTAAAACTGAGATGCGACGCAAACTGAAAAGGTTTGTAATATATTCAGGTGAGCGAAAGCTACGGAATTTCTTTTTACATATATGGAATAACAATTTGAATCGTGTCATCTGTAAAGCAATTTTCTGAATGACTTCAGTGAATAAAACTTGCGTATTCCTTTAAATCTCTCAAAAACTGAATAACACATGAGAAAAAATTTGACCAAGAATAATATTACTTTATTTTTGACCATAAATTTTACGACTTGTGGCTCATAAACCAATCGCTCGATGCCATGAATACTAAAGTGCAAGCCTATTACCAAAATTGAAATTGGGAAACCTCGACTTTTAAAATCCCAAAATACATTTCTTTGTTTCTATTTTGCCTTTGTATTGCAAATAAATCATATTGTATTGTATTGTATTGCATTCAAGCAGACATATATAAGATTCAATAGCAAAAAGAGGGACAAGCTATAATAAATGATGTAAATAAATAATAATAGATGTAAAAAATAAATATATAAAAAAATGCTTACACGTCCAAATTATAACAAATTATTATTAAAATTTTATTCTTGTAAGTTTAGTAGGAACTTATATAAATACTTGCATTTGCACTCTGATCTAGATGTCTTTCGAAACGAATTGTGTAATACACAAAAACATATATTTATATATAAATATATATATATACACAAAAAATGAAGATAAATAATGAAATCCAACTGGTTTGAAACAAAAAACAAATTAAAATATACAGTAATCAGGGCCATACTGATTATGGGGCTGGCAAATGCTGAATCTCTGTGGAAAATATTTTTTTAAATAAAATATTTGAGAATTTAATTTTAATTTTTTCGTTTTGTATAAAATTATACATATGACAATGGAAGTCGTTCTTTGACGGCAACAAATTGTTCAAAATAGATTTCTATTTTAGCTCTTACGTAGATTATGTTTTTTCAGAGGTTTGAGACTTCATAATAATGACAAGAGGAAATTATAAATTTTAGTATACATCTACCAGTTTTCAATGCAAAATTTATGTTAAGAAATTTATTCGTTAATGTTGAATATATTAGTGCATTTAGATATTTATTATTCTTATTAAATGTATTAATAAAATACATTTAACACATTAACGAATTTTACACCCTCTGTAGTTTTCTGAGACCTCCCCCCACCCCCCAACTAAAAAGCGTCAGTCTAGGGGGCTGGCTTTATGAGAGTAATTTAAATATTTGATTCCATCCACCGAATAAGAGTAAAATGCTGAACCCCTTTTTCAATGGTGAAGAGAATATGAATGTTATATACGGAAAATTTGTAAAATAAAAAACTCACACTGGACTCTATATTTGATGGTTTTGGCGATCAGGAATTATCGTTTTTAAAAAAAGGACAGACACATTCAGTGTTATCGAAATATTGTCAATATATATAAAAAATATTGTCAATATTATTGGACTCGATGAGACAAACTTCAGTTTTCTGCAAGTCACTTGGCGGCAGTTTTTTACAATAAACTCAAAGGTCAGTTTAGAATAAATATACGGTGATTATAAAGAGAAAAACTCAATTAAAGTAAGATTATTTGGCATAAGAAGAACACTAAAAGGTATGCCTCTTCCACTAGTATCACCCTCAACGTATAATGAAGAATCTACTTAATGTTCGTATAATTCTTTAATCACTCTACATTTATATGGAGGCTTCATTATAATACCCATTCATTAAGAATAGATAGAGCCACTTTACTGAAATTCCTCCATTGTGAACAGGATACCCTTGGAACCCTACTATATACTCATTACCATACAATAAAATGTATCTTTCAATTATCATTAGATCTTCGTCTTAGTACTATTATGGAGTAGAGATAATAGAATTCAATATTTGCTTCCATAATAGTAGGTATTGAATTCTATCTCTGCTTCCATAATAGTAGAATACTAAGAGGAAGTAGAGATAGAATTCAATACGTACTGCAGAACTGTAGCCCAATAACGTCATTTTAATTAACAGAATTTCTGTATAACGCCGGATATTTTCCGGTACAAAAAATCCTTCACACATAAAATACACATTCCAATTAAAGTCCTTATCTGTTTAGTGTGGTTTTCACCCCGTCCCTTGAAGTTCATTAATTGAAAATTATTAATTATCGTAAATCGGAACCCTTATCCTTACTAAAAGAGTTTCCTTGTTATATCACAAAATGCACTTATGACGTAGTCGTAAATTAAAGGCCTTAATCTACGACTATTCAGTCAGCCACCGTTTGTTTCATTACGTTTCGTTACATACCAACTTCTAGAACCCGCCGGCAGATACAACATTCCAGATGCCCTATAGTTTCAAGAATACATTCCGAATTACTTCGGAATGTTCTTAAGCAACGCCTTTTCATAATCTGGGATGGTGGGTTTTCTTTCCAACTTTTCGTCTTTTCAAATGACTTTTAATTTCGACATTCGAACGCTGTAATAAAATTGTGGACATTTTCGAATTAATGTCTTTGATTTATGTTTCTGAAAGCTGCTCACATTGACTGTCACTTTAAGTACATTGTTATCGTTCTTTGAAAAACGGGTATTGATCTGAATTACCTTAACATTTTAATCACTTGTTTGAAAAAACAATATTTTTAACAAATTATGTAAAATAATTGTCAAAGAATTTCAGCAAATTCAAAATGTGCATTTTCCTAATAAATATTTTTATATTTCAATAGAATATATTAAGAATCTGAAAGAGGAGGTGGCAACCAAATTACGTAGATGAGAAAATTTGCATGCCGTTTACCAAACAGTATCTTTAAATTTAGGGATTAAATAAATTCATTAATTTTCAAAATATTTTTAATTATTACCGGGATTAATTCCGGGAGTTCATGCTTGCAGGTGAGTTCTATAATAATAATTAGTTGTAATTTTGAAGAACTACAGAATTACTTACTCTAAATTCCAATTCGTTTTGACCTGGAATATTGTAAAAATACAGTGTGTGAAAAATGTCTTCGGGATCTATAGAAATCATGGAACAGTGTCATTATATTCAAATAGCTACTTTCTCTTACTCGTTCCTCTCTATTCTCACTCTTTCTCTTCCCTTTCCGATTTTTTTTCAAAATTCTACAAAATACTTAGAGCCAGCTGTTGTCTTATTGATGAGTTGACAGTTAAAGGCTTCCACGAATAAAATTAAAGGTATAAAACAATTTTCAGTCTTATTTGAAGAGCAACAGAAAGTCCACAGCATTTACCATCGTACATAAACTAAGTTAATTACATCAAAAAAAAAAAAAGGCTTCAACTTAAAACGTCGAAAAAGAAACGATCAGAATAAGGAAGATCTAGATATCTTTATAAATTCGTCAAAAAAGAAATAAATTGACTTCGATTAACGTAGAGGTAAAGATTTCCCCTAACATGCTGTTAATATGGATTTGGCCCCCAACAGTGTAAAAGAAGAAAAAGGTATCACCGCCTCTGCTAACTTTAGTCCAGGGGTTGATTCCCTTGGTCTTAAGAATTTCAAATTCCTCGGGAAAATGTAGTATTATTAAAATTATAGTTTGTAGTTTGCCGTAAGGTGGCAGAGAAGTAGCGCCTTCATCTATCGTGTTATTTACCCAGATTCGGTTCCCAATGGTTTCGTAGAAGGCCCATGGTTCTGTCACCTACCCTAATCTAGAGATTGGTGTCGTTGGCAGAAGGGGTTTGGGCTCCTCAAAAAACTGCAGATTTCGACTTAGCATGACTTTTGCTAGCTTTGTGTCGTAAAAATATAAAGAGAAGGAAAGTTGAAATCTTGGTTTTCGTCTACTTATTTGGCCACCTTAACTCCAATAGTCAGTCTCTGCAAAATGCAAAACCAATGATAAAAAATTCTGCTTTTTAAAACTCTAATATATTTTCATTTTGGAACGAAATGCCTAGAACGGAAGTTATTCCTTTTCCTCTAATAAAGGATTCTTGAATTTTATAAATCCGTGTTTGTAATTAAATATTAATTTATAAAAAACTGTAAATTAACATGTAGCATAATTAAGTACACTTTTCCTAAAATAACCTTCAATAATCTTGAGACAAGCATTTCTCCCCTCCTTTGTTCCCTTGTACAAAATTGGATATTCAAAATTGCAGTTTAAATTTACGTACGTGGCATATACCGAATTTACTTTACCTTAGTCTCTTCTCTTTTAATATATAATATAATTAGTATTAAATTTTCATTCTATGGATTATAGCAAATTTCTGAAATCGTATCTTTAAAGGAACAGAATGAATAAAATATTTGGCTAATGTATTTTGCATTTTAATTGATACTTAATTTATAATTTTGAGACATCGTTTAAATGATAGATCGCTGAATTGTCATATGCATAATTTTTGCTTTTTTAAAAAAGGACACTTATTTCATTACTTCTAAAAACAGGGCCTTGAAACCAGCAACGTTGACGAAGATTTTCCACTTCTAGCCTATCTATTTAAATTAAAATACTTATGTACTTATGTAAGACTGGAGATCGAATCACTGTACGATGCACTTGTAAATAATGCACCAACAAACATAATTGACATAGTTTTCACAATTTAATATAGCTTTAAACGTATTTTGATGGTTTTCATCATCTTCCAGAGATGCGTTTATAATAATTAATATCACATTCCGCTCTCACAATTATGAATGTTTCTCTAGAAGGCGGCGAAATACCATCAAACAAATTTGAGGCTATTATGAATTGTTACCAACTGTGCCGTGTGTTGAGTACTGCATTATTATTTATTAAAATATTTCTACATTCAGTAATCGAAAATTTGAAGTGAAAAAATCCATTGTACAAGCAATTAACTAACTGTTGATATTACGTGCAATAACAAAAACCCATAAGTTGAGTAAATTATTTTTTTCACCTTATTATACTTCACAGTTATTTATCCATTTATAACCAGAAGCTTTTCCAAAGATTTTTCAAAATAGGATCATTTTGAAGATGTCGTTTGCACTCTAAGCCAAAGGACTGAATGTTTTGCTGACAATTATTGTAACTGCATATACATATATATATATATATATATATATTGCCACAAAAAGGTTGCTGGTATCTAATTGGAAGGAGACCCACACTATGAACGTCTGTGACGATGTGTGGAACAGACCGGGCCAGTAACCTGGTGTCCTACCATTTATGGGGCAAATTATTTGCTACACGGATAGAAAGGCGGAAGGGGAGGGCTAATTCACCAACCCGTCTAGCCAGCGTGGTGAAATTATGGCTAATTCCTCCATTATGTTGACACACCAGAAACCATGGCCCCTAGTCTCCAGGTGCTGGAGTGCTCCTGATCAAGGCAGCGGTCAGTGTGGCATGAAAGCAGGGGGTGCTAAGAATCACTGGAATGGCCCAGGCTGCCGTTTGTTATTGACCTTGGCTACGTATAATGGACGATCCCTTGCTTCTGAAGCAAAACTTCAGGAATTGGAAGAGGAACTTGAAAAGATCAATTGGGACATTATAGGACTCAGTGAAGTCAGAAGAAAAGGTGAAGAATTGGTGGAACTTAAAAGCGGACATTTGTTTTATTATAGAGGAACGGAAACTGGAAGAACAAGTGGTGTTGGCTTCTTAATCAACAAAAGAATTAAAGACTGTCTTCTGGAAGTTGAAAGTACATCAGATCGAGCAGCGAGGCTTGTTGTTCAACTAACCCAGCGATACCAACTTCAAATAGTACAGGTATATGCACCAACATCAAGCCATACCGACGAAGAGGTTGAAGAATTTTATGAAGAAATCAAAGAGTTACACACCAAAGGGAAACAACATATCAAGCTCATCATGGGGGATTTCAATGCAAGAATTGGACAACAGGAACAAGGAGAGACATCGGTTGGTAAATACGGATATGGGGAAAGGAATGAACGTGGCGATCAACTCATCGAATTTGCAGAAGCTGAAAACCTTAGCATCATGAATTCATTTTTTAAGAAGAAACCGCAAAGAAAATGGACATGGAAACACCCAAATGGGGGAACTAGTGAAATTGACTATATCCTGGCAAACAAGAAATCAATTATTGAAGATTGCAGTGTACTGAACAGATTTAATACTGGAAGTGATCATCGAATGGTGAGATGTAAAGTGCACTTAAATACTAAATTAGAACGACAGAAGCTCATTAGGAAACAAGTAAGTAAGAGGGTGGATCTAATGAAACTGAAAGTAAATACCGAGGCATTCAAGTTGGAATTAAAAAATCGCTTTTCTGCACTGGAAGGACTTATTGAAGAAATTGATATCTCAGAAGCAAATGAAAACATTGTTAAGACAATAGTTGAAACTGCTGGGGAAATTGGTGGTGTAACCTGTAAAAAGCACAATAGCAAATTATCTGAGAAGACGAAACAGCTCATGAAAAGGCGAAGAGATATGAAGGTGGACAATCGAAATACCAGTTCCAGGATTGAGTACATAGAACTTTGTAAAACTCTGCGCAAAAGCATGAAAGAAGACATAAGAAAATTCAACTGTGAGCTAGTAAGGAAAGCCATTGAAAATAACAAGAGCCTTAGGGTTGTTAAAGGAAGTTTATCTGTTGGGAAGAAACACATCATTGCATTAAAAGGAGAGGATGGCACCGTAACAAGAAATAGGGAAGAAATACTTAGAAGAGTTGAAGAATTCTACAAAAAACTATATGAAAGTAACAGTGGATTAAACGAAGACGCCGAAATAGTCGAAGGAACAGCTCCTAAAATCTTAAAAGAAGAAGTTTCATTTGCAATAAAAAGCATGAAGAAAGGAAGAGCCCCTGGTGATGATGGTATTACATTAGATATCCTAAAAGAAGCTGGAGAATATGTAGAAGACATACTTGCAAAATTCTTTACCAAATGTCTTAACAGCGGTAACATACCAAACCAATGGGATTCTGCAACAGTAATTCTTTTGCATAAAAAAGGTGATAAAGAGGATTTAAAAAATTACCGACCAATTAGCTTGTTACCTGCTATTTATAAAACCTTCACACATCGCCTGCAGAAAAAATTAGATGCAGCTCAACCAAGAGAACAAGCTGGATTTCGAAGTGGATTCAGTACAGTGGACCATATTCAAGTATTAAGAGAATTAATTGAAAGAACACATGAATATGAACTTCCATTGTGTGTGGCATTTATTGACTATGAGAAGGCCTTTGACTCTATTAAAACATCAGCAGTCATCAACTCTTTAAGATCAACAGACATTGAGGATGTGTACATTGACATGGTGAAATGTGTGTATAAAAATGCAAGTGCAAAATTTCGGTTACATAAAGATACCAAAACTATCAAACTTGGTAAAGGTGTGAGGCAGGGAGATACCATTTCTCCAAAACTTTTTACTTCAGCTTTACAGATGATTTTTCAGCAGATAAATTGGAATAACAAGGGAATAAAAATAAATGGTGAATATTTAAATCATCTGCGGTTTGCTGATGACATTGTTATATTTTCAACGGACCCATCAGAACTCCAAGACATGGTATAAGAGCTCTCAACTAGAAATAGAGAAGTTGGACTCAAGATGAACCTACAAAAAACTAAACTCATGTTCAATAATTTCGTAGGGAAAACAAAAATACAAGTTGACAATATTCAGCTAGAAATTTCTGATTCATATATTTACCTTGGCCAACTGATTTCAATGGAAGACAACATTATGAAAGAACTCAACAGACGCATTAAACTTGGCTGGAGTGCATTTGGACCAAACAGTTTTATCCTGAAGGGGAAATTGCCTTTATGTCTAAAAAGAAAAGTCTTCAACCAGTGTGTATTGCCAGTCCTCTCTTATGGATCAGAGACATGGAGTCTAACAGTTGGAGCAATACGAAAGTTACAGACAACGCAAAGGAGCATGGAGAGGTGCATGCTTGGAATAACTAGGAGAAAGATTGAAAAATAAACACTTGGGTGAGAGAGCAAACTAGAGTAGAGGACATCATTGTTAAAGTAAAAAGGCTGAAATGGCGATGGGCTGGGCATATCGCAAGAAGAACTGATCAACGATGGACAACGCAAATTCTCAACTGGATTCCAAGAGACCACCGAAGACCTAGAAAACGTCCTCAAACTAGATGGGTGGATGAAATAAGAAAAGAGGTTGGGGTGACGTGGAAACGAATGGCCCAGGATAGACTTGTGTGGAAAGCATTTGGAGAGACCTTCATCCAGCAGTGGATAGATAATGGTTGAATATGATGATGATGATGATATATAGGTATTTGTGGCTTTAGAATGTAAGGTTACAGATTCTGATGGTTTCACGTGTCGTCAGCAATATTTCACATGTGAGTCACATTGTAGTTCAGTGGCCTTTACAAGTTTATGTACCATTATATACAATGGCGGACGCAGACTTCCATTTGGATGGGGGGGTCACGGGTAGAATTGGCTATGGTCTTGGAATAACACCCTTCATTTATCATGCAAGTTGGAATTTTTTACAGTGAAAAAATATATTTGGTGGGGGGGAATCATGACCACAGTGTCCGCTCTTGATTGTATACGTATAAATGCGATTTCCATTTGGACGGAGTTATCTACAAGGATAAACCGATAACTTGATATTTCCATTAATGTGTAATTCTGATATGCTTATATTAATTAATCCATGGTGGAAAGCAAAGGAAATCCAGCATTATAAGATAATTACGTAGTCTTTGTGCAGATTATATAATATACCATTATCTGGCACAGGGACAAATGACTTATTGGAAGAGAAATTCCATTATGGAAGGTTTTCCAAAGTATTACTAGAAAGGTTTTGATCAATGGCGATCTTCATATGACAAATAGGATGCACTATGTTGTAGAATGTCTCTTTTTAAATTTATAAAATGTTGATTTTGTAATTTATTTTAAAGTCTGCTTACCTTAATTAACTAACTCTACTGTAAAAATTACGTTATTTCATTATCCTGTTTATAAGTTATTTGTTCTAATTTATGAGAGAATTATGCTAGATCGTTGATTAAAATTTTACATCGTTAAGGACAGTAACAGATATATGCATATAAAACAAAATATTGAAGTGAAAATATTGCAAAATATCTTTTATTTTGCAATAACAATAATAAAACTTTTTAATAAATCTAATAGATCTACACGTGTGAAGTTTTACCCATTGTAAATACAAAAAAGAACAAAAGCAATATTATCACTTCCACAAAATAACTTTAACCAAAATCATATATTGCGTACTTGAAATTTTTCGAATTGCGTCGCTTTTACGTTGCATTTGCTTTTACGTCGCTTTTACTGCTTGATTTTTCGGCATTTTATTTGCTCTAATAAATGGGAACTCTGGTCGAATGCTGTTGATTAATACTTGATTAGTATTATATTTAATCAATGTTACAAGTAATTAGTAACATACATAATTTGCATTATTTTTATTAGCAATATAATTGATTAATATTAACTTCAGCATTTAACAGTATTGAATGGAAAAATTATTAATTTAAATTTAAAGGCGTTGTTTATGTGATAACGATTACGATAGTTAAAATAAGCCTTTTGGTGTGACAGTGGTAACAAGTTTACTCAACCGCCGGTTAATTCATGTTCAACTTCTGGCGTGACCAAAACGAAAAGCTTACTGTCCAACTGCTCGCTGTAGTCCGAGTGGTTGGTTCTATAAGCCAGCGGTTCTTAATTTTTTTAGACCGAGGACCCCTCATTCAAAGACCACTCGCCATCGCGGACCCCCAAGAATTAACTCAAAATTTAAAGCCCGGAATTTGCATCATATGTATTTATTTCTAGTGTTTCATCACTAATTTTCACTATTTAAGGAAAGAATTTTTCGTCCCCTCATAATTTATTCTTAGCATTAAAGAGCAAATGCTCTTGTCTTAGTATTTTACCGAACCTCTGTGGAACACTATGAGCGTCTCGCGGACAACCTATAGGGTCCCGCGGTCCCCCAGGGGTCCGAGCACCACAGTTGAAGAACCTAAGCCATACGAAGTTCGAATTCCTTGGAAAAATGCAGACAGACCCACGGTATTATGATATCGCAGTAGTGACGCATTTTTCTTTTTGCTATTAATTTAAATCCGACATTTAACTATCGTTAAAAGAAATGCATCCGGGAAAACCATGAAATGAAAGCCATGCAATAAAAACCATGGAATGTATGCCGCTTATATGTTCACCAGAATCGTGGATTCATCTTCCTTAGCAACAGAGGTCCAGTTTTTTCGAAAAGCCGTAGGAAATGGCGAAGGATATTCTCTCCTTGCTCTGCACCCAAAATATGAAAACAAGCAAAAATATTTCTTACAACTCTATATTCATATTCAAAATAAAATAACTGAGTACATTATCGGTATAATGGCGACAGACTGTACTAATGCAATAGAAGCAAAAATTACACAAATTTTATTGGTGCAGGTAATTTATGAAACGTTATAAAACGCTGTTGATAGCTGTTTCGATAGTACGCACGCAGCTGTCATGGTCAGTAATCAATCACGATGATTCCATGGGGAATCGCTAAAAAAAGTGACCATCACTTTCCTAGCCAATGAAACGGTGTTTGCCTTCTTGGTGCACTTTCATCTGTCCTTGTCCATTATTTTGACGGATGTTTGGACTGGTGTGAAGTGGTGGATCCAAGCTTCGCTATTGGTCATAAATTGACGCAAAAAACCTTCGGATTGTGAATAAGCATTGTCAAATCCACTCCTTTCGAGTGCATTTTCAGTCAACAGCCAACAATCGTGGAACTCATTGCGCAGAGAGCTTATATTTTGTAAGCAGCAGCATATTTGGTTCGATATTGTGCTTTCTGTCGACAAGCAGATCTCAAAATTAGTTTATTTTTTTATACGCAACGTGTTTGCTTAACATTCGCGCTTATTAAAAAATAACCGAATGTGAGACTTATCATTAGTTGGAAAACGATGGCACATTTTTAAAAATTTGTAAATACTATTTCAAATAATTAACGTAACTACTTAAGCTTTGTATAAGCGAGTGAATCGATATATCAACTAATGCCGAACACAAGAGATTGTTCTATAGTTCTCTTATAACTAAATGTGTCGGATTCGATACATTGGGTCAGTGTTATCGATTATAGATCCCTGAACACAATATCACGTGACAAGAACGTTTACTCAAACTGCAATTTACGGACCCTGAATTTCTATTTCGTGCTATTTTCCATCTTCACCCTCGCGAAATAACTCACACCCATTCATCTTAAAATTCCAATACTTCCCTATTGTAGCTAACAGAGTACTGTACAATCATTAATAAATGTTATCGAAACCTTACAATAGGAATCGAACATCATGCGATACATCTAATTATTTATTGTTTATTTTTAAACTAGAATGCTAGTCAAATTATTTCAATTTTGCAGTATTATCTGAAAAGCAATCGCAGCGATTATTCATTTTAAACAATGGTTGATGATGAACTTTAATTATGAATTTTACAAAAATTTTGGAAACTACTACAGAAATTATAAATATACCACAGACAATAAAAATACTACAACAAAAATGAGCTCAATGCAGTCTATCAGTCCACGTATATAATTTGCATTGTAATCTTTTCTAATAGCATGGAGAATATAATATTTCGTGTAATAAAGTTACACTCAGTGCTTAGTAGAATATTTAGAAAAGTAGGTTAACATGTTTTGATTTTAAATTATATTTAATAATGACTATTATATGTTTTAAACAATTGTTAAGCCGATATTAAATGGTGCTATTTGTTATATGTTCATGTTAGTAATTCTTTTATCATGGTATTTTGTATTAAACAAAGTCCAACAGATTATTACATACCATAATTTGGTGTAGTATTTTAATAATAATAATGCTGAAAAGGAAATATTTTATGAATTGGTAAATTTTTTGACAATTTTTCATATTTCAGCTTACCACGAAGAAGATTAATTTTTAATTTATTGATACAAGTGATTTATAAAGCAAATTAAAAGCTATACTCTCCAATCTTTCACAAATTCCGTTATGGGTTTCGACAGATAAAAGTTTCCATTCCGTATTTAAAATATTGGATTGATGGTAGCCTATAATTACATATTCAAATTTATTGGATAATTGAAATTTAACTGCAATTTGCAGAAGTTATTTGTTGTGGCCCAAAACGGAAATACCAACGACAATTTAGCATCGGTTCAGGTTTTGATATTTGCATACAAGATTTGATTAACTGGAAAAAATGGCAAAGGTTCTGTGTAATAAAAATATCCCAGTCAGAATAAAAGGAAAATGTATAAGACTATATATATGAAACAACTGGCACTAATGTGTGGAATTGATACGCTGCCGCGCTCAAGAAATCCAATATAAACAGGATGCAAATAACAAAGATATGAATGATGAGATGGATATGTAGGGTATCAAGGTTGGACTAAATCAGAAATAAACAATAAATGGAGCGCAACGTTAACAGATTTGACGAGAAAAGTACAAGAGTTACAAGAATAAAGTTGCTTTGTCATGCGATCAAAAACGAAAGAACTTGTGCATGAGCTATCATCATAAATCGAATTTAATCGTAATTCCGAATAAATAGCTCTAACACTATTATATTGAATTATATGTTATATTATCGCTAGTGATCCTAATCTGTGCTTATAAAATATTCGTATTACACATATCGCTTAAATTAAGATTTCTGAATTTGTTTCTGACAATATGTTTTATGCTTATTATTAAAATTAAAATGCTAGATTAGATATAGTAACTTAACAGTTTTTAAAATTGTGTAAGCAAGTAATATTTTAATAACTTTAACGCAGTTTAAAATGACATATTTGTCTTTTCAGTTTAATCGTATTTTATATTGCATCCAATTAAAAATTTGTATTAAAAATTATTTATAAGCAAAGAACCTTGAAATATTTTCCAGAAAGCAGACCTTGCAGATATAAAAAAATATAATATATTACCCATCTGGAGCAGAGCTTCGCAACGGGCTAAAATATCCTGCTCCCCTCTATTCCTAACTTAATCACCAGTCAATATAACTAATATCAAAACTATCACATAACACACAAAACGTCTCACCAAAACTATAAATAGGTTGAATACGTTTATTCTTAAAAATTTGAAAAAATTCGGAATTTATTAAATGCAGGAATATTGGAATTATAAGAGTTCTTCTTAATGAAGAAAACGACAAAATTTTCACAAAATATCATTTTTTAATTGAATAAAGCATCATAAATTGACAAGCATTTTTGGTGTTCAACGATTTAGTGTTTTTGAACGGAAATGTAAAGAAGCCTCGTATCGCGTAATATGATTAATTGATTTGTTATTTAAGTTTGAAATATAGTATCCATAAGGTGTGTTAATTTTAAAGAGGAAGACGTAAATAATGACACTGAATTCCTAAAGATACAAAAATTTCAAACAATACTGTAGAAATCATTCCACATAGACTGGAATCTCACAAAATATGCACGGTTCCTCTTAGCTCGTTGATTGCAGAAAAATTACTTCTCACATCCATTTCAATATCCGGGAGTTTAATAACGTAAGCAAAGTGTACTGTGGCTCTTTGTTTCGAAACTTGAAAATACCGTATTGAAGTGAGGGATCCTCATTATGAACCCCTAAATTTTAAACGATCTGCACCGACGAACCTGGTACTTTCGATTTCCGATATCCCACAGGTACGTGCTGGAGAGCACTCTTCTTCAGAGTATCCTAGGGAGATATCGGGGAACTGTTCACGGATATTTCGGGTTGTATGCTAATATTCCTCTTCGCAATTTGTAGCAAATGTCTGGAGAGAAAATTTGCATAATGCCTTGTCGTCCTAAAGAGGCAGTGAATATGAGGGGATCGGACTTGCAGACACTCTCGATGCACTCAAATTAGTCAAGTTAGCTGAGAAGGAAACAAAATATTTACCTCTTGTATTGCAATGGGATTTTCCCCTGAACTCCTAGTATTATATGAATATTGATAAATTGTTATTCTTCAGGGTTTGATTACTTTGAAATCCGTCCTCTCTCGGTAACGCTACAGATTCTATATCTAATTGTCAGTAACGCATACGAATGCGTTTAATTGAAGTTGTTGGAAATAGACGCATTGTTCTCTCTATATACTTTTTCTATACAATTACCCCACGTCGTGGGTTACATATAAAAATTTGTCGTTAATGTAAACCTTAGTATGGGCTTCAAAATAAATTAAAGAGTATATGCCCACACTTTAGGTTTCTGCTCAATATTAGCCCTAGTGTTGAATATCGTTAGTCACCTTGTCCGGAAAATCGTATGCACGGTCACAATTTCCTTTGCGCAGAATGACCATTGTTGTCCTTGCACCATAAAATACAATCAACCAACCAAACAACCAACCAACCAACCAACCAACCCTGTCTGGAAAGCAGTAGCAATGTCAATATGATTTTCGTCCCGATTGTCTATAACTTCGCATTTTCAGTACGCATAGATAGTAATAAACATATCTAATGTGAGAGAAGTGAATGTTCATAGTCATGACACATTTGTAATGTGCACAAAATAAAGAAATACACATTTACTCAATGAAATATATTCTGTTGGCGGAAGACGGGACACATTAATATACTAAATTAAACAAACTGCAAATATTTTCTTGTTTCGTAATGTGTATGGAGCATATGTAAGGTTTTATATAGCTTAGATATAGCTTAACTAATTTTAAACCCTTTATCCTTACTTATCCGTATTAAAGGCTATATAGTTTAAGGACCTTTCTCTCTCTCTCTCTGTCCCTCTTTCTCTAATTCTCTCTTTCTTTTTTACTAAAATACATTTTTAAGGTATCATGACAGTTAACTATGAAAGTTTAAGTTCGCTGTATTTAACATGAATCCATTTTTTGAAATCTTTTTGACAAATTTTTTAAAAAATTGTTTCTTATGTACTGCAGTATCCCATTTAAAAATTTTTCGTACTTTGAGGCTGATCACTAAGTTTCATTTCTCTTTTAGACCCATTCATCTAGAAGAAATTAAATTTTTAGGTTAAACTATTATTCGAATTACACCGGCACTCTTCTACCTTTCTTTAAAACACTTTTAAAAATCAGTATTAAGTCAACACATAAAGTGCGATGTAATATTGCCAAAAGAAAAAGTTTTATTTTTATCAACGTTTGATTTCAGAAACAATGTCAGTTCTTCAAATTTATTTTCGCAATCATACTTTACAGAAGTTTTGATGATATATGTTAAATAATTTAGATTACTAACCTTAAAATTTAGAGAACAAATAATTGCTTGATTACACATTTTAAATATCACAAATGGACAGTATTATTTTGCACAATATCCGCCTGCAATTCTATAATCTCTTGATAAAAGAAGCCCACTTTCTATTCAATGATCCACCAAACTCTTTTCTACGAAGTTGAAATACGTTATCTACTTTAGAGCCTCTGGGAATGGTGCTCTCAACGATTCTTCAACCACTTGTCCCTCGAGTAATCTGTATGTTAGACGAAATATGTTCTGCAAGAGAAAGCAACTTATCAAGTGTCTCTGAAAATCAATAATAAAACAATTGGATCCTTGTTTAAATATTCCATTTAACGAATAAGCCCTATATTAAATATTTGGTAGGTTAGTATTAGTATCAGTGAAAGAGTAAATATCCCTTGTTATATATTCTTCATCTCTATATAACTTAGGGTATTCACAATGGGAATTTTAATGGGGTTCTAACGCCCCCATTGAAATGGAATTTTGTAAATTTAACATAAGAATATATGAGCTATGGCTTTGTAACCCCAATTTAACCCATAAACCCCCCTTATGAACGTTCTGCGTACACCTATGAATATAAGCAATTTTTTCGGCAATATTTTTATATGATTACTGGCCAAATTACAGAGCGACAAAATCAAGATTAAAATCCCAAGAACCTTTCCTTTTCAAAACCCATGAACTCTTGTAGTAAATTCAACATACTGGATCTGAATAGGCAACCACTTCTATGTATGTAACAGCTTCTATGTATGTAACCACTTCTATGTATGTAACTACTTCTATGTATGTAACCCACCAAAGATTTAATATTTAGCTGAAGCCAGACTCGATTTAATAACTCCTGTGAATAAAAAAATTCTTCAGAAGCGGATTTAAGAGTAGCATCCCTTAAATTTATCGTTAATTGATATCCAACCGATTCTTGTTTTCATATCTGCAATGACAGTTCCTCGAAAGACAGTACAAGAAATGCTGGATCTGGAGTTTATTCCAAATACTTTTCTCTACATAGTGCAATGGGAATATACTGAGACAACTTTGATGGAGAAGTGGATGCGGTTGCTTGGCTATTGGTGCTATTGTTTCTTGTTCTGAAAATAAGGTGTTCATCTTAAGTGACTCACAAGCAGCCATCACTGCACTCACATCTCTATGTTGCAATGACTCTTCAAGAGTACAGTGATGTCGAGAGTCCATAAGCTTAACAAGGAACAAAGTTTAAAGGAGCAAATCAATGACACTCCAATGGATGTCCAGCCATTGCAGTGTGTTTGGTAATGAGAAGGCGGACCAATTTGCTAAGCTGGGATCATCTCTGCAACAACCTAACCCTCCAGTTGAAATACAATCCGTTAAAAAAATTATTAAATATAATTTAAAACTACAAAGACAAATATATTACTTAGATAAAACTGGGAAAAGATAGGACTGTTTCTTTAAATACACAATTACAAAATAACTCCCAGGGAAGTCGGGGTAATTAACTTCAGACTTACGTCTGCACATGACTACCTACAACATGATCTCAATCGAATTAACCTGACTCACCTACATGCCCCTTGTGCGAGCTGGTATAAATGATAGAGAACCACCTTCTTTCATGCCCAAGGTTACAAAATATAATTGGCGGTAATTTTGTGGAAAATCCCTATGGCGTTTTTATTTTCCAACCTATCAAACCGATGTTAAGCCGCTAGAACACTAATAGTCGAAAGGCTAGAAAATAGTGTTGGATAAAAAAAATATTTTTATCACTTTATTTTGATCTTACTAACAGATTTTTTATTTGAAAATAAAATTTTAAATAAAATGTTACCGCTACAAAAAATGTTTAATATATTCTCCAGTTTCTATACATATCTTCCTTAACTTATTTGTTTCCATATATAGGGTTAGGTGGTTTCTGATTCTCCCAATTTCATTATAGAGCACTTGCACCATATTTGCTAATGGTTTTGATATGACGCGAAAACGTTCGTTAGTCCACTTCACCTAACCACTTCATCAGCTCGTTTCATTAATATTTTTTTTTTCTTTTAAAAACGGCGTCTTTTACGTTTGCTTATTTTCTGACCTTAGAGCTGTGCCAGTTTTGTTTATCATGTTGTTATGAATAGAATTCTTGTTATTTTTTGGTTCTTTTCTTTTCCCGTGTGGTTATTTTTACGAAATTACGGCTACGATAAACTATATTTAAATAAACAAACTTACTACAATATTTTTGTTTCCAAATAGACGGATGGTAATTTCGGTTAAGGCTTTATATATATTCTTTTTAATAAAAATTCTGATTACATATGATGGCTCTCAGATATCCTTCTGGCTAGCATTTTGATAAACAGATAATTTCACAAATTTTATCCAGGTGTGTATCGCAATTTTCTCAAATGAAGCCCATGAAAAGCTCTAAATAACACTCTTGTTTCTTGTTCATCAATTTGTAAAAATGATTCTCAGTCTGTTCTTAAGTTATTATAATGTTTCCACGTCCCTTTCCTAAAGATAAAAAACAACTGAACTCTTTAAAATAAGCATAATTCAAAACCATAAAAATCTATCTTTTCTTCTGTCAACATCACCGCATTCTGGAAGAGAATCTCGGAACAAGCTAGGGCTTTATATTCTCTTCCATTTCTAACCCAAAGCCTAAAAATAATTTAATATAGATCTTCTCTTACATTCCTATAACTTTTATACTTCTCAAGTTATGTATCACAAAATGTACATCGGGTTGAATAAAATTATAAATATTATTATTATTATTGTATTATTATTATTATATATATTTAAGGAAGTGACAAAAGAAAGAAAAATATATGCATAAACGTATGTATAAAAATGAGCGGAAGGTCGAGAGTGGAATGTTGTTTAGTTTGTAGAGCATTTGGTTTGCAACAGAAAGGTTCCTTGTTTGAATCACGGTAGTCTCAGAACTCTTTTTTCACGATTTTTAAACTACATTTCATGTATTGTCAGCAACATATTTAAAATCCAGCAGCAATTGAATCCAAAAGTCGACCGGAAATAAAACAAATTTAATTAAAAATTAGAAAGAACAATTGTACGATTTTCCATGACAATATAAAAAAAATATATATATATGTTTGATGACTTCACCAAAAACATATAGGTGACCGACCATAGTTTTGAAAATTTAAATATATATATATCAAAGATAGAAAATGTTCCATTTCCAATTGAGACATCTGAAAATAAAACGGTTTACTTGGCAATTTTCTCCACAAAATTTATACCGAAAGAAAATAAAAATCTTTAATAATTTAAATACCAGAACGTTAGAAGGTATTCAATAACATTGAAGTTTGTGTTTTGAAAGACTTTACAAAGGCGTAATCATTGGTCAATTATAGCTGAAATATGATGTGCAATTTTTGCAATCAATATTTTCTAATCTTCGACCAAAAACTCCAACAATTAGTTCCCCCAAGTGTTGTGTTAATTTTCATGTCTGATATCGGATCTAAATTAAATATTTTATTGAAGCTTTAAAAGTTTAGGATAATTTATTAATATGCCAACAAATAAATTTGATTACAATGTTAGAGAAATTAGCATGCTGTTTTGGCAAAGCGATATGTCTGAATACATAGATGGTAAACGGAAGACTGACTTATCATTTTAGAATTCCGAGCACAAAAATATATAATGCTGCCAAATATATAAAGATAAATTACATGGAATATTTGTTGTTAGATACGGAAAGCGTCATACATGTACACCATTTGGAAAACGTCAAATAAAAGGAAATAATTTAACATGTTTTCAATTTTAGAGATTGTAGTTATTAAGTTTATGTTACTTTGTATCCCAAGTGGGAAAATTACAAAAGCCATTAACATGTTGACTGCCGCATGTGTTTGCAACGAAATCTCCGTCAGGCCATGCACGCCGCTGTACAAAGCGTAAGTTGCTGGCTCATATCTGTTCATTTGTTTCTATCGATACATTCCTAAGGTCCTCACTTGTCACCTCTCTACTCTGCACGAACAGTTCGAATCTTTGCCGAGTAACTTAAAATCTCTGCCCTAATTCGTTTCAGTATTGAAAAGAAAAATGGAAAAGTTAGTTATCTTAGTGAGTCATATAGCAGTGAAGAAGAAACCTGTTAGGATACTCACATAAATTCGGATAGTAGCAATGAGGAAGAGATCGGATTGCTCAGAGAAAGAAATATAAATAAAATTACATCGTTAGATTCTGATTCGGATATTGATAAATGCAGTCTTAGTGATAGTGAATGTAATGAAGATACTATTGACGAGATTTTACGAGAATAAAAATTATAATAATTCGATAGTTTTATTACATCCTGTGGAATATCTGTCCAAATATTTTCGAAGATCCTTTGTAAGTAGTCAAATAAGCGTCACCCCGAATACGGGAGACGCGGCCCGATGAGAACTTTTGCTGTCACCCGATTACGGGTGACGCGGCAGTCAAAGTGCTAATAAAATGAATACATAGTATTTTTTTTTAATATAATAATAGCCTTCTAGTTTTACATTAAAATCTCATGGAAAAATCTAAAAAAAACAAATTTTTAAAATTAACCTCAGCAAGAATATTTTCAACGTCAACTTTTGAATTAAGAATTGAACGCCTTTTTAAATCGCCAAATAAATCGTTAGATCTTACTTTTAAAATTTGATCATGAAAGAAATTAAATAAAGATTTCATATCAGAAAATTCTGCACTGGGGTTTTTTCATTTAATCCTTATTATTACAGTTTTCAGGATGATTTCTACTCTGAGGAAACTTTTGTGTACGGTGGTTTAATACACTTGAATATAGTGGAGAAAACTCATAGATAGAGGAATATCAAATACTTTATACGTGAAGCTGAAAAACACAGTTGTTTGCAAGTTTGTCGTAAAAAAATCATCGCACTTTTAGATCGTCTTGTTTTACAGACGCGCAAGGCAAGTAGTTTCAAAGCTGGTTTGCAAACTTTTGATGGCTTTTCCTATCTCCATTGTGTTGTAAATTGAAGAAACGAGCGGAAATTCGAGTGCGTTTTCTTATCAGGCTAAATTAAACAGGAAGAACTTCCACCGCTGCCGAAGGCTGTTTTCCAGCAAGAGGCTTAGTAAAAAAAGCACATTTTTGATGTTGAAAATAAAATTCAATTTAAATATATGTATATTTAATAATATACACCACTTTAAATTACAGCATATTTTGAACGTTTAGGAAACTACAGTAACTGCTAAATAATTTGGCGTCTATTATGTATAATAACTCTGGGAAATCTACGCTTTTTTCTGGAAGACAGTAACAAATGTTTTTCTTATATTTTTTCTCAGACGCTGTTAGTACCACTTATCATTAGTGGATAAGATGATAAATTGCTCACAAAGAAGAAAATATTTTACTGTGCCTGGTGGGACACGAACACACCACACCTTGGTATCCTACCAAGTGCTTTTCCTACAGACGACCGATCATCTATTCTTCTGTTAGCGCATACCAAGAGGTCATGAGACCGATTTCTCACCAGGCAACATGAAATAATTCTTTTGTTTTCGAGAAATTTATCATGTAATATTACCAAATGATCCCCTATGATAAGAAAAATTCACCGACTCATCGTTGGTTGTTTTAACATCTCAATATATATAATATCATTTAAATTTCAGCTACTTTTTTTGTTTTCTGCATCTAATTTGAAAACGTTTCTTAGCCAATAATTGGCAATTTAAAATACTTTTTGCTGTATATATATATATATACAACTGTATATAAAACTGAACTCATGTTCAATAATTTCGGAAAGAAAACAAACGTACAAATTGACAACATTGAGCTAGAAACATATATATACATTGGCCAACTGGATTCAATGGATGGAAACATCATGAAAGAACTCAACAGACGTATTGTACTTGACTGGGGTGCATTCAGACAAAACAGTTTTATCATGAAAAAAAATTGCTTTGTGTCTCAAAAGAAAGGTCTTCAAACCGTGTGTATTGCCAGTCCTCTGTCATGGCTCAGAGACATGGGAGTATAACAATTGCAGCAATACGGAAGTTATATACAACCCAAAGGAGCATGGAGACGTGCATGCTTGGAATAATTAGGAGAGATCGAAAAAGAAACACTTGGGTGAGAGAACATAATAGAGTGGAGGACATCATTATTAAAGTAAAAGGGCTGATATGGCGATGTGCTGGGTATATTGCAAGAAGGACTGATCAATAATGGGCAAATAAAATTCTCAACTGGATTCGAAAAAGACCACGAAAAACCTAGAAAATGCCCTCAAACTATATGTGTGGATGAAATAAGAAAACAAGTTAGGGTGACGTGGAAGCGAATTTCTGAGGATAGACTTGTGTGGAAAGCATTTGGAAATACCTGCGGCAGATAGATAATGGTTGAATATAATGATGATGACATATACTGTATATACATATATGTCTGTGTATGTATATCATCATCATCATCATATTCAACCATTATCTATCCACTGCTGGATGAAGGTCTCTCCAAATGCTTTCCACACAAGTCTATCCTGAGCAATTCGCTTTCACGTCACCCCAACCTGTTTTCTTATTTCATCCACCCATCTAGTTTGAGGACGTTTTCTAGGTCTTCGGTGGTCTCTTGGAATCCAGTTCAGAATTTCTGTTGTCCATCGTTGATCAGTTCTTCTTGCAATATGCCCAGCCCATCGCCATTTCAGTCCTTTTACTTTAACGATGATGTTCTCTACTCTAGTTTGCTCTCTCACCCAAGTGTTTCTTTTTCGATCTCTCCTAGTTATTCCAAGCATGCACCTCTCCATGCTCCTTTGCGTTGTCTGTAACTTTCGTATTGCTCCAACTGTTAGACTCCATGTCTCTGATCCATAAGAGAGGACTGGCAATACACACTGGTTGAAGACCTTTCTTTTTAGACACAAAGGCAATTTCCCCTTCAGGATAAAACTGTTTCTTCCAAATGCACTCCAGCCAAGTTTAATACGTCTGTTGAGTTCTTTCATAATGTTGCCATCCATTGAAATCAGCTGGCCAAGGTAAATATATGAATCAGCAATTTCTAGCTCAATGTTGTCAACTTGTATTTTTGTTTCCTCTACGAAATTATTGAACATGATCTTAGTTTTTTGTAGGTTCATCTTGAGTCCAACTTCTTTACTTCTAGTTGAGAGCTCCTGTACCATGTCTTGGAGTTCTGATGGGTTCGTTGAAAAAATAACAATGTCATCAGCAAACCGCAAATGATTTAAATATTCACCATTTATTTTTATTCCCTTGTTATTCCAATTTATCTGCTGAAAAATCATCTGTAAAGCTGAAGTAAAAAGTTTTGGAGAAATGGTATCTCCCTGCCTCACACCTTTGCCAAGTTTGATAGTTTTGGTATCTTTATGTAACCGAAATTTTGCACTTGCATTTTTATACACACGTTTCAATATGTCAATGTACACATCCTCAACGTCTGTTGATCTTAAAGAGTTGATGACTGCTGATGTTTTAATAGAGTCAAAGGCCTTCTCATAGTCAATAAATGCAACACACAATGGAAGTTCATATTCATGTGTTCTTTCAATTAATTCTCTTAATACTTGAATATGGTCCACTATACTGAATCCACTTCCAAATCCAGCTTGTTCTCTTGTTTGAGCTGCATCTAATTTTTTCTGTAGGCGATGTGTTAGAACTTTTGTGAAGATTTTATAAATAGCAGGTAACAAGCTAATTGGTCGGTAATTTTTTAAATCCTCTTTATCACCTTTTTTATGCAAAAGAATTACTGTTGCAGAATCCCATTGGTTTGGTATGTTACCGCTGTTAAGACATTTGGTAAAGAATTTTGCAAGTATGTCTTCTACATATTCTCCAGCTTCTTTTAGGATATCCAATGTAATACCATCATCACCAGGATCTCTTCCTTTCGTCATAATTTTAACTGCAAATAAAACTTCTTTTAAGATTTTAGGAGCTGTTCCTTCAAGTATTTCAGTATCTTCGTTTAATCCACTGTTACTTTCATATAGTAGTTTTTTGTAGAATCCTTCAACTCTTCTAAGTATTTCTTCCCTATTTCTTGTTACAGTGCCATCCTGTCCTTTTAATGCAATGGCGTGTTTCTTCCCAACAGACAAACTTCCTTTAACAACCATAAGGCTCTTGTTATTTTCAATGGCTTTCCTTACTAGCTCACAGTTGAATTTTCTGATGTCTTCTTCCATGCTTCTGTGCGGAGTTTTACAAAGTTCTATGTACTTGATCCTGGAACTGGTATTTCGATTGTCCACCTTTATATCTCTTCGCATTTTCATGAGCTGCTTCATCTTCTCAGATAATTTGCTATTGTGCTTTTTGCATGTTACACCATCAATTTCCTCAGCAGTTTCAATTATTGTCTTAATGTTTTCATTTGCTTCTGAGATATCAACTTCTTCAGTGAGTCCTTCCAGTTTGGAAAAGCGATTTTTTAATTCCAACTTGAGTGCCTCAGTATTTTCTTTCAGTTTCTTTAAATCCACTCTCTTATGTACTTGTTTCCTAATGAGCTTCTGTCTTTCTAATTTAGTATTCGATGATCACTTCCAGTATTAAATCTCTTCAGTATGCTGCAATCTTCAATAATTGACTTCTTGTTTGCCAGGATATTGTCAATTTTGCTAGTTCCCCCATTGGAGTGTTTACATGTCCATTTTCTTCGTGGTTTCTTCTTAAAAAATGAATTCATGGTAAGATTTTCAGCTTCTGCAAATTCGATGAGTTGATCGCCATGTTCATTCCTTTTCCCGTATCCGTATTTACCAACCGATGTCTCCCCCTGTTCTTGTCCAATTCTTGCATTAAAATCTCCCATGATGAGCTTGATATCTTGTTTCCCTTTGGTGTGTAACTCTTTGATTTCTTCATAAAATTCTTCAACCTCTTCGTGGATATGGGTTGATGTTGGTGCATATGCCTGTACTATTTGAAGTTTGTATCGCTGGGTTACTTGAACGAAGAGCCTCACTGCTCGGTCTGATGTACTCTCAACTTCAAGAAGGCAGTCTTCAATTCTTTTATTGATTAAGAAGCCAACATCACTTGTTCTTCCAGTTTCTGTTCCTCTATAATAAAACAAATGTCCGCTGCTAAGTTCCACCAACTCCTCACCTTTTCTTCTGACTTCACTAGGTCCTATAACATCCCATTTCATCTTTTCAAGTGCCTCTTCCAATTTCTGAAGTTTTACTTCAGAAGCAAGGGATTGTCCATTATACTTAGCAAAGGTCAATAAGAGACGGCAGCATGGGCCATTACAGTAATTTTTAGCACCCTCTGCTTTCATGCCACACTGACTGCTGCCTTGATCAGGAGCACTACAGCGCTTACTTAATATAGTTGATATACTCATGTTTGTAAAAATTGCAACACCATGAAGGACTCGTCCGAATTGAATGAAATTTAATGTACAAACGACCTGTGTTGATACAAATAAACGATTAAAATTACAAAGCAAAAAAACAATATTACATGTCGAAAATCAGTATTTGGTGAAGCCACCACGCGCTGCAATAAGTGATGCTATACGACGTGGCATGAAATCAAACAGATGTTGAATGTGTGCCTGAGGAAGAGCATTCCAGATTGCTTGTATGCGACCCCAAAGTTCATCTGTAGTAGCTATGGGACGAGGATCACGAGCGAGACGCCGACCAACGAAATCCCACACATGTTCAATCGGCGACATATCCGGCGAATAGGCAGGCCAAGGAAGAAGCTGTATCTGCTGTGATGAAAAGAAGTATTGAACATTCCTGGCAATATGTGGGCGGGCATTGTCCTGTTGAAATACAGCTCCGGGAATGCCTTGAAGGAAGGGAACAACTTCGGGCTCCAGAACTTCATTGATGTACCGGTTGCTGTTAAGATTACCCACAATTCGTAGCAGCTGAGATCGTCCATGATACGCAATCGCACCCCAGACCATAACGCTGGGGGTTCGTCCACTATGACGTTGGATAACGCACTCCGGAAGGTGGCGTTCACCGGTATAGCGTCTAACACGGATGCGGCCATCACTGTACCCCAAATTAAAGCGGGATTCATCAGAAAACACCACTTGTTGCCAATCAGCACGCCAGTCTCTATGTCCATGAGCCCATTGTAGCCGCAGGCACCGATGGTTTTGCGTCAGGAGGATCCTGTATATAGGACCTCTTGCACGCAGTCCACGGTGCAGTAGACGCCGACGAATTGATGAAGCACACAATGATACACCTGTAGCAGTGCACCAACGTTCTGCCAACTGTCCAGATGAAGCAAAACGGTCCGTCACCGCCATGCGGACCAGGTGTCTATCATCCCGTGCTGACGTCACCTTTCGGCGTCCACTCCCGGATTTCCGAGTTGTCTGGTTCTCTTGAACCCACTGCTTCCACACTCGCATCACTGTGCTGCTGTTACGCCCCATACGAGCTGCTATTGCACGATAAGAAAACCCTCCTTCACGAAAGCCGATCATTCGTCCCCGTTCAAACTCCGTAACTTGCTGAAATGTCGCCCTCTTTCGTCGTAGAGGCATAGTGACGTCTCATGTAACGTTTACCACTAGCAGATAACCATACACGCCCCGCTACAGCCCTCTATTTATACGGATCCATCAGCAGTTCAGAGGGCGCTGCTCAGTCCACGCATGCCTGATGACTCTGAAATTCTAATCATTTGAATAGCATACCCTAATTTGCATTTCCTGAAAGTTTCAGCTCAATCACATGATTCCTTCATGGTGTTGCAATTTTTACAAACATGAGTTTACTTTGTACACATGGAACAAATCTTGTGGATGAATCAGCATACAGAACAAGAAAAATTATTTTTCGAGTTAGATTCAATTTGGCTCCTGAAACTTTGTCCCTTACCAAGATTTCTAAGGTATTAGGTTGCTGCTGATCCGTATTTCGAGGTGTAAGCAATCGAGCATCTCCTTTGCCTTTGTTGCTCTATTTGTTGTCAGTAACTGATTCTCCAAAACACAATATCTGGTCATTTCATAAACACCTTTTTTTGATTCACACACTTTTTCCAGTGAAAATTCATTGAATGCAAAACTTTACATTGAAAAAGCACTCATTATATATGAAGTTTATCTTCTTAGTACAGACAATAAGTTTCTTGTAAGTAACATTTGCTATTCTATGATGTAAAAGCTTTAGAACATTTGTCATATAACACATCTGTTACAGGCATCAATCCCATAATTTTAAACATTAAGCCTTTAACGGTGCTTTCCAAGTATACACAAATCCTTCATTTTATCCAATGCTGAATATGCATTAATTTTTTAATCATAAATTCAGATATTCCAGTCACTTATGAAGTTCTAATTAAAGTTTGCAGAAGAGAAATTGTCAGTGATTTAGCTACAGCTTTGTTGAAGCCAAACTCTTAACATTGTGCATGGTTTTGTTATTTTAATGCCTCTTTCGTAAATTGAAAGGGTAATTGAAATTTAGCACATATAAAGTTCAATGAATTTTAACAAGAAACTTTAATAAGCACAAAATAGTAAAACAAAACCAATCAGAGGTGCGTTGTCGTGCTATAGCTTGCAAAATACATGTAACAGAAGGAAAGGACTCAAAATAAAATAGAAAAATAATGCATCCCAGGGACCCGCTATTTAGCAAACATGCACCCAAATATTATTGAAGCATAACAAAAGAAAAACTGAAACACTAGACAACATCACTGGAAGGGCAACCACTGTCAGAGTCAAAAAATATAATTGACACAACAAATGGCACTTCCTTAATTAAAAAATTGTTCTGGTGGTTCAAAGCTACAACATGTTCATATTTAAAATTTAGTATTATAATTTTTCTTTTATTTACTTGCAAATGTAATATGAAATAGTTTGATAGTGTTATGATTAAAAACTTATTAAAATAAATATTTCAATAAGGAAAAAGTGTTTTGTTTTTCGGTACCCATGTTTCCCCCCAAAAAAATAAAAACCTACATTTTTAAACATAATGGGTCCTTAGGATCCAGTTTTATGAACACCCAGTAACACCCATGCCAATTCAAAGCAAGATAAGTGATTGGAAAGACATGTGCAACTGCAGCAAAATAAAGATGATGAATGATAAACTACCTAGTTTTTGCTACCAATGTTTGTCAAAATTAATAATTTTGACTTATTCTTATTCAAAATAGCTTATCCCTGTTTCTATATACAACAACCACCACAAACCAAACTTGATGGGAGAAGTTTATGACAGATAGTATAGTATTTTAGCTATATAGACACTGCAAAAATATTTTGATATTTGAAATCAGTGTGCCCAACCTTCATAAACTAGAAAATCTAAGTTAATAGCATAATATTTTTAATACAGTGTTGCAGTATTTTTGACAAATTTTACATAAAAGAATTTTAAAATCATACTCATTCAATTTTGTAGTAAGTTCTCCACTCTGATGTTTATCAAACCAAGATATTTCATGTCGTAAAACTTCATAAAAAAATTCTTGGCGAAGAGAATACACTTGATTCTCGCATGCAAGCATCCATGCACATATCTAAAAAAAATATGTAAATATCTTACATGCTTTGAGAAAACAACTTTTTTTATGTGTTTTACAGCACAAGGACAGCTAAGGTCATACTGCTCTGGGACCTACAGTTTTCTGATGAACCTCTGTTGTCCCAAACAAGGGTGGGCAGTAAAATAGTATGCGATCTATGGTACCATTGGAATTTAACACAGGTTAATGGCACAACAAACATGTTACCTCTATGCTACTATAGGGTTTTTAGAAAAAAAAATATGTACATTATGTATTTACACATACCAGATCTAAAGTATGTTTCACATTTTCCCAAAAC
>QLNU02015270.1:51240399-51254062 GCA_006491805.2 Dysdera silvatica | reverse complement strand
ATTGATTAGATCAATTCGCAATGGCAATGAGTGCGAATGTAAACTGTTGAAAATCATCATCAATTATGGAAGGGATAATAAATGCTCTCGAACTTCTTTCAGCGGAGGATTTTGCTTTCAGCGTCTGTTGTTTAGCTTAGTGCATTTTCTCCTTAAGCAGCTAATTTATATTCGGGAGTGAAAGGCTCTTCAGTGACGGTGATGTGCATTTATTTAAACCATGCTCTCAGCCGACGCCTACTCCTATGATTAGGAGGCAAAGAACTTCCTTGGCAAAAAGTGCAAATTACATCAAATTTATTCCTCGTTCTTTTCCTACTAAACCGCCGACCTAAATAAACAGCGTGTGTACGCTAGTATCGTCGGCTACCTGCTACATATGCTAACATTAGGTAAAGGAATAGCTTTTATCTATTTTTTTTTCTACATTTTCTCTTTGTTTTATTTTTCCCCTTTAATGAAATTAATCCCCAGTTATCCTAAACTGAAAGGGACAATTATTTCATTGTAAATAAATCAGCTAATCTCTTAAAGATGTTTAATAGCTTCAGCGTAAAGAAATTAGGTTTCAAATGAGAGGCGTTATTTCTCAATCCGACGCCCGTTTTAACACAGTTATGTAAAATTTAGATCACCACAAATAAATAAATTTTATGGCTGTATATATATATATATATATACATATAAAAGAAGATAATAAATTTTCATTTTTAAAACTCCTTCCTTTTGTACCTAACCTATAAACGATGCTGTGGATTATTTTAAACAATATCCCCCTTGAATAGTTCACATCACATCCGAAAAAGGGATTTCACAAATCCTGGTATAGAAATTTCTAGATTCGATATTCGAAGAAAGAAGGGGACTTAGGTTACAAAAATGTGGGAAAATATACACCCTATAACAAAAAAAAATCGACGCACCAAGAAGGAGTTGTCCGATTGCGATAAAAATTGGTGGATGTGAAGAACATACATAGAAAAAGAAACGATTAAAATTTCAGAACAATTGAATGATTTATTGCAGAGTTTGACCGTTACAAAGGGAGGAAGTCAATAAGGCGTTGGTCCACCTCTGGCCTGGATGCAAGCTGTCACCCGGCGTGGCATAGACTGATAAAGATCCCGGATGGTGTCCTGCGGAATTTCTTGCCAAATTGTCTCCAACTGTCGGGCTAAATCGTCAACATTCCGGGATGGTTGCAATCGCCTTCCCATAGCGTCCCAAATGTGCTCTATGGGAGAGAGATCAGGAGACCTAGCTTGCCAAGGAAGTGTTGGGCAAGCTTGAAGACAATTCATAGCAACACGTGCCGTGTGCGGCCGGGCATTGTCTTGTTGAAACGTAAGTCCAGGGTGTCGCAAAAGGAACGGTAACACAACCGGTCGTAGAATGTCGTCTACGTACCGCTGTGCTGTAAGTGTGCCAGAAATGACCACCAAAGGGGTCCGGCTATCAAAGGAGATGGCACCCCCTGACCATAACGCCCTGTTGTGGGCATGTGTGGCGTGCGATAGTAAGGGCAGGATCCCCACGCTGCCCTGGACGTCTCCATCAAAATAAATCAACATAAATGGCGTTAACTTCAAAGGCGCGTGTTCTTAGATGACCACATATGGCGCCGCTAGTATGTAAAACATCGAAACAAACTGACTGAGAAAATAGAAAAACAATGAAAGCGTACCACGCACTCTATAGAAATACTTCCATTGGTTTTCTATTGTCTAAAACTCTTTTTGACGTTATAGGTGATTGCTGCGCAAAATGTATGCATCCATGAAAACCTGCATTAGTATCAAACAGTTGTTTAATGGGACGAAAGTAAATCCGAATTCAATTGAATCCGAATATTTTCTTACTCTATCGGAAGCAAAACTTTATTCTCAGTCAAAAACACACCACAGTTTTGTCCTTTTACAAGCAACTCTCCTCCTTCAGACTATCATCATCATAAATATAACACAAAAATGAGACCACGCGAGAAATGCTTATTTCATTATAGAACTCTAAGCATGGACCTAAGTATACCCAGTGCCGTCCCTAGTAAGATGGATTGTATGTTTGTTTTAGTTAAGAAGCTGCGCAGTCGCCTACTTTGAAGACATCTTATGATATTTTCGGATCTAACTTCGACAATTGTAATATTTCTTACCTTAAACGTACTTAAACGTTACCTTAAATGTACTTTAAACTTACCTTAAACGTACGTTAAACTTACTTTAAACGCTGATTATATTATGAAATGTGTGAAAATATATATATATATATTGGCACAAAAAAAGTGGGGCTAATAACTGTATATGATACATTAGATTCTGCACATAGTACTGGCATTCATTATCTAAACTTGCAGCCAGTTTGGCGGAGCCTACATATAGCCAATTACCCTATGCATGACAAATAGCGTACACAGGTACTTTGCAGATTTTTTATATCTAATATGTATTATTTGAATCCGCATAATTCAAAGCCTTGAACCTTTTTCCTGAAACAGAGTTAAAGTGGTGATTAATAGTTAAGATTAGTGAATACGTGTGCTTCAACGAAGCTCTAACTCAGAAATTTAACTAATGAGAACGTTAAAAATCCTCACGCGTAAGTTAGCGGAACTTCAGTTTTTAGGCTAGATATTTCAAATAGAGGATGAAGCATTACGATATAATGAGTGAGGCCCAGATCAGCAGATAAATTCTCTTTATAAACCACCTTTTGCAAAGTGCATGAATTGTTTAAGACTAAAAATTTAAGAGCCAATTAGTGACACTGAAATGAAGTTTGAAATTTATATGAAGTGCTCACAATGCAGTATTAATTAGTGTTGCAATATTCTAAAATTAAAAGTTTGTGACAAGGGCTTTTATTCAAAACTGAGAATTTATCTATCAGAAATAAATTCTGCATTATATGTGCATTATTTATTGATAATTTAAGGTAACCACCTCGTTTAAATGGTTTATTGCGGCCACAACTTGCATTTTTTTTAATAACCATAGCCTTAGATATCGAATTCCGTTTTCTTTTAATTGAAATGGTCATTAGAAGCTAAGATATTACAATCTTTGCAATAGGTAAGTGACCGGAAATAAAGTTAAGTTGAAAATTTTAAACGCAATTTCTAAAGAATTGTATTTTTCATGATTTGCGTGATGCCAAACATGATAATGAGAAAGTTCTTAGTAGAATCATGGGACATTTTTCAGGTAGATTTCATACATTATGTGCATGCTATAGACTAAAAGTTTAAAAAAAATTCATAGGACTCAAGTTATACACTATTTTCTTTGACAAGAAATAAATTTTTTCCTAATTTCAGGGAGGGGGGTCGACTAAAATTGTTTTTGCATATCTTATGATGATTCAAAATGTTCTAATTATTCTGGTTCATTTTATAATTGTTGATTGTACGAGTATACATAAAATGACACCAATAGTTCTCTATCGCTATTTTTGAGCTAA
The DNA here is from genome assembly GCA_006491805.2 of Dysdera silvatica. NCBI lineage: Eukaryota > Metazoa > Arthropoda > Arachnida > Araneae > Dysderidae > Dysdera > Dysdera silvatica. The sequence continues at coordinate 51,250,606 of QLNU02015270.1, read as the reverse complement.
AATTTTCGATTTTTTTCATGTATTTCTCAAATTAAATAATTGTGTGCATTTTATTAATGAATAAATCTTACCTTACCTACAGCTTATCCCATTAAAAAATTAACCAAATAAAAAAATGGACCCTCTTTTTTAAAGAAAGCCCTCTGAACGAGATTGGTTAAGTCAATTTTATGAGGATGAAGTTATAAGTATGGAATAAATGCAGTAATTTCAGCCAGCTAAAAACAATTTATTGATAATTCAAATGTTTAACATAGATAATCGAACAGCCCGAATGATAAATAATTAAATACAGCATTAAAAGAATCGTGTACGTCTTTTTGGCGAAGCTTCCAAAAATTACGTGAGAAAAATTCGATGGTAAACAGAAGACTGGTTTTATTTTAGAATTCGGAAAATAATTACACATGCTATTACCAAATATGAAAAGTAAAATTATAATTATAAAAATATGTTGCAAGATACGAAAAGTGCAATTTATGTACGTGTGGAAAACATTATATAAAAGGAAACAATTTGGTATTTTGCCAATTTTAGAAATAGAATTTATTAAGATTGTTTTTCTGGCTAGTCTAAGTGGCGACAGTTAAGAAAGCCTGGGAATTAAATAAACAGGATTTTTATTGTGGGATTATATATATATCATCATCATCATCATATTCAACCATTATCTATCCACTGCTGGATGAAGGTCTCTCCAAATGCTTTCCACACAAGTCTATCCTGAGCAATTCGCTTCCACGTCACCCCAACCTGTTTTCTTATTTCATCCACCCATCTAGTTTGAGGACGTTTTCTAGGTCTTCGGTGGTCTCTTGGAATCCAGTTCAGAATTTCTGTTGTCCATCGTTGATCAGTTCTTCTTGCAATATGCCCAGCCCATCGCCATTTCAGCCCTTTTACTTTAACAATGATGTCCTCCACTCTAGTTTGCTCTCTCACCCAAGTGTTCCTTTTTCGATCTCTCCTAGTTATTCCAAGCATGCACCTCTCCATGCTCCTTTGCGTTGTCTGTAACTTTCGTATTGCTCCAACTGTTAGACTCCATGTCTCTGATCCATAAGAGAGGACTGGCAATACACACTGGTTGAAGACTTTTCTTTTTAGACATAAAGGCAATTTCCCCTTCAGGATAAAACTGTTTCTTCCAAATGCACTCCAGCCAAGTTTAATACATCTGTTGAGTTCTTCCATAATGTTGCCATCCATTGAAATCAGTTGGCCATGGTAAATATATGATATATATATACAAATTTTATTTCTTTAAAAACAAATTTAGACTTAGAAAAAGTAGGCATTTGAATAAAGAGATTTTAAAATAATCTGTAAAAATCATAATTTTGGAAGGGATTAAGAAATTTCAGTTCTCCTCCTAATATTCTTCATAAGATTTAGAAAGCACTCACTTACTTGTATGTTTAGTTTCCTTGTTTCTTAGTATACTGTACTTAGTATACTTAGTATAGTTTCTTGTATACTTAGTATACTTAATTCTTTCACCTTGACTTAAAATACAGAAATATCAAATATATATAATTAAATTTACAAAAACAAAATACAGTACACCACAAATTCAGATTTAATATATTTATCATAAAAAGGAGTGAGGCTTTTTATGTTCAGCAGTATATGCATAATTATTGACTTCGGTTTTGATATTTATTTTCATATTTAAATTCGAAAGGCATTCGAAAAGCTGTATTTCTACAAATAAGACAATCATTCATTGAGGATGAGTAGTTAATGATTGAATACGAAATAGGGGATAATAAAGGGAAATAAAGTAATAAATCTTCGCATTATTATCCAAAACATGCAATCTATTAAAAGCAGGTAAATGGAAAATAGGTAATATTTTCTCACTCACCCATTCATTCCTAGTTGACGATTTTTAAAATAAACTTTTATTTTTAATTTAATTCCTTTTACACTAAATATTTTTTCTTGTGATAAAATCCTGATTATAATAAGCAGAACTCATTCAACGTACGGTACAATATTATGAGCCGATTAGAATCCTATTCCTGTTTAGATGAAACTGTAATGAACTAAACGGAGAAGTCGCCAGATGCAATTAGAAATAATTCCCTTTTATAAGACAAGGACTACTAAGTGAATTTTCAGCTGAAAGATCCGAATTTCCGTTTTCCTTTGAACGAAACATCAGAATGCGGATTTACAGAACAAGTTACAGACTCCGGATACAAATCAGAGTGATATTCCGGTATTCCGCAAGATGGGGGGGAGCGATAAATGCGTTAATTTTATGCTCCCCATACGGCACTGCTTTATAAGGCTATAATTAATTGTATGGTGGGTTTCGTCTGCCGCAGACTGAAACGACCTTACGTCTTTTTATTACAGATGGTTAACGGACTTCTTAAGCCATAAAATCATGGTTCCATTATCTTTTCATGTTTGGTTCGCAAAATGGATTAGCCTTAGCTCAAAATCACGGGACAAGTAAACATAGAACTATAAAAAGGTAATGAAATAAATGATCTAGGCTGTTCCATGACCTGAAGTTAACTCTTGGCCCATAAAAATGCCCAATTACCAATTACGAGGGCCAAAATCCAATTGGCTAATTATCCGTTCATTAAGTAGACTACTGGGCATAAGTGATCTCGACTTTGCTAAGACGTTCTTCTTAAATATTTAGAGAAGGAAGTCAAGCATTTGCGGAAGTTAGTGGTAATGGAACATTAGTATCCCTAGGGAAAATTTCGAGGGGAGAAATTCCCTTAACACAAACATGGAAGTTATTTCATAGACAGAAGATGGATTTTCGATTCACCCATTGTTAGGAAATTTAGATGGTAATGAAGGAAATTTAGCGAAAAATTTCTTTTCTTCAGCTAAAGGTTTTATTATAAGATTTACATTAAATAGGAAGACGTTGATGGACTAAAAGCTTTTCATTTTAATTCTTGAAATTCCATAAATGAAATAAAAAATATATATATATATATATATATATATATATTTAGAATAATCTAAGCAGCTACTGTTATGCAGTTTCGATACGTTTGGATAAATAGTATTAACTATAAAAAGTTCGTCCGCTATTAAAAATAACTATTTAGCATTAGTTGCCAATACTATTTAGCATTAATATTTAATGACCATGATTTTGTCTTTAGCAAATAGCATTCTGTAATTTTTCTGTAAGACAATACCGAATATTCTCCGTACTAGGCGCGAAAATATCTCCGAACCAAAGGATTATTTATTGAATTATATCAAGACTGCAATTACCCCCCACGATGAGAATTGTGCTACTTTTCAATACTAGTAATAGAAAATATGAAAATATGTTTGTTGACATACTACGCAAAATTCGAAATTAAAAATAAATTGCAATTTTCAACGTATTTATTCCGTACAATACTAATAAAAACTCAATCGCATTTCAATCGCAACCATGGAGTTGTCCATCTTCTGATGAATACCAGATTGTGATTGGTTGAAATGCAATTGTGTTCTTCTTTGAGATTTTGTTTAAATTATACGCAATAAATACGTTGAGAATTTCAATTTACAGTTTAACTACTAATAGACCTAGCTATAATTTATTGTGCTATATTGCGGCTTTGCTTTCACTAACACGTCTTTTTCTGTGGTTATTTCTCAAGTTGATTTTTTCAGTTTGTCGTGATTAGTATTTTTTTCTTCGTCATAAATTTAAACTATTAACCAATAACATGGTTTGTACTCTCGTATTGTAGACGATATATTTTAGGCTAATGGAAAAGCGATTCATTTTTGGCAATGTGGAATTTGGGATGGACACGGAACAGAAATTAATATACTCGGTATGATTATTATTATTATCGGTAGTAACGAAATTATTCACCTTTACAATAAAGCAACTAATTTATAGGCCACCATTCTAAGTTTATAGTAAAAGGGTAACAATATGAGAGATAATTTACTGTTAGCTCCATTATTTATTCCGCTTTTTTTCTATTCTAGTTTGATTATTTTCCTAAATTATGGTCTAAACTGGACCGAACGAGATTAAAAATTTATTACTTTAATAGTAAATAAAATTCCTTATTAAATATGTATGGGACATTGAGCCTTTATTTTAATTTTAGGGTAATTGGTATTATTAATTGAAAATTTTAACCAATTTTACACAATTACCTTTAGTAAAGGGTATTTACATTTCATGGTGTTCCATAAATATTTGCTTTAAATTAGTATTCCTGTATGCAGTAACGTAGCTAGGTGGGGCAAAGGGACGGTCGTCCCGTGCACTACATTTCGGGGGGCGGCAATTAGCCTTTAAGAAACAATGACAGGCACAGTAATTACGGCAATGACAGTCCCTCGCCCCGGGCGGAAAAATATCTAGCTACGTCACTGGCTGTGTGAGCTGCCTTCGTTGTATGACTCTTCTAAATTATTCTCGTTTCTCGTCAATAGTTTGAAGTAAATCTTTTCAAATATTGGTTGACCAAGTTATCGTTGTCGCTATCATTAGTAGAACAGGGAAACATTATGACAGTTTCGAAATAATTACGTCTGAAAAAAAATAACTCTTGTCTGGAAAAATATCCTTTATAAGATCGTTCAATATACTCATAAAAACTTTGTCCTTATGATGCAATTTTATGTGTCTAAAGATCAAAGTTAATTAACTGAACTAATTATGTGTTGTAAGACTTTTGGTGAAGTGGAGAGAAATAATTAGTGTCTTGGGATTTGTGGGGCTTGATCTCAAAAAAAAAAAAACACTTTCCATTTTTATAATACACAAAAATACCATAATGTAACACGATTCCTCCTAAATAAATGTATATTGAATTGTATATTTTCTCCACATTTGTGTAGAATATTCACAAAGATTAATATACAAAGTACCCACGCACAATATATACGTAAGTATATAAAATATTACATACCAGCTACGCATAAAAATGGCCAAAATTTGTCTGAAGATTTTATTTTGATTATAATTAAATGAAAGTAAATATAGTATGCACATACATTTTTCTTTTAAAGTGCAAAATATGATTAAAATATAGACACTCTGTGGACTTAAAAATTCAATAAAATCCGAATAATTATTTCGTCCACATTTTCTTTTATTTCCTGAGGAGTACCATTCTTTGATCAACATATTCAATTATCAAAGAGAATATTAATAATAAATATAATAATGAAATTTACGGCCATGCACAGCAGATAAACGGTCAAGGCATTGGAAGGGTAATTCAAAAGTCGCCGGTTTAAATCCAACTTGACTATGTGGCAGGTTTTTTCTAGTTACCTAAAATATATGTCCTAGTATAAATTTAAAAAATACGGAGTATCGAAACCTTAATCGTTAATAATACCTTAATGATTAATAATATAATAAGATCTTAATATATAATAACATCTTAATAATCTTAATAATTAATAATATAATAACATCTTAATAATCTTAATAATTAATAATATAATATCATCTTAATAATCTTAATAATTAATAATATAATAACATCTTAATACCCACTAGTTTAATAATATATAACATCTTAATAATCTTAATAATTTACAATCAATCTATACCTTCCTTTATTTGTTAAGGAATTTCCCTTTGGTTCATTAAAATTCATTTCAATTAGAAAAATTTGACGGCGATAAGGATGTTTTATTTAATTACAGATACTAAATAATTTATTTTTCTCATGTAAATATATAGACAAACGTTTTAATTGTCAATCACTATATATTCAGTGTTTGATAGTAGACCCTCCAATTTGCCTCCATATACCCTGATGCCTCCAAATGGCCCTGAATTGTCATTTTAGCTATCCTTGATGAAATTGAATATCTATCTCTGCTGAGTTCACTTCGCAGTAAATCTAGGAATTTTCCCCGTTCTCAAATTGCACATCTATAGCCAAAACCCAAACCATAATTCGATATCTCAGGTTAACCATTGCGAAGTGACGCATATTCCACCTACTACAGTAGAACATCTATATATCGAATTTCTCTCTATATCGTAATTTTGGTGAACAGCGTGATTTGAAGCCTTCGTTCACTAGAAAGAAAAACTGTTGTTATATACCGAAGTTTCTACGTTTTAAAATTTTTAAAGAATCGTCGACTATGGTGTAAGTCAGTCCAACTCTATATATACAGCCGGGTCACATAAACGTGATCACCAGCTAATATCGTAAGAAACTTTTCCGTGCAGCCCAGACAGTAGATACGTGGATGGGTAATGACTCCATAAGACGCTAGAAGTTTGTCATAGATGTCAATATCCATGATGGCTGCAGTGTGACCGGAAGATGAGCCATAGAGCGAAGATGATCCACGTGGTCGTACAGGTTCAACATTGGTATCAAATCCGGGGAATTAGGAAGCCCGGGAAGTGTTCGTTTTTGATCTACTGTCGAACATTTGTAGCAGTAAAATACATTCCAAACCATAAAGCTTCGCCACAAGTTCGCATTTTCTCATCAATAGTTAAAAAGTGTCCGTTCTTCGATATTTCTTTCCTTAGACACTATCGTATATCCGTCCACTGAACAGAAAATATGACTTATCAGAAAAAGAAACCCTTTACCAAATAATGAATTACAATTTTGACACTGCCGTGCAAATTTAATCCTTTTCTTCCCATGTATCTGCGTTTGCATATGTGCAGTGACCACACGTTTGCTTCGCAGCCTCATAAGTGGAAGTAGCTAAACTGTTGCTTTGGAAACATGGTACCAACCACCCGGTTCATTTTGGCGGCACGTTACTCTACTGCAACGCATTGCTCTGACGACTACAAGCACCTTCACAGTCGACTTTCATCTCTCTTATCAATGACGTGTTGTTCAGCAGGTTCCACGTCAATTATTCGAAATAGTGTCATTTTTCTAGTCACAATGAATTATGATAACAGCATCACGTAAACATTTCACAAACTAAGATGTTTCAGAAATACTGCCACCTTTTCCCAGAAAGCAAATAATTTTCCCTTTATTATAACCCTGAAAAGTAGCTCCTTTCATCTATGACAACAACGTGTGATATAATTATAGAATGCCTATAGATCCTTACGTATCATATGATTCGACTGTGCACAGGATCTATATAGTATAAGCATCTGTATAACATATAGGCTTATGTAAGATGTTGCTTTATTATTTGACACTATTATATCTCTGACTTTTTTTCTAATGTTTTTCAATTTCATTATCTTACAGCCGTGCAGTATTTCGACTATAAAACATCAATCAAAACTCCTTATAAAGGCAGTACTCTGGTGAAATTTTGGTCAAGACAGAAATATTTAACATTCAGTTTTATGCTTTCACAATAGAATCGTAGCAATCAGTTACTATTTTTAATTAGACTTTGTGATGTGGTGCAGGGGTAAGCCCACAATTATGCCGGGTTACAAAAAAACCGTTTACCGGCTAATTGCACATCGTAGACTGGAGGTTGATACCCTATGCCGTAAAAGTCCGGATTCCTCTGAAAATTGTGGGTCTTGGCGCAGCATGACCCTTGTTTCCCTTGAACTCTAAATCTCACACACAAAGAAACAGTTTAAATAATTTCTAAGGTAATACGGCTGCAAATAGCTGCTTTATCTGCTTAATGTTTTATAGATCATGACATTATTAATATTACCGTGTCTATTTCGTAGTTTGCAATCAAGTCAATGATAATATATTCTTCTGAACGGAAAATTATATTTATTTTTCCCCCTCTTTTTATTAACTACGTGTATTGTACAAACGGTAGGAGAAGACGGCTAATCCTATTTGGAAATGCAATTAGATTTACGAAGTAGAAAATAACTTAATCTCTCCAGTAAAAAATACATTAAAACAGCAAGAGCTTCTGAAGCTTGTGATAAATATGTTTGTTTACAAAGCGAGCTGAATCAGAAGATGGCTTTAGCCCTTCATAAACAACTATATCCAGCCAGTTTCAAATCGTCGCTTCCAAATCATTTAAATCATTCGCTCTTTTTTGATAAAGCGTGCACTGATTGGAAAAGGAAAATACTTCGAGAAATTTATTACCAGGGATTCAAATTCATACTCAATGCATTTTTGGAAACTGTATTTTTAATTAAAATACGAAATGAATATGCCAAATGCGAGTTTATTTATAAATATGTTGCTTCTTTGGAAACTAGCTAAGTTGTATTTTATCAAAAATTGGAGAGGGAGATGTACTTTTGGAAATTTTCAGTCAAAGATTGAACTAAAAGCAAAACAAAACGAATGGGTAAAGTTAATCATTTAGGATATTTATTTTACATCTTTTTGGTTTCTGATCGATTAAACATGGATTTTCTGCTAGTTTTAATGAAATCATGTTTTGCTAGTGGAGTGTAATTTCATCCAGAAAACATAATGAACATTATACTGTAGTTATTTAAGTACGCACCTTGCAAGCTGCAAGTTAAAGTTCTCACCAATCATAGTTGGAGAATCTTTCTATAAAACATAAAATCAAAAACTCAGCTCTAATAAATCTCCATTTTGTACCAAAATAGAGCAAAAACCTGTCTAAAGTGACCACCTTTAGGATTGGACTGAGCGCTCACCATAAACATGGGTTACTATGCACGACAGACTTTGTCATGGACAAGACCAAGTTCTCTCTTATAAAAACTGGGCATTTCATTCCGGTGGTCAGTTTACCAAGGCGGTCACATTATCAGGTTCCACATCAGTTACGTTTGATGAAGAGTTTCTAGGTTAAATTTAAAATTTATGATTTTAGTATTTTAAATTACATTTTAAAAGACAAGTTTGTTAATATTAGCTTTCATTCTGACTTTTAAATTCACAAACATTCAAATGAAACTAAAATGGTGCAGAACTGAATTAACTTTTTCCGTTTGGATAATTATATTTGTAAACTATAACATATTTTAACGATTTTCTCTCTTACCATGTAAAATTTCTTTAAAGGCAAAATACAGCGTATATTATTTCCTTAAATTTATAGTATATCAGCGTTTTTTACGACCCGCCATATCTTATGATCGTGGGTCGCATGAGTTTTTGTTTGAGCCGAAAACGTGAAGTTTAGAGATATCACTTCCCCCAATCCCCCCCCCACACACAAATATTGCGGAACACTGACCTAGAGTACTTGCGTATTACCCACATTTTTACTCATGAAGCTGTTCATGCGAAGGGTAGTAATGCGAAAACATATGAATGTGCAGATAAGGCCTCCGTGATCTAGTTGGTATAAAACTTCTGTTCCAACAAAGAAGTCGCTGGTTCGCATCTATCCTGTGGAAATAACCTTTTCTTCTTTCCGATCCACCAAACCTTGGGATGATGGGTCGATTAACTCTATCTTAAGCAACAGAGCATTGGTCTCAAGCTGTAATATTTCACGTAAATTAAATTATCATGTATGGCCCCATAATTACATGATAGTGCATGCCATTTGTTTTCCGTCTTTTAAAATAATAATTTCGCAAATAAATGAGGGTATATATCATAGAGATAGACAGATGAAGCTCGTGTATCTGAAAGACAGATGAAACGCGTATACAGGTCGTTTCTTTTTCAGGATTTCTTTTTGTTCCCAAGGATCAAAAGAACCCTGAAAGGAACTCGGCATGGGACGCTGGAGGCGGTAAAAGCAGCCGCGACGACCTCACTGAAGGAGATTCCCGTTGACGACTTCCAGGGCGCCTTCAATGATTGGGTGAAGCGTTGGCAACGGTGCATCGAAGCAGGGGGAGAATACTTTGAAAAGTTCTGAAAAGATTGTAAACTGATATTGAATAAATGATTTTAAAAAAAATCATTTCGGGAACTTTTGGGACAAACCCTGTATCTCTGTGTTACACAGCGCATTCTCATATTATATATACTTTTCTTAAGAAGATTGACTTATTTTTGCCTTAAATATGATCATATACATGCTAAAAGTGTCTTTTATCATATTATGATGCGCTCATGTAGTGCGTGAAGTACTCGTGCATGGCAAGGGCATTATATATTATTTAGGTTCTTAAAATATATTACGGATTTTGCATATTATTTAGGTGCCTTTAAAATATAAGATTATACATATTAAGGCGGCGTGTTTCTACCGATATATCGCATGTTTCTATGACAATTTTATGATGCTTGGTATAAGGGGGGTGTTGCAGAGGGCATGATGAAATATTGCCTGTTTAAATATTTTAATTTTCGGTGTCAGCGAAGATTTTGTTCCACCAGGG
>QLNU02015270.1:51192984-51227446 GCA_006491805.2 Dysdera silvatica | reverse complement strand
GCCAAATTTATATCGGTCAAACACGAATAGCACTGCGCCACAGATTAAAATAACACGAATCTTATATCAGAAAGCAAGAATTACATAAATCGGCTCTGGCAAAACATTCATGGGAATTCGGACATCAGTTTCTATTCTCCAATGCACGTATTAATAAAAAAGTCAACTCAACACTTGATCTCAGTTTCTTTGAGGCATTTCACATTCTAGCAAACATCAATATTGCAGTTAATGATCAACTCCTTAGTAACTCTATATCATCCACTTGGAAAAACCTTTTGGGTCTCACGGCTGAAGACGTCTCCACAAATACGCTTTACTCCTCCGCCCAATCAAGTTTCCAACCGACGTGATGGCAACACCGACCAACAGCACGGACATAAACAGAAGCCGCCATTCGCTCTGACGACGGTAGCTGGTTAACGCTATCGAAATAGCTATCAGCAGTGTTATCGTGTTAATGATTTTATCGAACTGCACCATAAAAATTGTTTTGCATTTATTTTTAGCTATTTTTATGCTGTTTGGGATATATACTTTATTAATCAAATCATCGTAAATTATTTTTAAGGGTATTGAAAATTCATTTTTACCTATTTTTATTATTCTTGGTTGAATATCATCGATCCCTCCCCATTCTTTTTAATTTATTGAGTCAAGTTCTTTCATAATTTCACTATTTGTTACGTTATCAATGACTATTGTGCTTGATGTTTGATTTGTTTTAATTACGTTTTTATTATTTGGTGTTCACCGATTTTGTATTGTTCTAATATATTTATAAAATTTTCATTCATTGTATTAGTCATTTTAATGCCATCTGGTATTGCATTTCCTTCTTTTATAATTTTATTCTATTTTCTTTGTCCTTTTTTTCCAAGTAGTTCATTTATAACTTTCCATTTTAATTTATTGTGAGTAATTTATAAAGTAGTAAGTATTCCAATTAAATTATTTTAATAATATTAGCTTTGTGATTATTTTGCAGTCAATGCATTGTTTTATTTATATCCATTACGAATACACTCAAAATTAAAAAAATATATAGTAAAAATTATACGCCCAACATAAATTTACTTTTTTTTTCATTAGAAACATTTTTCTGTTGGACTTGAAAATCTTGTTATACAATACTATAATTATGATTTAGGCACATGATTCACACTGGGCTTCACTCAGTAAGAAATGGTGAGTATTTCAGCCTTGAAATACTTACAATATAATTAATGTATCCTGGATTATAAACCACCAAAGGGGGCTAATATGAGAGATTGTATAAGGATAGTATGAGACAGTGTATGTCCTTATGTGAGGCTGCAATACTCCCATTCTAACATATAGCGTGAAACCTCCAACACGAACGCTTTTCTCGTAAGGATGGCGAGATAACAATCCACACTTTGGCGTACGCAGGAGATTGTTGATGGGGGATTGTAACCCTCACCCATTGCAATAAGATTTTGTATATTTAACATAGGAATATGTGAGTTGTAGCTCTGTAACCCCCCATTGAGCCTATAACCCCCTTATGAACTTTCAGTGCACGCTTATGTATCCACGGCTTAAGGTGCTCTAACGATAGAAAGGCTGAATTTGTGAATAAAGACGATGATTTCTTTGCAGTTGAATTTATGTTATCGTTACTGGCCTTCCGTACCCTGTAAACACATGCAAAAACAAGAAGATTACTCATAGTTTCCCTGGCTATGTTAATATTAATGAACAATTACTTAACTCAAGAAGTCAAATTCGTAGCCTATTTTTTATTTTATCTTTCAACAACAGGTGTTACGGCCTACCTTTATAAATTTACTTCTAAAATATTACACAAATTAGCTAGTTTAAATTTTGTAAATAATTTTCTGCATAAGTTTTTTAAATAAATTTTCATCTCCAAAATTAGGGAGGAGATATATTTTTGTGGGTTTTCGTGAATACTCTGGTGGGCGCATGAAAATTTTTGAAAAATTCTGGTAAAGAAAAGGGCAAAAAAATTAAAATAGTACAGACAATATATATAATAATACAGTATAAAATATACAATATAAAATATACAGTATAAAATATACAGTATAAAATATATAATAATAAAGACAACATAAGATCAGGACTATTTTGAGTCATGCTTTTCAGTCCCTTAATACTTATAACTATTTAAATATATTGATGTCTTACATTAGCCTCATATCCATTTCAAATTATCCTCATTCGTGGGGCTTATATGAAACAGGTTTTAATTTTCTTTAACCTTTATTTTTATGGCATGCAGTATATTTTATCATATATATATATATATATACAGAAAACTAAACACAAATTACAGCATACTTTATTTGAGTCTACGCTCAATTGTGTGAGGTTGATATTTGTGTCTCACATTAGCCTCGATTGACCATACACCAGTGTTTCTCAAAGTGTGGTCCGCAGCGGCTTATCAAGTGGTCTGCAGCGGCTTATCAAGTGGTCCACAGGAGCTTATCAAGTCGTCCGCAGGATATCAGCAAATTTTGCAAAAGAAAATTAACTAGAAATTGCTGGCGTAGCCAGAATTCATATTCTGGTGAGATTTACAGAATTTCTCATAAATATTACTTGTTATAAACCTTAACTACGGTGTTTCATAAAATAGTTGAACCTTCCGAATGCACCCATGCTGTTAAATTGCTTGTTGTTTGACTAAATTAATGATGTCATTTTCATTGTAAATTTGACAAAATAAGATCATAACTCACACTCTCTTTAAAAAAAATATCGTCACTCTAAACATTATTTTATTTGAGGTGGATTTGGCAACCAACCAATGTTTTAAAAACATGATTGGAGAATTTACAGATTTTCTACCAAAAGCTGGTGCTTAAAAAAATAGAGCTTATAATTTACCGAGGAATTGAAATTAACTAACAATTATATTTGAAGGGATGAATAAATCTCTTCTGCCGAAGCTCTTATATATGTATATAAGCCTGCCAATAAATCACATAAATCGAAGGTTATTTTGGATATGTCTTTCTTCGGGAAAGGGGTGGGGAGGAGCGATATGTTTGACGGTGGCTAAGTAGGACATCAGATTAATAGCCAAAGTTGGCAATCTTATTTCAGGCAATATATTTGTTTAATGGCGGAGGGGGAGACTCTCACTGGTAACCTGCGATAAATAAAGGAATGCTTAAAATGGTCCGTGAGCTACAAAGGTTTGAGAAACACTGCCCTACCCAATGTTCCTACACGATAATTACATATTATCTGGAATAGCACAATTATGATTACCACTTACACTAAATAATATAATGATATTCGATTACAAAAAGCTAAACACTGGTAAAATAGCAAATGGGACAGAGCAACCCCAAGCTTTAGAACACACCAAGAGTAATCATATAATCATGTAAGGGGAAATCCTGTAATAACGCTATTATTTACGTTGAAGCAACGGCTATTAACCCGTCCTTATGTTTCAATAAGCTTTTTCATTTACTGTTTTACCGGTGTTTAACAATAGGTGAGTCATCTTTTCCCTTTAACATTTGCATTTTATTCAATTAATCATCATCATTTCAATTTGTATCATGTAATGATTATCATTACCTTTTACATAACATTTTTATTACTATTTGTATAATATGATAAATATTATTACCCTTTACATAAGGAGTACACAAAGAATATTACCACGTACATATTTACACTTATAATTTCAATTTCAAATTACAGCCTTCGATGCCTCCGCCAATGTAGGATGACTAATAATGAAACAACGAATAACATTTCTGGTCGTGAAAATTAAAACATCTTATTTTAAAATTATTTATCTAAATTGGTAACATACACATAATTGCTTTGCCGTATGTGTTCATAAAAGCAATTAAAATCTGCACATTCGTGGTTTCGCAAATGGTGAAAACATTTTTCTATAAAAGAAAGCAGCAAACATTTAGTTAGAACATTTAAAGAAAGGTGGCTGTGCAGTGGACGTCTTTCTAGCGCAGAAGACATACCAATCTTAATTAAAAAATTTTGTCGTTAGCTGTAATTTTCTTCTAGAACGTTGCTCGTCAAATTGGATCCCGAAAGCAATTAAACGAAATTTTGAGAAATTCCAATTTTGGATTTCAATTCCATTTCATTGTTATTGCTCAGGTTTTCAGCGTATTTTTTTATCTAAGGAATCTTTTGTGTGGAGTTCTATACTATACCTAGAGACAGTCAATGGAATCCACGTTTATGTGTTGTATGAAATATTTTATGAGTGAAGTTGAAATGCACCATTGAGGGAAGGTTTGTTGTAAACTGTAGAATTCTGTTGGTGTTACCTTTGCATTATCTTGTTTTACAGTCGATCTTGCAGACAATTTTAAAAGAGAGTTTGGAAAATTTTGATAGCCCTTTCTATCGCCTTTTTGCTGCAGTTTGAAGAGACGAGCGGAAGTTTGAGTGTATTTTCTTATCAAAACCTCCTTAAGCAGGTAAAACTACCTACCATCCAGTCCAGAGATAATTTTTAAGACAGATGTGTAATAAAATGTACATTTCAGGATTAAACATAAATCGTGATTTATAGATGTTAAATAGAGTCTTATATTCTACATTAAAGGACAATGTATTTTATATGATGTTTCATAAGTCCGAAAACAAATATACTGCTTTCAATATTTTATGCAAATGTTTTGAAAAGTCAATGTTTGTTGTAAAAAAAAGCGGCAAAGGCTACGCTTATTATTAATTTGTATTATGTTTATGGTTAAACGTTTTTTAATCGTTTTATTGTTAATTTCACTTTTGACCAGGTTTTCAGCTGAT
Source organism: Dysdera silvatica (assembly GCA_006491805.2). Taxonomy (NCBI): domain Eukaryota; kingdom Metazoa; phylum Arthropoda; class Arachnida; order Araneae; family Dysderidae; genus Dysdera; species Dysdera silvatica. Next base: position 51,222,649 of record QLNU02015270.1, on the reverse strand, counting down.
TTTATTGCTGACCATTGTTTCCAATTTACTTTATATGTCATCATTTAATCATAGTTTTAGTTGATTTTGTATTGATTGTAGATGATTTCATTTATTCTAATTTTGTAGAAGATCTCATTTTTACGTTTTCAGATGATTTAATTGTTGATAATACTTTCAGTTGAATATATTCTCAGCTGTTTCATCGTTTCTATTTAGTTGATTTCCCTGTTATTATCCTGTTGACTTCACTGTTATTTGTTTTTCAGTTCATGTCGTTTTAGTGTTTAGTGGATGTCATTGTTTTTGAGCAGTTATTTTTATTGTTGTTGCACAGTTATTTTCTTTGTTGTTGTTTTGTGAGTTTGTGGTTGTTAGTTAGTTGGTTTAATTGTTGTTTTTATCTTCGTTGTTATATTTGTAAAGTTTATTCCGTTGTTATTATTATGCTGACTACATTGTTGTTGTTTTGGTGACGTCATTTTCCAAAAGCATTGAGAGAAAAGTTTTGCATGAAATTAATATTTAGATTATCATTAAGGTTCTTTACAAGTATTAAGGAAAATAATGGTGTCCACAAAAAAGATGTGCATGGAAGGGCTAAATATTCCCTTATTCTTGTCAGTCTTATTTAGTCTTGTGAGGTTTACAGGTTAGCTACGTCGGGACTGGTCCCTCTGTAGCCTCTCCGTAAATCCGGCAATAAAGTTCATCGCAAGCAAAGAAGAAATAACGAAATAAAACATTATGTCATGTGATCAAAGGCACAGAAGGTGAAATAAATTAAAAAATAAGGGCAAGATATAATGGAAAGGGGAAATCGCAAAAGAAAGAGTAAAAAAAAAAATAACCACGGAAGATATAAAAATTTAAGCAAAGGTGAGACGCAAACCCAGGAAATAAAAACTGGGTAAAAGAAATAAATAAAAGCAAATGCGCATTCGTAAGCTTAAGAATTGGGGTTTGCTTTTAAGGAAATTAGGCTTACCACAGAGAAGTCACAAATTGTTACAAGATAGGTTCATTTAATTCGCATTGGTGAAGCGTCTGACGAAAGTTATCATTAATAATGGAAAGGCCAATAGATCCTCTTCAACTCTTTTCGGCGCTGGATTTTGCTTTCAGCGCCTGTCGCGAGGCTTAGCGTATTTTTTACCTTAAGCAGCTAATTTATATTCGGAATTGAAAGGCTCTTCACTGACGGGATGGGCTTCTATTTAAATCACACTGTCAGTCGGTACCTATTTCCATGGTTAGAAGGAAAAGAACTTGGTAGCTAAGAAGTGCGAATTATACCAAATTTATTCTTCTTCCTTTTCCCGCCAAACCTTGTTCCCGCATGAAGAGCGTGGCTGTGTTGGTATTTACAACAACCTATTACGCATGCTAACATTAAGTAAAGAAAGAGTTTTTCTTCCTACTTTTTCCCCCCTTTTCATCAGCTTCTCTCTGCTGTTCTTTTCATTTTTATTTTCGTAGTTTATACATTAAATCCAACATTTATCGTAATCTAACATAACCTTTTATTTCACGATGAAAAATTGCTAGTCTACCTCTTAAGAATGATTGAAAGTTTTAATGCGAAGAGTACTTTTCAAGCAGGAAGCTTGTGTTTAAATAATTTGTGCATTTCCTCCATTGGCAAAGTAGTAGCCAAAACATTAGCAATGGAAGAAACTTATTCGTTATCCATATAAATAAAGCCGCCATCTTTGCCGACCAGTTATCTTCAAGTAAACACAAATATGAAGTTATCTTTTTTCAGTACCTGCTTTCACTTATACATTTGAGATGGCATAATCGTAACATCAATCCAAAAAGCCGGGTTTGATATCCCATGGACCTAATTTCTTCCCGTTTTTCTCGCCCATCCTTATTTCCAAGTTTGATTCCCCAGGTAACAGAAGTTTGTATTTCTATAGAAACTGCAGCTCCTGGCTGCAGCATGATTGTAAGTGTTTTTGACCCTTAAAACAAAAAGCAAGCCCCGCCATACATATTTCTTAACTCGACTAATTGAAGGGACTCAGGTATCTGATTGCTTACGAATCAATTTATTAAGAATTAAAAAAATCTGTGCAGTTTTAGAGCATAATGTTGTTATTCACGTTTATAATTTGATAATCTATTCTTTATATTCTCGTGTCTATTTCATCTTCACTAGTGTAATAGCCCTATAATTTTTCACCAGTTTAATTAATTTTCCACATTTTGCTGCACACCACTCATTGCAGAATTGTCTTAAACTAGACCTTTACCACTCCAAACCAACTTTCACTCTTATCACAACATCTTTTTTTCACCCTCCTACCTTTTTTATCGTCTTCATAAACAAGACTTTTATAACTCATGAAGGTGTAGTGCAAACTGCATTAGTATGTCGTACCTCAGACATTTGTTTGGTTTTGTTTAATAGCCCTTAATTGCTGATTGAGAATTATCGTCATTTAATATTGACCAGTATATTAACGTATTTTTAGTCAATTCTAAATGGAAGTATTCATTTGAAACTGTTTTCCAAAATTACCAGAACACCACATTTTTATCAATAGACGTGGCTATTACTTTATGTCATGTCGTGTTTATATTATGAAATTTTATAGTAATAATTAGATAATTATTTTTTTCTCCTTTTTGCATGGAAAATTACTTGCTTGATCTTATAAATAAAAATATATTATTATTATTATTTCGTTGTATATTATTTTTTCTTCATGTGATTCCACGGATATAATTTCAATTATTATCTGATTTTTTCTCTGTCTAATAATAAAAATTCAGAATACCACATTGAAGCACTTACCATTGATGTTCCTTTATCCAACTGTTTACACAGTTCTTCCCAGAAATTTTAGGGAATACTGCCTGAAAAGATAAAAAACTTCGGCTTTTTTTTATGGTACATTAGGGGTAAAGACCTTGACATCACTTGGAAAAATGATATTTGGGAACGTCAGTTCTATTTGACAGCTTGTTGATGTTGCAGGGCATATCAGATCTACTTATCGATATCTTTATCGATAAGTACGTGCATTGATCCGTATTTCGTTATGTTTTTTCATCACATTTTAGCATAACTTCTTGAAACATGCGGTTGCGCAAAATTCCATTATGGTAAAATTTTAAAACCATTATAGTGAATTTAAATTCATTTGATAAATTGTCTTATTTTAGCATATGTGTTTTTATAACGAAACAATACAGAGTTTCACCAGGAGATTCCATAACAAACAGTTATTTCGACACTGGCGTAAGGTTTAAAAACACGATGTTGTCAAGTGACGGCAGAATTTCTGCCTTCACTTGACAAAGGGAGCAGTTGGCTCCCGAAACGTCGTGTTTTTAAACCTTACGCCAGTGTCGAAATAACTGTTTGTTATGTGCTTTTTCTTTGTTTGCTTTTATATCAAGAAATTTGTATTTATTTATAAATATGTTCAATATGCATTTCTTTTTATTTCATATTTGCATGTTTCATAAATGAGACGTTGAAAACACGAGTGGTATAAGTCGCAAAATTGAAATTTTTAAGCTAAGTCCGTGAAAATATCCTCTGGGAATGCCTTGTCGTTTGCATCACTGGTAAATCACCATAGTGTATTAATTGCTGCAGGATAGCACCACGTTACTTTTGGCCAAAGCGAAATTGGTGGTCCGATTGGATGCAAGTCCTTCCGTGTCTCATTTTAAGCAAACGTGGATTTGTACCACTGTTTTCAAGGCCTCAAATATAATAATACTTTTTAATGTTTCGAACTTAATAGTGATATTTAAACTTATTACCTGAAATTGTTAACGAATAATAATAATTTTCATTTGTTACAAGAACTACACAACGCATACAATCTTGAAACACGGTATTTAAATATCGAAAATAGAAACCTCCCCAATTACAATGAGAATTTTACATCAAATGCGTAAATCAAACAAACATACATATGTAAAACCACACAGATGTGTGTCTCTAGGACGGGCCCCATGCAAAAATCATAAATATTGAACAATTGGAGGACCAATTTCAACACCGGCCTACAAAATTCTTTTAATAAATATGTAATTAATTTCTTCTTGAACGATTTTATACTATTGATATTTTTCAGATTATCCAGTGAAGTAGCCAATATTTTACAGATGTATATTAGATACCAATCCAATAAAATTTAGTTCTAAGATTTCTTAGTTTAATTTGGTTATTCCGTCTTAATTTGTATTATTTTCATAATACTGAATATTTATATTTTCAATGTATGTATTTTGTTATTCTGTCAAACATTCATTTCAGATCTGAATATTCAATAATCCTATTAATAAATAGTATACTATATTACTATATTTGGCAAATAACGCATTCCAATTCGAATCATTGTACCTTTCTATACTTTCAAAATTTTAATCTGCAGTGATTCAATTATTTTCGCATTATCCTTATTTAACTTATCCTAAATACTATTACAATATAATAAACAGCCGTATATATGAAAGGATGCAGTGGAAGTGAACTTAAATACTAAATTAGAACGACAGAAGCTCATTAGGAAACAAGTAAGTAAGAGGGTGGATCTAATGAAACTGAAAGTAAATACCGAGGCATTCAAGTTGGAATTAAAAAATCGCTTTTCTGCACTGGAAGGACTTATTGATGAAAGTGATATCTCAGAAGCAAATGAAAACATTGTTAAGACAATAGTTGAAACTGCTGGGGAAATTGGTGGTGTAACCTGTAAAAAGCACAATAGCAAATTATCTGAGAAGACGAAACAGCTCATGAAAAGGCGAAGAGATATGAAGGTGGACAATCGAAATACCAGTTCCAGGATTGAGTACATAGAACTTTGTAAAACTCTGCGCAAAAGCATGAAAGAAGACATAAGAAAATTCAACTGTGAGCTAGTAAGGAAAGCCATTGAAAATAACAAGAGCCTTAGGGTTGTTAAAGGAAGTTTATCTGTTGGGAAGAAACACATCATTGCATTAAAAGGAGAGGATGGCACCGTAACAAGAAATAGGGAAGAAATACTTAGAAGAGTTGAAGAATTCTACAAAAAACTATATGAAAGTAACAGTGGATTAAACGAAGACACTGAAATAGTCGAAGGAACAGCTCCTAAAATCTTAAAAGAAGAAGTTTCATTTGCAATAAAAAATATGAAGAAAGGAAGAGCCCCTGGTGATGATGGTATTACATTAGATATCCTAAAAGAAGCTGGAGAATATGTAGAAGACATACTTGCAAAATTCTTTACCAAATGTCTTAACAGCGGTAACATACCAAACCAATGGGATTCTGCAACAGTAATTCTTTTGCATAAAAAAGGTGATAAAGAGGATTTGAAAAATTACCGACCAATTAGCTTGTTACCTGCTATTTATAAAATCTTCACAAAAGTGCTAACACATCGCCTGCAGAAAAAATTAGATGCAGCTCAACCAAGAGAACAAGCTGGATTTCGAAGTGGATTCAGTACAGTGGACCATATTCAAGTATTAAGAGAATTAATTGAAAGAACACATGAATATGAACTTCCATTGTGTGTTGCATTTATTGACTATGAGAAGGCCTTTGACTCTATAAAAACATCAGCAGTCATCAACTCTTTAAGATCAACAGACATTGAGGATGTGTACATTGACATGGTGAAACGTGTGTATAAAAGAAGAAGTTTCTGTATTTGCAATAAAAAGTATGAAGAAAGGAAGAGACCCTGGCGATGATGGCATTACATTAGATATCTTAAAAGAAGCTGGAGAACATGTAGAAGACATACTTGCAAAATTCTTTACCAAATGTCTTAACAGCGGTAACATACCAAACCAATGGGATTCTGCAACAGTAATTCTTTTGCATAAAAAAGGTGATAAAGAGGATTTGAAAAATTACCGACCAATTAGCTTGTTACCTGCTATTTATAAAATCTTCACAAAAGTGCTAACACATCGCCTGCAGAAAAAATTAGATGCAGCTCAACCAAGAGAACAAGCTGGATTTCGAAGTGGATTCAGTACAGTGGACCATATTCAAGTATTAAGAGAATTAATTGAAAGAACACATGAATATGAACTTCCATTGTGTGTTGCATTTATTGACTATGAGAAGGCCTTTGACTCTATTAAAACATCAGCAGTCATCAACTCTTTAAGATCAACAGACATTGAGGATGTGTACATTGACATGGTGAAACGTGTGTATAAAAATGCAAGTGCAAAATTTCGGTTACATAAAGATACCAAAACTATCAAACTTGGCAAAGGGGTGAGGCAGGGAGATACCATTTCTCCAAAACTTTTTACTTCTGCTTTACAGATGATTTTTCAGCTGATAAATTGGAATAACAAGGGAATAAAAATAAATGGTGAATATTTAAATCATCTGCGGTTTGCTGATGACATTGTTATTTTTTCAACGGACCCATTGGAACTCCAAGACATGGTACAAGAGCTCTCAACTAGAAGTGAAGAAGTTGGACTCAAGATGAACCTACAAAAAACTAAGATCATGTTCAATAATTTTGTAGAGGAAACAAAAATACAAGTTGACAACACTGAGCTAGAAATTGCTGATTCATATATTTACCTTGGCCAGCTGATTTCAATGGATGGCAACATTATGAAAGAACTCAACAGACGTATTAAACTTGGCTGGAGTGCATTTGGAAGAAACAGTTTTATCCTGAAGGGGAAATTGCCTTTGTGTCTAAAAAGAAAAGTCTTCAACCAGTGTGTATTGCCAGTCCTCTCTTATGGATCAGAGACATGGAGTCTAACAGTTGGAGCAATACGAAAGTTACAGACAACGCAAAGGAGCATGGAGAGGTGCATGCTTGGAATAACTAGGAGAGATCGAAAAAGAAACACTTGGGTGAGAGAGCAAACTAGAGTAGAGGACATCATTGTTAAAGTAAAAGGGCTGAAATGGCGATGGGCTGGGCATATTGCAAGAAGAACTGATCAACGATGGACAACAGAAATTCTGAACTGGATTCCAAGAGACCACCGAAGACCTAGAAAACGTCCTCAAACTAGATGGGTGGATGAAATAAGAAAAGAGGTTGGGGTGACGTGGAAACGAATGGCCCAGGATAGACTTGTGTGGAAAGCATTTGGAGAGACCTTCATCCAGCAGTGGATAGATAATGGTTGAATATGATGATGATGATGATGATGATATGAAAGGATAGTACATGTTCACCAAATCAGATATTGGAACAGACAACTGATAAATTTGTATTGTTTATAATCCTGAGCTGTTGTTTTTTGTTATCCATTGGTTTATTCCGATTTAAAGTATGTCGTTAATTTTAGTCCCAAAGGCTCAATGTCGTTAAAAATTGCATTGCCATTAATTAGGAATTTGTCAATGTTTCTAAAGTTTTTCGTTTTCTTATTTCTTGCAGTAAAAATTCATATTTTTGTTCTGCATGCAATATTCAAGACACTTCATTACTCAAGGCATTACTACAGCATCATAAATGAAACTAGATGGGAAAGAAGAATAAAAAATTGGATCAAATTCTCATAACCTCCTCCTAAATAAAAGATCTTAAATTGAAAATTGAGATCATGGTTAACCAATGCATATAGTTGTTTGTTTGTTTGTTTGTGGTTTTCTGGAGCAAGGACATCCAGGGTCATTCTGCGCCAAACAAGGTGAGAACGTACACGCATAAATGCATTTAGAGTAATTTGAGTTAGAGTAGTTAAAAACACGCTTAAGAGAATTCAGTCACTCATTATTCTGACTGATGTATAACACACTGGGTTATAATAGTTGAAGCTTCGAGTTATATGTAAAATGAATGTTCCCAACTCCTAATATATAGTTAAGATAACGTAGTCACTCATTTTATGCACGCTGAAAATATATACATATCCAAACAATGTTCAATTTTTTCATTTTTATTTTAATTTTATGTTTATTTGCTGATTTCTTTGCATATAGAGCAGTGGTTCCCAACTCAGTTTAAGCCGCGGACCATTTTTCCACTTCAATTGGACTCGCGGACCACTTTGAAAAATTCTCAAGAGTTGACAGCAAGCTTAGACTCCTTTTTTTTGCCTTAAATAAAAAGGGAGCCGGGTAGTTTTTGGGGGAATGTAATTTGAAATTCGTTCTTTGGAAAAAAATAATAAACAGTAAAAGCAAAATCTAATGATAATGCAGTCAAACCTCGTTAAGATGAACACGCTTAAGACGAATTACTTTTAATACGAACCGTTTTCTGAAGTTCCGTCAGATTGTAAAATACTACAAATATGCAATCAATTTCATTTTTATAATTAATTTTAATATTTAATAATAATTTTTATAAGTATTTGTTTCCATTATTTTTAATAATGATTCGTCTCGCGGACCATCGGTGGTTCACGGGTCACCAGTTCGGAACCACTGGTTTAGAATCTGTAATAGCTTTTTCGATATGCGAGATAGTTTGCGAGCTCTGATTAATTTTGTAAAACATCATATACATTTAAATTCATTTTAAGATGATAGTTTTCAGCAAAATTTACCTTTTGCATCGAAGGTCGATAATATTTTTTTTATTCGACGTTTTGGCAGCAAATAATAAGAGATAACTGATGTTGTTTATTACTTACAATTTCTAGCTGCTTATCTTCACTGTAGCGTGTTTCATGTCAAAGACCAGGAATGACTGAATACTTGCTCTGAGGAAATTGATGGATGCGAAAATCGCAAGATGCAAATTTAGTTTGGAATTTCATTACGGGTAAACACACAATCTATGTATTCAATGCACAACGCAATTTTGGCTTCTTTTTGCCACATTTGTGTTGATGATGATCATCCGCTACACACGAAGTTCTCCACGGGAAGAGATGACTTCCCTTGTTATTTGGCTCAAACCTACTTATAAAAGGTTAACATCAAGACATATGTCAAATCATTGTTTGCATGAGAAAACAGTAATTCCAATGAAAGGTTCAATGGTACGCTGCAGCAGCGTTTTCAAAAAGGAATATATGTTGGTTTGGTGTCCAATTGATATTATACGATAAAGTAATGCATTTTGATTCAGATTCAACATGAAAACTGGAAATGATGATGAAGAGAATGCCCTGGTCCTGTATGTCACTAGAAGTCAATAAAATAGATAATTTGCGTTTGAATGAAAGAGACCAAAGGGAAAGAACAAGAGAAAAGTCCCAAAAAGGCAAACCTATGAAGCAGAGGATCTTAAAACGTTATTTTAATTTCATAAAGCAGTCATTCTTGTGCAGTCACTTGTAAATCCATTATTTAAATTTCATAAATCAAAACATAGGTTGCCCAAAATGAGTTGAAAATGTTTTTGCAACACTTTTCAAAAGAAATTTTATCAGTGAGTCTTATTTTATTTATATACAAAATTTTAGCACTTAGTCTTATAAAATAAAAAATAATGTTTTTTGTTCTTACAGTGTTACAAAAATATAAACCTTTAGTGGCAATAGCTGTGTCGTACACTCTTCGCGTTGTAGGCTTCCTGGACCATTGCCAGTGGGACAGCTTAATAGCGCAATTTTTGTAATTACAGTTATTCAATTTGCAACTATACAAATTTCCTTTTCTTGTATATTATTTAACTTTTAATATTTGAGAACAATGTTTTTATATTTGTGTTTGATTTCTGATAAAGCATCGGTCTCCTTTTTGCCGGGAGTATACGCGCAACGAGTGACTTAAGCGACTGACTTCATTCATGAAATCGTATTTTTTTACGACTGTTTTGCTTGTTTTAGCTTTGTAAGATACAATAGCGTAGCAAAGAGAGGGACTCAAATTTCCCCATTGGATATCAAAACACATTATTTTTACATGGGCCACATCACAAAATCTTTTTTAAAGCGCTCGATCTCGTCTGCATAGCCGCTTCAACTCCCCATACGTTTTGAAGAATTGTTACGCTACTGATGAGTTATATTGGAAGTTTATACCGCAGAGAGATTGATTCGGTCTGGAGGAACTGTTCGAACGCGTTAATAAATCTTTTATACTGCTCTAAGAATCTATGTATTAGTTTATAAATCAATTAATCAATTAATTAATTACCTGAACCGTTAAATGAAATATTTTTAGCAAAATTTACGCAAAATTTATGCAAATTTTTAAAACTCGTGGAACACATATAATTTTGTTAAATTACTCGTAAAGAAAAGAATGATTTTCCGGTGCCTGGTGGGACCCGAACCCACGACTAGCATTTAGAGATATATTTTTGGTTCAAATACAATAAGTTTTTGTGCAAACTATAATAGGCGAATAGTTTTAACTGAAGAGGTAAGTGAAAGAAGATTAATGTAAACAAAGATGAAGAGTTATACATTGGGTATTGAAGTACATGCTATTGGAATATTTAGATATTTATCATTTAAATATTCATTATCTAGTATGCAATTAGTTGATATGTAATGTACTCAACTATTTTATAACATATATTTCAATAATTAACATGTAATAATCCAATACTTAAAGTTCTTGAACTTCTATCCAGTTAAGCTCGATGATCGAAACAAACACAGGAATTAAGCATGGAAATAAATAGCGTGATTATCAAATAATCAATGCGATACATACTTCATTTCTTAAAATAAGTTTGAACTATAAATAAATAATAAATTAAGTTTCATGTAAATTAAATTATCCAAGTTAATCTGCCTTGGCAAAACAATCGAACCTTGCTAAACCTATGCTGCCCAAGGGGAAGAAAAATTATTCCATTATTTAGAAGCACAAAAATATGGTTATTTAAGAGATAATTCTCGGTACAAAGGCGAAATATGCAAAAGAAATGAAATAATAATTTGGAGGACAGCGTCAGCAATGGCGTCAAAATAATACGTTCAAATATACGTTCAAGAAAGGGCATCTAATCATTAAATACAGACCATCCTCCAGTCATTTGGCAAATGCTGTCGTTTTTGTAATTATTTGCGTAATTGCAAACCTAATCAACAGATTATTCAGAAAAATACTTTTATCTAATTAAACAGCATGTGGGCTCTTCCCACAGGGTTTTGTCGGAAATGAGGCAAGACGCGACAAAAAATTGGAGTGTTTATTTTGTCAGGCTCTTCCGATAAATGGATGGGAGTTATTCTGTTTATATTATGATTTTTAGAGATCTATTGAAGAATGTTTTTCTTTAAATATGCTCAATAGTAGACCGACGTTTACTCAGTCTTTTAGACAGACATTGAAGTAAATAAACGGATGTTTATAATTAAAAGCAAAACCTAAAATATCGAAACTGATGTGCAAATAATATAAAAGAGAGAAAGTAGCAAATTTTACGTAAGTTATGAGCAATCAACGATTAAGAAATTGCGTAATTATATTTCATGAAGAATACTGAAAAACTAACGGTCCAACTAAATTAAATTAATATAACTCTCTGAAATCATTCCATTAATTTTGCATAACTATGTAAATTTGTAATCGCAAAATTTTGCACTGTCCTTTAGGCAAAAGGCAGAAAATATGTATAAAACTGCCAGAACGAAAAGTAACATAAACTTCAAAACGAAAGAATTATTTACATACAATATTGCAGAGATGTGTAAACGAACGTAAAAATAATTTACAGATAAAATATACGAGTTATTTCAGCAATTTACGAATTACTCATTTCTAATAATGAAGCGCTTTTGAGTGAAGTGGTTATTTTTAGTGACGTGATAGAATTATACGGATGTTGACTGATGTTTTAAGTAAAAATACTTGTATATAATAAATATTATATTTGACTTAGATTTTCAATGGTTAGATAGTTTTGGGGATCTTGCTTTAGACGTAATACTATTTTCTTATGTAAAAAAAAGGCGTTACATTCATTGACTATAGTAATTTAAAGCAATAGATAAACATAACATTTAGCAGCATATAAACAATAATACACTATATATTATGCTAAATATCGTGCAATTTTTATCAATACAAATTCAAAATTCACAAAAGCTGGAAGAACCATTAAAAATAACTTAACTTTCAATTACCCAAAATACATACAGCCTTCAGGCAATAATATTCGCTGTATTATATACAAAGGAATTTTCTGAATGTAATATATATTCATTTTAAAGGAAGTTTGACTTATGTGTTCAAATAGAAGCTTTCAATATGCATTTCAGTAATTTTTACTGAATAGTTTTAAATATATGCATATTGATCATAAATTATCATTATATGGCGAAGTTTTCTTCTGATTATTTTGTAAAATTTAACTTTTCTATTAAATCGTTAAATAAAAAAATGAAATGTTTAATTCAAATAAAAATAACACACAACTGTCGAGAAAATTTATAAACTGATGAGGAATTTGGAATAAGAATGTGAAAAATTATATGGGATTAAACTCCGTAATATTATTTTAAAGTTAACGAAGATTAAAATGCAAGCCAGAAGATTTGAAACAACGTACATTTTGCGTTCAGTTAGGATATCTGAATAGGTTCTGTAGCAAATTAAAGATCGGTTGTTCAATTACAATCCTCTATCTTGCAATAGAATTTTTTCTGAGATTCGTATTTTAAGCCTTGATTTAAATGGAAAGTGGGGAATAATATACTATTGTAATGTATCATTTTTCATTAATCATCAAATGCTGCCCCTTACGTTCGTTGGCCAATTCTCTTTTCGATGTTACTATTAGATATCATTGAATTCTGATAGCTTCGTTAACTATAATATTTTGAAATTATTTTATCAAACATATTCGTACCAGAACGTTTATAGTAATATATATATATCACAACCTTCTCATACCATGTTCATCGTATAATTTTGCAAGACCGATGTATAACATAAGGTGTGTTTTGGGCACTATATGCAAAAAAATGCCGTCGTAAATGAAGTCTTTAAAAATTATCTCTAGACATAATGTACAATCAAACCCCTTCTTAACTGACACTTTGCAGATGCGGTCACCCCGGGTATGGTGTAATGGTAATGACTTTGTCTACCATGCTGTAAATCCAGGTTCGATTCCCAACAGTGCCAGAAAAAGTAATTTACGACAGTAGCTCACTTTAGTCCATGGCTTGGTTCCCTAAGCCTAAAGAGGCTTGGCTTTCCCGAAAAACTATAGGTCCTGGAGCAGCATGACTTTTGTGTCCTTGTTCCTTAATACACTAGCATGCATAATGCGGTTAGTCCGTTTTTATGGTCATATAGATAATCCTTGGTAAGAAACCCTTTCCGACTAATATCCCCTTTTCTATGATCACCTCTTTTATGGACAAATTGTCCTGCCCAGTGCGTTTCTGCTAAAGAGGAGTTTTACTATAATTGAGGATAGATGTTATTCGGGTGTGCTGTAAAATTAGAAAATAGCGAATAGTCGTTAAGAGGTTTTCATCGCTATTTAAACTATATGATTTTTGAAAGAATTTTTAAAATCATAGATTATTCAAGAGTTTTTATTATTTAAATAGGCATAGGTGAAAAGAAATTAAATGATGCGAAATTAAGAATAAAATCTATCATTTTACTGTACCGCTTTATTAAAAGAAAGTTTAAGCTAAAACTTAGAGTAGGAGGGAGCTTGCTGGGAGAAAAATCTGGAGAAGAGATATTAGCTGAACAGAAAAACAATAAAAATATAATAAATTGGAAAGAGATTTGAAAGCAATGAGAAATTAATAAAACTAAACGCTTGTAAATGAGTCATGGAAAAAAATAATCCGATTGCACGTGCCAATAATTAGAAAGTTTTAATAACGGGGTTAATTATTTAAATTTTCGAAACAATTACTTATTTTTATTGTATACAAAATGAAAGAACAATTTAGTATCATTTAGCCGCCATATTTTCTAATAAAATATGTTCCTATTACAGAAACAACTAAAACATTTAAAAGGCAAGAAAAAATTCTAGAAACTAATTTTTCTCACCAAGTTAAATTTTTTGTGTTAACGGTATAAACGGACCGTAATGCTTTAAACTATATTTACTTTCTGCTTAATGCTCAAACGATAAGTGTTTCTCTTCATACAAGCTATTATTGTTTTTTTAAAAACTTGTTTTAACCTGTAAACCAGGGTTTTATTAAGGGCCTGTTTATCTGCTGGTCTGACTATTGATTAATTGCATGATTGTATTTCATGGGCCAAGGATAGCAAAGGTTATGCTATGCTCCTTTATTAGAGAATAAAGTAATGCTATGTGGTTTAAAAATCATTATAGAAGTAAAATGAAGGCTTAATTTAGATATTTACATTCTTATGCAAAAGCTTCAACATGAAAAATATACTACAGATTAACCAAATGGGAGTTAGGAGGCATGTTGTATAACAGAACCATTACATTTTTTTATTGTACTAGTACTAAGGGCTTATAAATTAACATTGGTACCGGTTTTAACTCATAATACACTCTATAACAAACACTCAAGGTGCAAAGAAGGAGTTGTCCGATTGTAATGAAATTTCGTATGCAAAGACATTTTGACCGAACATGCAAATGATTAAAATTTGGTGTCCAATGAATGAATAGCGGGAACTGCGCATTCAGCAGGTGTATATAAGGAGCGATTCTCAATATGTGGTCAAAATTTCTGTTGCATTTTGACTGCGGATATCTTACGTCGACTGTAACAATGCCTCTCCGAAAGATTCGTGCTCATTACGAGCATATGTCAGAGTTTGAAAGAGGTCGTGCTATCGGATTGAAAGAGGCTGGTTGGACGAATCGAAGAATCGCTGGACATGTGGGTCGAAGCGATGCGGCGATTGGACGGTGCTGGCAAGAGTGGGTCAACAACGGCAGATGTCAGCGTCGGGACGGCAGCGGTCGACCTAGAGTTAAAACAGAACGGGAAGACAGAGCGATTGTCAGAGCAGCTGTCACAGCACCGGATTCGTCGTTATCAACTATCCAACGTGTGGCCCGCACACATGTGTCCAACATGACCCTCTGCAGACGACTGAGAGAGCGGAATTTACGCTCGCGCCGACCGTTACGCCGCTTACCTCTCACGCCTTTACACCGTCAAGTCCGATTACAGTGGTGCCGGGCTCGATCAACTTGGAACTGCGCTGACTGGGGACGTATAGTCTTTAGTGACGAGTCCCGTTTCCAACTGTGTCCTGACGACAACCGCAGACGTGTCTGGAGACGTCCAGGGCAGCGTGGGGATCCTGCCCTTACTATCGCACGCCACACATGCCCACAACAGGGCGTTATGGTCTGGGATGCCATCTCCTTTGATAGCCGGGCCGCACACGGCACGTGTTGCTATGAATTGTCTTCAAGCTTGCCCAACACTTCCTTGGCAAGCTAGATCTCCTGATCTCTCTCCCATAGAGCACATTTGGGACGCTATGGGAAGGCGATTGCAACCATCCAGGAATGTTGACGATTTAGCCCGACAGTTGGAGACAATAATGATGAAATATACATAACGTTTTTTGGCATAGTTACAAGTTTGTAAAATGGTTCGACGCACGTTTCGAGAAAACAAAGATATCTCTCAAGGTTACTTTTTCCAAAATATTATCTCATAAGGAAAAGAAACACATGAATATATATAAGCATGCATACATGAGTATGAATAAATGAAATGTATGTATGAATGAATGAATGAGTGATGAATAAATTAGATGTATTAATATATGAATATCTATATGAGATGTATTAATATATAATGAATAAATGAAAATGCATGAATATATGAGTATCCATATATATCAAATGTATGATATGTATGAATATATGAGTATCCATATATGATATGTATGAATATGAGTATCCATATATGAGATGTATGAATATATGTATCCATATATGATAATGAATATCCATATATGATATGTATGAATATATGATATCCATATATGATATGTATGAATATATGAGTATCCATATATGATATGTATGAATAATATGTAATGTATCATGATATGATGTATGAGTATCCATATGATAATACGTACGAGTGATAAATGATATGTATGAATATGATGATTATGTAATGAAATGATGGTGATCATACATGAGCATGATTAAATGAAATATATGAATGAATGAAGGAATGAATGAATGAGTATCCATATATGATATGTATGAATAAATGAAATGTATGAATATATGAGTATCCATATATGAGATGTATGAATATATGAGTATCTATATATATATGAGATGTATGAATATATGAGTATCTATATATATATGAGATGTATGAATATATGAGTATCCATATATGATATGTATGAATAAATGATATGTATGAATAAATGATATGTATGAATAAATGATATGTATGAATAAATGATATGTATGAATAAATGAAATGTATGAATATATGAGATGTATTAATATATGAGTATGAATAAATGACGTGTATGAATAATGAAAAGTTGCTATATTTAACCCAACCTGGATGTGGTCATTGCATATCACATGCTGTTGCAACCATGGAATTTAAAAAAATTGTGAACAAAACTTAATAGTAGGCTATTTGAAAATGCATTTATTGTAATTAGAAAAAATGTGAATAAAATTTCATGAAATGTATTTTATTTCATGAAGTTATGTAACCATAAATTGTGGATTAATTGTTGAATTATGCTCTTTATTTAAAAATGAGAAAAATTAAACTGTGTACATCTCAGGAAAGTCCTGAAAGTGATACAGTACAAAAAAAGAAAAGAGTGAAGCAAAGCAATTGATCACAGTGGGAACATTTTAAGAATGACAGATTTTTGCAATTATCTCGGCTGCAATTGTTATATTCAATTTCAAAAGAAATTTCCTCAACATTTTTGAATTTTCCGGGATCATGATCGCTATAACAGCACCTAAACCAAGCATATTGTAATATAGGGCGATATTTTTTAGACTGTAATTGATTGTGAACCAAAGAATGCATTTTTATTATCTCATTTCGATGTCGTATGTCAATATCCATTTCATCGATTGCTATTTTATTGGTTATTTTTTTGTACAAATTTTTTATATTGTCGAAAGAAATAAACATCCAGCGGTTGTATGAGGGATGTTGCTTTGGGGGGTATTTGCAAGGATATACAATTTTCCGGAAAATCTTAATAAGTGTTTGGGTCTGTACTACCTGTCCATGAGTTTAGTAAAACACAGGAAGGAGGAGACATGATGGGTTTCATACAACATTCTACCCACTTTCTCATTTTGATTTTGTCCATTTTTTCCGACTTGGAGCATGTAATATATAAGTTTGAAGGTTGAAATAAATTCGTTTTGAAACGTTGTTAATCGTTGAACAGTCGGGCCAAATGTTTCCTCAGCTTCTCTTAAACGAAGTAACATTTTCCCTGTCAGTTCCCCATTCATTGATATTATTGGCATTATTGTATATGAATGTGTTCTGCCAAAATCAGACCCTATTAAAGAAAATGTCTGTTTTTCACCTTTATGCGATAGCTGCCTTTAATTTGGAAGAAAATAATTAAAACCACTTTGATCAGAGTTAAAAATTTGTTGGGGGATAATATTAGCAGTAACATTTCTCGTTATCAAAATAAATTCTATGGCACTATCTTCTATATTACCCATATTCTGGGTGTATATTTGAGTGATATATTTTGTTACTTTCCGCGCAACTATTTTGTTTTGGCTCTTAAAATTATCTATAAAATTATCGGAACATTTAAAATCCTCAAATCCTAACTCTTGGGATTTCAGGATCGCCCATCTTTTCAAATCTATATCATGAACAGGTAAATAATTTTCCCTAGCTTTTGTAAATCTGGCTAACATTTCATTTTTTATTATTTTATACTTTTCTATATTTGTGCCCATATTTGATATATATTTTCTAAACCTCGAAATATAAGTAGGGTATTTTACTGTTGGATATCTCCTGTTTGTTTTCTGGAATTTATTTTTTTGACAACTGTCAAAATACTGAACAATTGTTTGCATATTTTCTAAACTGAATTCATTTGCCAATTGATCGCCCTTTACAGTACAGTTATAATATTCGTCACCGACTATACTAATATCACTTTCTTCGTCGATACGGAAATCACAATTGTCTTCAAAATCTAAACTGATATTTTCACTGACATTGTTATTAAAAATTATGTTTTCGATTTTCGACAATACTTCCCGACTTTCCTCAAGTTCTTGATCAGTTATTAACGACGGAAGCGTGTCGTATTTATTAACGACCAAATTCAAAACGGATTGAATTATGTTCACTATATTTTTCATTTTCTCACAATCGGAAACTCGTACAACTATATTGACGTTACACTTGCGGACGAGTTTATATAGCTAGTGGAATGCGAAACTTAAATGTCCCGCCAACTCTTCAAAATTGTCGCCAAATTCGCCAAATATCTATGCTAAAAGTTCATTTTTCATATTAATTTTTTTATACTGTTTAAATTAGCTGAGACATAATTTTTTATTTTTATCCGTTAAATACGATGATCCTTCATAATCTTACCGACTTCAAACCTGTTTTTGCTCACATACAGTGCGATTAAAAAATATCAAACCTGGAGTAAAAGTGTCATTTTTGGACTTCAAATATTCATAAAAAATTGTCATGTCATTTTTGCAGACAAATGATTACATATTCGTGATCAGGAAGTCAAGCACTATCATCTTCCATAGGTCTGATATCAAAATGCAGTGAACAGCGAAAGGGGTTCCCTTGTTAGTATATAATACACCTTCACATGTGATAATCTATGATTACAAATGTCAAATAAGATACAGCAGTAGCAAAAATTTTAAAGCTACATAGATGTCGCCTTTATTTTATATAGAAATATATAAACAAACAAAAAATAATTGTTAAATGACATTAAGTAAAAAACATTTATAAAGTTTGCGGTCACATAAATACGTAAATTTCTGTCAAAGATCGTTTCTATAATTGCATATTCATAACTAGAATCTTTCATTTATGCACGTTTTTCTATGACGCCTGTATGCTTCCTTGCTCCTACATTGCACATTTTATCTAGTTCTTTATATTTTGGCATAAAATAATTATACAGTGAAAATTTTCTAAATAATACTGCTTATAGCGATATTTTCAACCAGATCCAATAGATACAGAGCATATCATTTTCAAGCATGTTTATAATATTAAATTTTCTACTGTAATAGTTTTTCTCGATACCTTGAGTATCACTATAGATAAATTTCACTGTTCGTTATTTTATATTACAGTTCATTTCATCACAAATACATTATACTTTATCATGGATATAAATATATTTTTCAACTATATGTGCTTTACTTTCAGAAAAGATAATTCGTCATATTGTCTATAATTTCAAATATCTCACCTTTTATTTATTGTTTCAGCAAAGTACCATACGCTTCTTGTTAATATTTGCAAATTTGAATATATTGTTTCAAAAATTGTGATATATTGTTAGGAATGTTAATTATCCGCTTGTTTAGAGAAAAAAAATAAAACATTGTTACAAATTACAAGAACGATCAATAATGTATTATAAAATATTGGGAAAATTGTCTGATTAAAAAAGAAAGTTTTAGCTAAAATCACCTCTCAAAAGCCAATTATCTAAAAATTTTTGGGCCAAAATTCGTAATGCCAATATCTCTGCAATAAGACACTTTCTAATGAAGAAACATTGTTCAATAGCGAAATGATGTCCTCTGCGTCGTATTTTGCCGTACTGGTGATGAGTTTAGCTTTCAGTTTCTACCAGTTACCTTATCCATGGGATTTTTTGCGAATAGAAACTGTATCACCCCTTCGATTTACAGTTAATATCATTTCATACTGTGTCCTTTTCTCCATTTTCTCCTATAAAACGGTTAATTTATTCCTCAGGTGCGTAAATCAAGGACGGTATAATGAGATTAGTAAATTCTGGAAAGTTACGTGCAGTGTAAGTATTTCTCCAACTTTCTTATACATGTAAATTCGAGTCACTTAAATAAACCAAATCTTTTAATTATCCTTTTAATTTTGCAATTGTTTTAGGGATTTGGTTTTATAAGCGCAAAAGTAGCATGGGGCATTCTTCTGGCGATGACGTATTTTCTTACTTGCAGCTACTACCCTTGGTTTGTAGCAGCAGAAATAGCATTGTTTTGCTATATGGAAAGGTTTGCCCGATGGAGTGACTTAGAATTTGAGATGAAGAAAAGCACATCCGATTCGTTATTGAAAGATCAGGTGATATTGCGGAAAGGAAGTGATCATCCATACAAGCCTGTTTTCCTTTCAGAAACATTCGAAGATAAAACTTCACTATCAGCCACTCGCTCATCTTCAGTTCCAGCAAGTTTCACACCTTCTGGGATTTCAACAGATACTCAGACAAACCCTGCTCCAATAAGTTTATCGGCTTCAGTTCAAGCAGTAAATCTACCTTCCACAAATTACGCTGAGACTCAAGCCGATTTTGCTCCTCGATCGTCTTCTAATGAGATTCAAATACGCAATCTGACCTCATTGAATTCCGTTGAAACTCAAGCCAGTTATTCTCCATCAACTTCGTCTTCTGGGGTTCAAGTACTTCTACTACCATATGCAAACTCTGTCCAAACTCAAGCTGAATATTTTCCTTTGATTCTTCCCAGTGTAGTTCAATCGGACTTTCCAGTCCCATTATGTTCCGTTGACGCCCAAGCGAATTATTTTCCATCAGCTTCATCTGTTGCGATTCAAGCAAACTATTCATCTGCAATGTGTTCTGTTGAAACTCAATCAATGGCATATCCTTCGACTTCCTTAACTGCAGTTGACGCAAACTATTCACCTTCGACAGGCTCAGTTGAGACTCAAGCAAACATCCTTCTACCGTCTGCTACAGCTGAAGTTCAAGCAAATATTCTCATGCCGTCAGCCTCGGCTGCCGTTCAAGCAAACTATATTCCTTCGATTGATTCAGCTGCAGTTCAAGCAAATCTAAGATCTTTGACTAATTCGGCTGCAGTTCAAGCAAATCTTAGACCTTCGACTGATTCAGCTGAAACGCAGGCAAATGTTTTTCCATCTTCTGACACAACTGCAGTTCAAGCACAACCTTCTATTTCAATGTGCTCGATTGGGTCTGAAGCATATTTTTTGCCACTAGCCACTTTCCAAGATGTAGAAACGACACCCTTTGCCATGACGCTTTCAGAATCAACTCAAACTATTTATATACCATCAAATGTGCCAATGGAGACTCAAACTTTATCAATTCCAAGCGCGCCGCTGGATATTCCATTAATGACATCAACATCTTCTCAATCCATTTATCTCCCATCTACCACGGAAACTTCCTGCCAAGCATGGTACCAGCCATTGACTTCCTCGATTGAAACTCAAGCAGATTATCTACAATTGTCATCATCAATTGGAATTCAAGCAGATTACGCACAACCTGCACAAGTCTCACCAGATATATATCAACCACTAACTTTTACATCTTCGGCGCAGACTAACAAACTCCCCTCATTATCCTCGGCTGCAATTCAAGCAGATTATTTTCTACCATCATACTCTGCAAGCACTGAAGTTAACCACGAGACACCTACAGAATCGACCGCAGCACAAACTCTTAACGAGTATGAAGAATATTTTGGAAGGAAATACGGTTCAATAGAAAAGACAAGGCATGAGCCAAGAAAACAAACTTATTTAAGTACACGATCTGAAAGCTATGTAACCAGCAGCAGACCCAAATATTCAGAGTTTGAAAGTGTGGAAGATGAAAATATCTTTCCTGAAACTCTATCTTTTTTGTCTACGTTGTCAGATAGCGTTACTAATTACTTCAAGCGAGATTCTATTGAAAAAATCGTATCATATGCGCAGCATGATTTTAAACCTCCAGTTGTAGATGCCATGGATGTTCAAATTTCAAAAGAGCACGATAGTCTTTCAAATTTCAAAAATGAGAAAGATGAAGTTTTCTTTCCCGAAACTCCCTCTCTTATTTCCAAGATGTTAACTAGCGTTACTGATTATTTGGGAAAAGATTCTCTTAACCAACCAACGTCAGATTCCCCAGAGAATTTCCAACCTCCAGCTAATGATGACATGACATATGACGAAGATTCACACTTCGAAACTGAGAATGGGAAAATCTTGGCTCCCGAAATTCTCCCTGCTGTGTCCAATCTTCCAACAGATATTGCAAGTGATTTTGAAGAAGAGAATATTGAAAAATCCATATCAGTTGCACAAAAAGATTTCAAAACTCCATCAATTTTCGATATGGCACATGATGCACAATCAAATCTCGAAAATGAGGAAGATGAAATTATTGTTCCAGAAACTCCCTCTATTTTATCCAAGCTTTCAAATAATATCGCCAATTATTTTAAGAGAGATTCTATTGAGCAAACTTTGTCAGATTCACAACATGGTTTAATAACTCCATCTATGGATGATATGGAACACGATGCACATTTGCATTTCGAAAATGAGAAAGATGAAATTTTTGTTCCCGAAACTCCATCTGTTTTATCCAAGCTGTCAAATAATATTACCAATTATTTTAAAAGAGATTCTATTGAACAACCCTTGTCAGAATCTCAACAAGGTTTCAAAGCCCAATCTACAGACGATATGGAATATAACGTGCCTTCAAGTTTTGAAAGCAAGGAAGATGACATCTCTGTTCCCAAATCTCCATCGCTTATATCTAAGTTGTCAAATAGCGTCATTAGTTTTTTAAAGAGAGATTCTGCTGACGGGAGAACTGAAATTTATTTTAAAGCACCATCTGTAGACGATATGGAGTATGATATTTCTGATAAAGACGAAGACACAGATTATGAAAATATAGAAAAGGGAAAATCTTCTGCAGATAAGATTCGAACAGCATCAAGAGGACCTAGTATATTGGGCCGATTGTTTGGATTTACTGAAACATCATCAGAAACAGCTGTTGACGCGTCCGATAAAATGCCTTCACGTAATGGACCAGCACTTCAAAAAATTCAGGAAGAGAAAATTAAACCGAAAAGGTATAGTCAAAAATATATTATTATAATTGGTTAAGGATATGATTATGGGGAAAAGCACGAAGTTATTAACGCAACGAAATTTTTTATGCTTCTTTAATTTAAACTGAAAGATACAAAACTGCTAAACCAATGTTAAAACTATACTATATTTACGCATATTGATTTCTTAATAATTTATATTTTAATATCTTGCTCAGATTCTGAAGGGAATTTTAGTTCTAGCATACTCCTCTTAAAGTTTATATAAATTTTTTGTAAAGTATAAAATTATTCATAAAATACTATATAAGTTTTCGGTCTCATCCAATTTGTGATAAATACCCACAGTTTTCAAATGAGTAAGAGCGCAATTCTCACCGATTTTTCCGAATAGATGACCAATCTTCTACCAGTCGGTTACGTATGTTTGCCGCCGGATTTTTCACATCTATACACTCGCGTACTTACTTACACAATTCCTATAAAATTTCTGTGGTGTGCGTATAACGTATTTTTTAATCTATTCAGCTACAGGGAGTATTTTGAATTTTTTTTTACTTCATTTCTTGTTTATATAATTTCTCTTTTTCATCTTATTCATTTCTTCTAAATATATTGGAAAATTACGTTACAACGAGCACTCTTAAAACGCAAACTGGGCATAATGTCATTAATTGACTCTGTGAAATATTCAAAGAACCTACATTTTATATTTGTTATAGAGGTTCGACCTAGATCATTCGAGACTTCCTTTCCCACGTTATTTAAAATTTTAAATATGCATTTAAATTTAATAAGAAAACAGGGATGAGAGGGCAAACTCTTTTTAGACTGCTTGATGTGCTGGGATTTCCAAACGAAGAGAATCGGTGATATCACTACCTTGAGGAAGGAAGTGCCTACTCAAATAGTATCAATACTGATGATTCTATCCGTAAGAATCATAGAGACTTCTATGGTGGTGGTGTTGATGGAATATCATCCTGGGATTAAGTTGAAATAATTGCATGCACACAAAAGGTTGAAAATCACATTCCTAATTGATGTTTTTGGAAATTATTACAAGAAGCATGACGTGGATTTTACATAGAGCCTCCCTTTTTCTTCAGTCCTCTTTCTATTGGACTCTACCATTATTGAGCGTTCACGATAAATTGAAATTTCTACTACCAAATGAAACTGTCTTTTTATAACCAATGGTTAAAGTAATGGTGTCTTTCTAAAAAGCAGTTATTTGAACGTACGTTTGAAAGATTAAGGGATGACAACTATTCAACATAACCGGCCGAGTATAATTAATTTCTAGAAGATCTTTATCATAAAGCAGAACATCGATGTTGTAGGGACAAGTTCAATGGAGGAGACGTTAAAATTTACACCTTCAAAGACTTTATGGCCATAATGTCTTTTCCTCTGACTGATTTCTCCTATTTTTAAGTTATTAAATTTTACCATTTTATAAAGTTAAATAAATTAATTATAATCAGTCTTTACGAATAAGATTTCAAAAACTAAATATATATTATATTATTGGGTATAATGGTGAATCTGAGAAGAGTGGCCCCCGAGTGTGGTACTGTAATCCCAGCAAAGAATATATTTATTTTCATAAACCTAACATAATATCTAATCAAATATGTTTTGTATTTTTATATTCACGCATTTAATTTCTTTGCAGAATTAGGCAGAAATTAAATTTAACAGTTTAAAAGTTTAAAGGGGAATAATGAACGTATGTCTATGGCATTTTTCCGTGTAGACTCTACTAGGAAAAGATACCATATCAAAGCCTAAAATGCATACATCAGATTTAACTTTCACCCTTTCATATCATTTTTAAATTTTTTAGCCGACTTGTTACTGAACAATTTTCAAAACGTTTCCATAAAGTTAAATGTACACTTCGTTGCGGAAATATGTAAATTCGATCAAATATTTAGATTATTTTCTACTTTGTGTATCGCACTGCGATGAATCGATGGTAACGCGGCCACATAGCATGTCTTTAATCTGGGTTCCGACGGTGTGGAAAAACACTTACCAACTAGCTGCTCACTGTAATCCTGTGTTTGATTCTTCAGATTATAAGAGGTTGGGTTTCCTCGAGAAAATTGCCGACTAGCTGCTCACTGTATTCTTGTGTTTGGTTCCTCAGGCTATAAGAGATTGGGTTTCCTTGAGAAAATTACGGACTAGCTGCTCACTCTAATCCCGTGTATTGTTTCTTAGGTTATAACAAGTTGGGTTCCCTTAAGAGAATTGCCGACTAGCTTCGCACTTTAATCTTGTATTTGGTTCCTCAGGTTATAAGACCTCCTGGTTTCCTGGAGGAAATTGCCTAATATCTGCTCACTGCAATCCCGTGTGTGTGATTCCTTAGGTTAAAAAAGATTGGGTTTCCTCGAGAAAATTACCGCCTGTCGGCTCAGAGTAGAGGGACGTTTGGTTTCGTAGGCCATGAGAGATTGGGGTTCCTCGAGAAAACTTCGTCCAACGTCTACACGGTGCCGCAACAGTAACACATCTATCCATAGGGCCTTAAGTCTGGTTTGACGGCCAACGATATTGTAGAATTCGTGACATAAACTGGGGTTTAGTTCTTTTGGCGGCAGAGGTTTGGTTTCCTCGGGAAACTGAAGGTTTTGCGTAGCGTGACTACACTGTCCTAACGCAGTAAATATATAAACATATCTGTTGTATTCACCGAAATACTAAAGCCGTCATAGTTAACGTGGAACACTTATCTCAATGAACAGATAGTCATGACATCTACTAATGCCGACGAATTATTCCCATGAAGTGAAGGTAAATTCATGTACCGCAAATTATAGTTAAATCCATGTAGGCCTATATGGATGCTGCCTAAAATAATAAAATTATGTCAAACGAACTTTTCTTCGTTTCCAAAAAGATATAGAGTAAAACAGGTTCATCCAACCTCGCCTATCATGTTATGAATATATATCGTTATCAACATATAACGATACCTCCCACGGTTCAAAAAGATATAGAGCATACCAAACTCAACTTTACCAGTAACATATATTTCCCCCGATCCTACCTGAGACAATAAATGTATCTATAGCGAGTTTTCCGCATTTCCCAAAGATATAGAGTATAACACGTTCCTTCAACCTAGCGTATGATGATATATAAACACGTAACGATGCCTTTCGCGGTTGCAAAAGATATAAAACATGCCAGATTCAACTTTGCGAGTTACAATATATTTTCCCGTTCCGTAGAGTTTCGTTGTAGACAGATTTTACTCTCTCTCTCTCTCTCTCTCTCTCTCTATATATATATATATCTGTTGCTGAAGCAAAGGTTTAATGCATTAAAACAATATCCCGCACATTTTCCATTACCAAACCACTCATTTAACTTTGATGATCATTTTATATTGCAATCACTCCTTACGAAACCCAAGCACTACGCAAGCAGTCCTTGTCTCATTTCATTCTAAGAATAGAAGCAGATAGAATAGAAGCAGATCTTTGCGCTGTCCGTAGTACCACCAACTGTATAATTAGGTTTGTTAACAAGCTTCGCATTTGCATATGGTGACCTCAGCAACTGCAAATTCTTGGAGTTTACCCTAATGGCGGCGGCTGAGATATTTCTTTCCGACTAGCTAAGACGATGTCAAAATCTAGCATGTTACTTAAAGTTTGTTTTATGTATAGCTTTTTCTATTTGCATTTGTATTGTGTTACTTAAATGTTACGTAATTTTGCGACAGTATATTTTGCAACGTTCATGCCGCTGGTCACTAACTATATGATTGTCATATATATATAGCACAGAATGACGTAAATACAATTTAAATTTTGTTGTAGCCAATGATTTACCGTATCAAATAAGCTATTTTAAGAAAAGATACAAAAATATAAACCCATATATTGCCTCCACGACGCTCATGACATGTAAAGTTTTGATTATTGGTACGACGTCTTTTTTGAGATAATCATCCTTATTGCTTACACGTAGCCCACGATATTGGAATCTATTTCTACAGATATTTTAATTTTCAGGCTTAAACACCATATGCGTATTTTTACTAATTGTTACAACTTACTGTCTCTGATGTATAGCTATAAATACTTATAGTATATGGATGAAAAAGGCTACTTTAGGCATTAATATTCCCCCTCAAAACTAGTAGTTTCTTTGCAAAAAGCAGAAATTATACAGCACTGCTGCGATACTCAGTATTAAACCATTTCTCCCTACATCATAAATTGAGCTATAATCCATTTGAATTTACTACGGGAATTCAAATGATACTTCTTATTTCCAACAATGATTAGAACAACGGTTATAAGTTATGGTATTCGTATTAGGTTTTACTTATCTGCCAAAAATATTCTGATCACATATTATATAACGAGATTTTTAGGTATGTTATATATATATCATCATCATCATCATATTCAACCATTATCTATCCACTGCTGGATGAAGGTCTCTCCAAATGCTTTCCACACAAGTCTATCCTGAGCAATTCGCTTCCACGTCACCCCAACCTGTTTTCTTATTTCATCCACCCATCTAGTTTGAGGACGTTTTCTAGGTCTTCGGTGGTCTCTTGGAATCCAGTTCAGAATTTCTGTTGTCCATCGTTGATCAGTTCTTCTTGCAATATGCCCAGCCCATCGCCATTTCAGTCCTTTTACTTTAACAATGATGTCCTCTACTCTAGTTTGCTCTCTCACCCAAGTGTTTCTTTTTCGATCTCTCCTAGTTATTCCAAGCATGCACCTCTCCATGCTCCTTTGCGTTGTCTGTAACTTTCGTATTGCTCCAACTGTTAGACTCCATGTCTCTGATCCATAAGAGAGGACTGGCAATACACACTGGTTGAAGACTTTTCTTTTTAGACATAAAGGCAATTTCCCCTTCAGGATAAAACTGTTTCTTCCAAATGCACTCCAGCCAAGTTTAATACGTCTGTTGAGTTCTTTCATAATGTTGCCATCCATTGAAATCAGCTGGCCAAGGTAAATATATGAATCAGCAATTTCTAGCTCAATGTTGTCAACTTGTATTTTTGTTTCCTTTACAAAATGCGCTGAACACGACCTTTTAGTTTTTGCTTCTTCAATTTTCAGCTTCTGCAAATTCGATGAGTTGATCGCCACGTTCATTCCTTTCCCCATATCCATATTTACCAACCGATGTCTCTCCTTGTTCCTGTTGTCCAATTCTTGCATTAAAATCCCCCATGATGAGCTTGATGTGTTGTTTCCCCTTGGTGTGTAACTGTTTGATTTCTTCATAAAATTCTTCAACCTCTTCGTCGGTATGGCTTGATGTTGGTGCATATACCTGTACTATCTGAAGTTGGTATCGCTGGGTTAGTTGAACAACGAGCCTCGCTGCTCGATCTGACGTGCTTTCGACTTCAAGAAGGTAGTCTTTAATTCTTTTGTTGATTAAGAAGCCAACACCACTTGTTCTTCCAGTTTCCGTTCCTCTATAATAAAACAAATGTCCACTTTTAAGTTCCACCAACTCTTCACCTTTTCTTCTAACTTCACTGAGTCCTACAATGTCCCATTTGATCTTTTCAAGTTCCTCTTCCAATTCCTGAAGTTTTGCTTCAGAAGCAAGGGATCGTCCATTATACGTTGCCAAGGTCAATAACAAACGGCAGCCTGGGCCATTCCAGTGATTCTTAGCACCCCCTGCTTTCATGCCACACTGACCGCTGCCTTGATCAGGAGCACTCCAGCACCTGGAGACTAGGGGCCATGGTTTCTGGTGTGTCAACATAATGGAGGAATTAGCCATAATTTCACCACGCTGGCTAGACGGGTTGGTGAATTAGCCCTCCCCTTCCGCCTTTCTATCCGTGTAGCAAATATTAATTTGCCACATAAATAGAAAGCTCAGCCTGCACCACTTGAAGGCGGGGTAGGACACTAGGTTACTGGCCTGGCCGGTTCCACACATCGTCACATACGTTCAGCGTGTGGGTCTCCTTCCAGTTAGATACCAGCAACCCTTTTGCAGGCCATATATATATATATATATATATATATAGTAAATTAATAATAAGGAAAATATGAAATAACACAACATATAGCATCCATCCAGAGAAAAGATATAGAAAGCGACAAATGCAGACACTGTCATGCGGCATCGGAGACAATCCAACACGTGATGGCAGGATGCAAGATCCTTGCGCAGTCAGACTACAAACATAGACACGATCAAGTAGCGAAAATAGTCCACCAGAAATTGGCAGCGAATGCTGGCTTTCTGACAGAAAAATGCCCGTACTACAAATATGAGCCAGAGACCGTGCATGAGAACGAAACACACAAGCTTTACTGGGATAGAGCAATCATAACAGACAAGACAGTCCCACATAACCGTCCTGACATAACCCTCGTCGATAAATCGAATAAGACCACGTACTTAATCGACATAGCAGTACCCAACACCAATAACATACAGACAACCTACACAACGAAAATCACCAAGTACCAAGATCTCAGACATGAAGTACGAGATATATGGGGTATGGAAAAGATCCTCATCATCCCGTTAGTCATCTCAGCAACAGGGATAGTACCAAAAACGCTTGCGACGAATTTGGAGATACTCAACATTGACCCAAACACCTACATTGAAATACAAAAAGCCACAATCCTAAACACGTGTCACATTGTCAGGAAGTTTCTAGACATGGCACATTAAGAAGTGATGTAAAAAGAGGCTTGGGAACATGGCGCTCTGCCCGTCCCAAAGCCTGTTTCCGCCAAGAATGGGCGAGG
>QLNU02015270.1:51158086-51192884 GCA_006491805.2 Dysdera silvatica | reverse complement strand
AATTTGTATATTGCAAAAGTCTTTTAGAGGAAAGGAGTAGTTGTTTTCTTACAGGATATGATTGAAATCAAGCTGATCAAAAAATTTTTTGGGAAGCTTATTACACAATACTCTCTTGGCCACCGATCAAAGTTGGTTGTTAAAATATTCCTATTCTTGCTAAGTGATAATATATATTTCCTACACCTAGTGTTTCTTTTTCATTTTCCACTTATTATGCTATTTTCGTTAACTTCTCTCCGTTTCTCATCTTAAATTGTTGGTTTTTAATCACTTGCTGTATTTTTGTGTTTTCTATGAAGTACATTTAAGTTTATTGGCAGTGAAAATTTTTGCTAATTCACTGGTAATTATATTGATTTTTATTTTCTATGTTGTTACTGTGTTTCTGATATCTCTATTTCTGTCCATTTCCCGTCATTTCAATTTTATGTAACTTCTTATAATTTTAAAAATACTATTTTCATTATAAAAAATGCACTTGCAGTTCATACGCAGCGACCTTTTATAAATTACTTATATTTCTTTTCATTTAATTTATTTAATTTTTTAATTCCTTTAATATATAAGTATGCATATATATATTTGTTGTTATGTTGTTTGCATTTTCCTTATTATTGATTTGCTGTTAGCATGCTGGAAAGGGATGCGTTGCACCTACTCCCGTGTCGCTATTATCTCATATTGCCTCCTTCTTTTCTATTCTTCTTAATTTTTCTTCCTTATGCATGTTTTCTCAAAAAAATAAATAAATAAATAAATAAAAAATTATATCACCATGAATACAAGCAACTCTAATGATCTCGTGGCTCATGGTCCGTCTCGCGCCCAAACAAGGGGCCCTGAATTTGACCTTGTGGCGGCGGCCGGTTCGGTTAATAAGCTACCGTTACAACTGTTAATTAAAGAACTTTCTACTCATTACCAAAAGCTGCCTAAGTTTATACATTGTACCGATAAAAGGTGCGAAACCTGTGTCGTGGCCAATGTAGCCAAATAGGATATACAGGTTTTAAATTCTGCAAATAACGTGACTGTGTATATTGCATAGAATGCTAGGAATGTGGACTTCGTTACATTCATTACACTGGGACCCAAATTGACATCAAGATAAATGGACACAGACACGCTGTAAAATCTTCAGAAAAACCTGTGAATAGAAAGACTTCGAACTGCAACATTTTCAAGTGCATTCTTTTGAAAACATCCGCATAACAATCTTTAAGATCGTCGGAAATGAAATGTATAGTATACAGCAAGAAAATATTTTTATTGCAGCTCTTTTCGCCATCTACCCATATGGTTTAAATAGCTTTTTCAACGGCGAGAACTTCAGCAGAAAGTTGGAAAATCGGTGTATTTATAATATCTGCAAAATTTTTTCTACCACAAGACCTTGATTTGGGAAAGAGGAGGAGAGGTAAATTGAAAACGAACAGCTTTGATTTACAGGAGTTTCGCATCTGGATCAAAGGCGTCGATAAAAAACGTTTCTGCTCTAATGTCATCTGGGAATGTTGAAACTTCACTTTTCCCTTAGAAACAAAAACTTAAAGTACTTTTTTGAAAACTTGACTTTCCGATTTAAAAACATACAGCTCGAAGTGTTGCTTAAGGATCTTGGTAAATTTAAATTATCACTTAGCAATAATAGGAATATTCTAACAACCAGCTTTGATCAGCGGTCAAGAGAGTATTGTGTAATCAGCTTCAAAAATAAATTTTTTGAACAGATTGGTTTCAATCATATCCTGTCCGAAAACAACTACTCCTTTCCTCTAAAAGATGTTTGCAATATACAAATTATATTTAAATATGAAAAGCACTCAAAAGCTCTCTCTGCAATTACATTCAGTTTGGCAAAAACCTGGACATCGAATGTGATGTTTGTTTCTGTGAAAAAAAGGAATATAGAAACTTCATCGATAAAAAATTCTGGCATATCATTATAAGTGAACTTAGAATTTTCAGAAATGACGCTTTCCATAATCTTTTGGAAAATGGAGCCAACTAACACCCCAATAAAAAATTCAGTATCGAATTTTAACTAAGAGTCTCCAGGAAGAAATTCGTATATTTATCCTAAAAGTTGCTCTTAAATATAGTTGTCTGGCGGAAAGTTTCAGTGAGTGGTTGCACAGGGTCGCCTCTATGGTGGATGGAAAAATAAAGGGTTTTGATAAAAATACCAACGTTGGGAACGACCTCTCCTCTTCATTGAAGAAACAAAAGAAGCCAATATTAAGTTTATCACCTCTACCATTGACAAAGCCAGGCAAAAACTTTTGTATTGTGTGTAAAATATTTTACACAAAGAAGCACTTATTACTGAATACCATTCTGACTCCACTTTCAAAGAATTCAGAATTGTTCGGCGATATTAATATATTTAAAAAAACGTTGTATTGGCCAGCACAAGAGGTTGAATTTACCTACTGAACGTTTCAATTTTCCGTACCATTTCGTCAATGTAAAATTCCGTAAAAAGCCCGTTGGTTTTAGATTTATTACTTGCAGATCTTCGGCTTATAATAAATCTACTGTCGGTGCATTTCAATGTATCCTCAAGCGCATTCTACCTAAGAGAAAATCGGAAAAGGATTCCTTCAATATCTACAATCGCTGAGAAGTTTTAAATTAGAATTAACTCCTGTAACATACGAGAGATAGATACATTTGCTTTTGAGCATATGTTTACAAGTTTGCCGTTATAACATGACATATGGATGAACTGCGGGACTCTTCATTTTTGAATTATAGTGATGTAATTAATCTTGACAAAGCTCGCTGGACTAACCTATTTAACTACTGTCTGCGTGACAACGTGCGTTTTAATGGTGCTAAGTTCTTTGAACAAATTAAAGAAATCCCTGTGGATTGCTCCTTCTCTACCTCCCTTGGTAATATTTTTTGCATTTTCATGAACAAAAGCAGATGTATTTGGATGTTACAGCCTTTAGGTATATGGATGACATTATTTTTTTCGACCGTCCAGATTTCCATGAATTGACCAAGGTCAGCAATCTTAAAGATCTTAAACTGGAGAAGACAAACAATGGAAATTAAGTTAATTTTAAAAATCTCCATATAGAACTGGTTAAAGATTCTGGTGCAAGGACTTGCATCTATGACAAAAGAATGGATTTCCCGTTCAAAGTGATTACGCTGTCTGGTTTCGAATCTAATATAAGCATCAAAGTTCAACGCAATAGTATTATTTCTCAATTAAAAAGAACCCACAGAATTTGAAGACTCAAGCGTTTTAGAAGCTATTAAATTGCTTGAATGCAGACTGAAAGGCAATCTAATACCGGAACGTTTTATTGCTTATTTTTTTAATAGGTTCAAACAAAAAGATTGCTCTGAAATCTGTCCATTTTGGAAGCTTCTCTAACGCTCCCTTAGCTCTATACTGGTAACTCATGCCCTGTTGCCCCCCTCTTCCACTTTTTTTCGTTTAAGCCTAACTTTGTTCACACCTTGTTCGCTGTATCGTTATTCCGTCTGCATCCCAATGTATATCCCCCAATTTTTTATCATTTTCATAAATTTTATTCGTTTTAATTCGGCTCGTTTTTTGCTCCTGAAATGTCGTGAGGCGTGGAATTTTTTTAGCTTAACTTACTTTCCATACAGAAACATTCCATTGCTGAAGGACCACGTGCTTGGAGCCTCCCTTGAAAAAGTTCCTACACGTGGTGTCACTTTTTTCATTTTCCATTTATTATGCTATGTTTGTCGAATTCTCTCCGTTTCTTATCTCAAATTGTTGGTTTTTAATCACTTAACGGTAATTTTGTGTTTCTCATGAAGTTGTTAAACTTATTGGTAGTGAAAAGTTTTACTAATTTACTGTTACTCTGTTGATTTTATTTTTTATTTTCAATGATTTTACTGTAAAGACTGGAAAAGTGACGAACACTACGCAAATATAACAATAATGGAAAATTACAAACGTGCGTCGAACCATCTTTTAAACTTACAACTACGCTAAAAAAACGTTGTTATTTTCCATTTTGTTTTTGATTTTACTGTGTTTCTGCTATCTCTATTTCTGTCAATTTCCTGTCATTTCAATTTTACATAACTTTCTTACATTTTTAAAATACTATGTATATATATCTAGAACTGCCTATAGAAATTTCTGAGTGATTTAGAGAAAAATATTTTTGATATTTATGATATGCTGAAAATTTAAAAAGAAAAATGCAGTATATTTCAAAACGTTTCCCTAGATGTTACGTTTATCGCAAAACAGGAACTAGCGTGAGATATTTGAATAGTTTATAGATAGCGGTTTGGAATGTAACATTGCAACGTATCTAGAAAAAATATGTACTTTTTGGAACGTCAAAAATGTATTATTCTATTTCATTTACGCTTATGACGTTAAGAACTATGTCCATGGACATTGCGTCACCATGATAAGTTTTTAAATATAAAACAAATATTTATCTCCTCCTTCACAAAAAGTAAAAGTCACCAAAACAAAAGTTATCTTTATAACTTCGTACATGTCAGTGGCCACACGTCCAGGCTGGAGCACTACAAATCGTTATTCATGTGACTGATACTCGTTTTCGAACTTTTTTAATACTTAAGAATTAGAAAAATACATAATTACGATATTTTCTGCACTACACCATTCAGCAGAAGCGTTTATATTTTTCTAAATACGGGGAAATAGTGTATATAGCTCGACTGCTCATTTGAAACTAATTTCAATGGACGTGCATGTTCAATTCAAACCTGGTTAAGGAACTGGGATCCTTTGTTATCATTTTTGGAATGTTTAGGCTTCAGAATTTGCAACTTCTAATTTTAAGTCATTATTCTGCATAAGAGTATTGTAAGTTCATATTGAGAACTCACATGTTTAAAAATGGAAAAAAGAAGGTTTCCAAAACAGCATTTATTATTCTGATGTGAGCATTTACAAGTGTGGAAGTTTTACATTCTATTACATGTAACCTTTATCTTTCTTTCTACTGTCAACAATAAGGAATATTTTTATTACTCATTTTCCTTGAAAGAAATCTTGGCCATTTTAACTGTCTGCACAGATAAGCATATCGTTCTTTTTACGAAAGTAAGAGCTCTTTTACCAGGTGAACCTGAAACGAAATTGGCGTCGAAATAAACATTCATAAAAAATCGTTGGAAAGATGAAAAAATGGCTAAAGCCCTAAATACCTTTTACTTTTCATCGCTAACTGTCTATCCTACGGTTATCTAGTTATATATACGCTTATTGTGTATATATTATTGTAATGGTTAGTATGTATACATTATTGTTATAGTTATTACGTATATATTATTGTTATTCTTATTTAGTTATATACACACTGGGCTTTCCTTGGATTTAAAAAATGTGAATTGCCTGTTCATTTTTAAAACACATTTTATAAAACTGAATCAGAATAAACACCAGAAAGACGTAAATTACAAGGCTCATAGTTTGATTAAGATGTTTTGTACGTCCTGAGCTAAATGCCATTCTTCCTATTATCACACCGTCGAATTATTATTTGTGCAATGCTGTAACTTGCGAGTAAAATAGAGTAGATATATAGATGTCTTCAAGTATTCCCTGTTCTGATATTTAATATTTAACGCGTATAATTAAAAACTTCAAGGCTGCCTTCCAGAAATTCAAGCGGTGGTAGGGAGCTAGAATTAGAGTGTGCACGTGACCCAACGAGGTACAGGAAAGGAATTTGCGTTAATTAAAAGGCTGAGGACACTTATGTAGCTATTTAACGGATCTCTTGTTTTGCATTGGATGGTTCAAGTATGTGATTTTGGCTGTACGCAACCCTGGTCTGTAAGTAAAGAAGTAAATGATCCTTAAATGCTGTCTTTTTCAAAGTGTATGAATAGTTTAAGGCAACAAATTTGAGAGGTAATTAGCTCCATTTCAACGCACTGTAAAATTTAAATGAGGTGCTCTCAATGTGAAACAAGGTGTTAATTAGCGTTATATTATTTCAGAAACATACTTTTGAGGCGACTTTTATCGCTGTATGAAATCTTTGAAACTGTTCGCAGGCTTGATGTCTGCGATCATGCCGGATTTCTAGTTTAATTAGAGTCACGTTTTTGACCAGATAAACATCCGCACCGAAGTCGAGATTAGTTAATAATTTTGTTTATGCAACTACATTTAAATGGCAATCCCAATTACGCTAGAATGCAATTCCAATTTTAAATTCCTTATGTCGTCAAGCCAGCGTGCGATTAGATCAGGGGTCGCAAAATTTCTTCGACCACTGACCCCTTTAAGAGTTTCTTGACCTTTCATCGACACCCCCTCTGTATTTTATTGTTACATAATTATAATGGAACAAGCAAAAAGGCGCTTATGTGAGTTTTTGGATTGTTTTGTTTTATAGTTACAGTAATTTCA
Organism: Dysdera silvatica; assembly: GCA_006491805.2. Taxonomy (NCBI): domain Eukaryota; kingdom Metazoa; phylum Arthropoda; class Arachnida; order Araneae; family Dysderidae; genus Dysdera; species Dysdera silvatica. The sequence continues at coordinate 51,186,478 of QLNU02015270.1, read as the reverse complement.
TTCTATGTATAATATAGTATATGTTATTTATTGGCTTAACCTGCCACAATAATTTGTACTCATTGACTATAAGAATATTGAGAGTATGTATATATATAGATATATATATATATATATATATATATATATATATATATATATATATATATATATATATATATATAAATAGGGACTTTTATTCACTCTATATAAACAGATTCAAATGACATATCATGTGAAGAGTCTTTTTCCGGACTTTTGACAAGATTAGAAATGTTGGGTTCAAATTAGCTTTGTTTCACTGATTCACGCTTAATTAAGTTTACAGTCAGGATGGAGATAATCCAGGTTCGCAGAATTAAATATACAACTGTACAATGATATCATAATTTTCAATCATCTCTGGAACCTAATTCAAACACCAATAGATCCACCAGCAGAGCATCACTTTGTCGACCAATGGATTATATGCACACCTCTTATAGAAGGACTTTGTCTGCTTTTACCACATTATGAATTGCCTTGTTTTATGGGTACAGATATCAATAATAAGGAATCATGTGTTCTATTTTATTAAAAGATGTTCAGGAGATATTCTCTGCATCTTATGGCTTTCATGAATAACCCGTAAAAAATCACAATTTGGACATTACTTCAGAAAGATAATGAAATAATTTAAATCGTCTGTGATACATCATAAACCATAATTGCTTTTCGTTTTAAAGGATTTCTGGAGATATTGGACTCAAAGAAACGAAGTCGTACGTCGTCCGCAGGAAAGGATATTGTGGCAACTGTTGGAAACCAGGAAGATCTCACGTACTTGTTAATGGAAGATTGGAAATACTACGCCAACCAAATACCACCCGCACTGGTAAAATCTATGGACCAGAAAAATATACCATGAAACATGGCCAATACATGCAGGAATACGGTTTATGAACGAAAGCCTTACAGAGATCAATACAATGTATTAAACGAATAAAATGTCATAATGAACGATTTGATATTCGTATTAAGTTAGCAATACCCTTTTTTAATCATAGAGCTGACAATACATCAATATGCCTAAAACAAAGCTTCAGTGTTTTTAATATAAGAAAGTAAGTCTCAAAACTATATTAACTATATTAAATTCAAATTTTGTTTGTAAGTTATGAATAGCTTTTGATAAAAATTTAGCGACTTCGAGACCCTCCACAAGGATCAATTCCTATTATCTTAGATAATCTTCCTGATTTACTTATTAGTAAATTATGTGAACGCAAATTGCTCACCATGCATATTTAGTATCTATAAAAGTCCAGCGAAATCCTTTAATATTCGTGAAAATTATACGGTTTTGCATCCAGTAATGACACAGTAATTTATCATCCTTGAGGACTTCAGCTCGAATGAGTGTGGCAACCACGAAGAGATAAAGGGATTTTTGTTTCTTATGAGCCTAAAAAAATCTGTCTGAAAAAGAAAAATATTCAGCGAAGAGGAAATGGAAGGGGAAACTTAATTTCTTTAATGTTCGCAGTTCAAAAAATCTTTGAATAAAGGTACTTAAGGTTGGGTGCGTTTTGTCCCCCGATCTTGCCTTTACAAAGATAGGGAAATTTTTAGAAACGTTCTAGTAGAGTGAAAATTGCTTTCTGTAATTTTATTCGAATTTATTTTGAAGTTAACATAAAAGCGGCCATTACTTTTGACTGTTTTTTCCCTCACGCTCTTGTTTATATCAAGTGAGGCATTGTTTTTCCTAACGAAAGACATTCGTTTTAAAATAAATAATTTTTACCATTTCTGCGTTATGGGAATTTCTTTGAATCTTCAGTAAATATTTATGTTTACAATTAGAAATCAAAGTTAAACATTTATTTAAATTTTTTTTATAATTAATCAATATTTATTTCCTTACTTTCTTTGCTTACTTTTGGTGTATAAATCGTTAGAGCAATATATATATGTCAGATCTTTTTTCATTTTTACCCTCCTATCAAGAAGAGGCTCGGCTCTGCAACGAAAAAGTGGTAACGTGTTCACGTGGCGTTCAACTAATGCCGGTTCGACTCCTGACAGTGTAAACAGAAATTGCATAGCAATTAACTGCAATTCGGGTGTTGGTTCTCTAGATCTTAAATGGTTCGAGTTCCTCGGAAAATTATAGATTCACTGCTCTAGCTAGCATAGGGGCAGTGTATGCTTCTATCATGTTATTAACTGTAGTTTGACTTCGAATGCTATCGGAGAAAGAGTGGCATTTTATTTTTTAATGTCCACCATACCTCGAGGTTTGATTCAATCTCAGTAAACGTTCAAATCCCTAGGAAAACTCTAGGTCTAGGCGCAGTTTGGCTTCTTTTATAAGTGCAATACAATACAAATTTATTTGTAAGCACAGGATCTACCATTCAATTACAAAGCTGAGTTGAAAACTGAATGGGAGATAAAATAAATAATAAAATATTGCATTATCAAAACAAAAAGTGAATAAACTAAAATATAGGTCTGTTAATCATGAGTTGCTATTTAGGTAAATATAATACAGCTTACAAAAACAGGTAATTCTAAAATTGAGCTTAAGAGAAAGGAGCCAGAAAAGGATTTATCAAAAACCTTGATAAAAACTGGCTCCCCCTCCCCAATAAAAGAAAAGACAAAATAAAAAAGGAAAGAAAGAAAGGAAAAGAAAAAGCGTATGCGAACAACGGTAAGAGGTATAAATATAACTAATGCAAAAATTTAAAGTTAGAATTCAAACCAAGCCATCTAAGCCAACATGAAACACCACTAGGTTGAAATATATATAGAAAACAAACATAAGACCTAGTAAAAATTATCCCATACTTCAAATCTGGTAGTAAAACAATGTAATCACCACTTCATTAATAAATCAATCTTAATTCTTTTCTTGAAGAGATACATGCTATTGAGTGAGGAGATCTCAGACCGGAGATTGTTCCACAGCTGGGCACCAGCAAAGTTTATATTCGATTTGAGAAGATTTGTTATAGGGTTTGGAAGCAATAAATCATGTTTATTTCTGGTTTCACAGCTATGTAAATGATTATTTATAAATATTATATATCTGTGTTCAGTAATTTTAATTCTGTTAAACATATATGATAGAATTCGAAATTTATATAACATATCTATTGGAAGAATCTTGTAACCAGGGGCGGCCGCCCGGGCCCTGTTTGAACGAGTTAGCCGAACCGAAGTTCAATTTTTTAATGCCACAACAGTAGAAAATCTCATTAAAAAGAGAGGTTAAGCGAGTTTAGAGAAATTTTTAGAGACATCTTTAGAGAAATTCTTTCAGAGACTGTTGGCCACTTTTATCGCGTAGGCTATATGGCTCACTGTGCATCTGTGAAAATCTCCTGTTTTCGCCGAGGGGAGTCCGTGCCAGGCCGCTCGGGTTCAAAATTAACCTCCAGCCGCCCCTGTTTATAATGTTTATATGTATCAGTAGTGTTATTCGGAGAATTTCTTATAAATCTAATAAAAACGTTTTAGAGTTTAAGAAGCCTTAAGTTCTCCTTTACGCCATTACTCAATTACTTCCCCAAACAGCAATGCAGTATTGCATACTAGAGAGCAATAGGGCATAATATAAATTCGGTTCGATGAGTAAACCGAATGGTATGACCGAATAGTATAGCCGAATAATAAAGTATAATATAAATATAATAAATAAATAAAAAATATAATGTAAATATAATAATACAAAATATAATATAGTATAATATAAAATAAAATAGTATGACCGAATCTTTGAACAAGCAAAATGAACGTGTCTGTTCCATCTCAGATTAGCCTCAAAAAGCACACCAAGGAAATTAATAGTGTTTGTATAGGATATAGTTGTGTTTCTTATTTTAATTTCAGGTAAAAATCGAAGTCTGTTCTGTTCACCAGACAATAAAAACAAACAGACTTCGATTTTGAAACATCCAGTATCAGACCATTCGATAAAAACCTTGACTTACACCTTGAAAACACCACTCTTGAGCAGGGGTAGACACAGTTTTTCATTTTGGAGGGGTCAAGGACAGAATTTGCCATAGTCTTGAAATAACAGCTGACATTTACAATGAAGGTTGAGATTTTTACAGTGAAAAAATATATATTTGGGGGTCATGACCCATCTGCCCCTCTGTCCGCGCTTGCTCTTGAGCGGTGACGGGTTTACAATTCGGGCTTGTCTGAGATCTAAGCTTTTTGAATTACTCCTTATATAAAAAATGGGAGAAGGGCAAACATAATTTGAAAAGGTTTATTCACTTTGATATTTTTGGGATTTTAAAACAGGTTCCTGAGAGTCAAGCATCATTAATTTTGTAATCTGTTCATATTTGATCTTGAGTATCATTCTATAATAACATTTACTCCATAGTTTGGTTCATTCACTTCCATTGTTAAATTATTTTTTCTTGTAATTCGCGGTATTATTTGCCCTAAACGTTTTTCCAGATCATGCGGTTTGTTCTGAATACGTTTGCTTCTTAAACAATTAAACGTTGCTTTGAACGTTTGAGAAGTCTTTAATACAATATTTTGGTTTATTTTATTTGCTTTGTTTGCGCTTTTGTAAACTTTGTAATATTTGTGGAAGCAATATCATCTAATCATATTTCTAAAGATTTGATTGCATCGCTCCTTCAGCAAAACTGGATTCCCGTACGAATTTTTCTAGTTTTCCTTATAAAAGTACAAAATACTTAACGATAGTTTTCCTCACAAACCTTTGAATTGCATAATTTAATTCCTTTATGGGGTGTATTTCAATAGTATGGCTTTGGACTGTCGATTGTCGTTTATTCTGGGAAGTGGAAGTAGGCGGTTGGCCAGCACAACTGCATTGGTAGTCTTAATAATCAGGTGCATTCTGCTCTACGATAATTCTACAGGAAAGACGAATGCAATTACTAAGATGATAATGAAGTCAGATGACAAAGCTGCAGTTGTTGTGGGCTGGTATGAAGAGACGTGTGCGGAACACGAATGTCCTGATTTGCCCAGAATCCATACCTCAACCTCGTCGAATACCTTCGGGTTGATTTGGAACAGCGGTTGATGTCGATATTAATACATCTAAATTCTGTTTCTTAGCTCAGTGATGCTTTGCAGTAGGAATGAAGACGAATTGAACTCGATGTCACTCGTAGATTGGTCGAAAGCTTTCCTCAGCAAGTATTAGTGGTAATCTAGTCCAAATGGGGACGTTCTAGATATTAAGATCAGTGTCCTTGTCTGAATGTTTTTGTTTCTTATATCCAGAAAATTATTCGTAGATAGTGTATACTAGTAATGTTGAGTTCAATTTGTTACTGTAAAGTTTAATTTCCATAAATATACATACATATATTCATAATTTTCTAAAATTCGTCTTAAATGCTGAATGAATCTCTTCCTTTTCTTATGCATCTCGATATTTAGATTTTTCCAGAAAATTTTTTGACCTTTCTAGTATGTTCAGGTTTTTTTCGACCCATGTAAAATTTGTTTCGTATAGATTGATTATATTTTTGGGAATTTTTGAAAAACATTTCTTGACCTCGTTTTTATAGTCATAGTGAATATTCAGTTATGCACACTTGTTTTTTCAAGTGGTAATTTTTTACAGTAAATATTGTAACACGTAAGTCGCTCGTGTCAATTTTGACCCATGTGAAATTTTCAGTGCATAGGAAAAATAAAATATATAAAATTCAATATACTATTCAATTATTATTGTTATGACAAAGCATTCCTGCTCTCTTTCTTTTTCGTAATGTATTTGTTTTCCTGTTGCACGGTATAAGGTTCTAATCGTGCTGTCCTGTCCTCAGCAGTCGCTAGTTTTTCTGACCGTATAGGCTTTTCGCTTTCGTAGTGTGTGATTCGTAGGGGTATTGTTCTTTCCACAGTTAATTTTTACGTGTTTTGTTAGAAACTCTTCAGAGCCTACGATATTATATATATCGTAGACTTATTGATGAAGAAATCGACGATCGCGTTTCTGAAAACGAACTCTCATCCGATGAAGACGCTGATGACAAATCTGAGCAGTCAACGAGTCAGACGGCGAAGTGAAACTAAAAAATTTGCAGCCATAAGAAAACTTTGAGACAAGTGAGTGGAAATTTTGACGATGTTGTATAACCCTGAAATGTACGTTACTAAGATATGATGAACAACTGATGGCTTTCCGTGAACGGATTCCATTCCGCGGATACCTGCCTATCAAACCAGCAAAGTATGGTTCAAAATTTTGGGTACTCTGTGATAACGCTACATATTATGTCTGTAATCAGGGCCGGCGGAAAGTAGGTACGGGCGAAGCAGGCGAAAGCCCTGGGTACCGTAATCAATAAGCTGATTGTATATAAATTAAAACACAGTGTTTACTCATTAAAAATTAGAAAGGGGTCGCCAAATTATATTTTTTCTCTGTATCATATTTACTGTCGCGCGGGCTCTGTCTGTAACATACAGCTCTACTTTGGAAAGAAGCCTAGTTCTGCACCAAAATGAAACCAAGATCTCAGCGTTGTCAACGATGTCGTTCAAGACTTGAAAAGACAATGTAACATGTGATTACATTTTCACGTCGTATGAACTTGGACAGTTTCTTCTGAAAACAAACAACTTAATACTGATAGGAACAACTAGAAAGAATGAGTCAATCATTCCTCTTCAGTTCCTTGGAAAAGGCGCCAAAAACTACACATCGTGATTTGCATTCACGAAGGATATGACTCGTATCGTATATCCGGAAGAGATGCAACTGCGTAGTTTTCCAGAACACTGGTCATCACGACAGTAAAATAGCAGACATAGACACAAAGAAACCTCAAATCGTTTTGAGCTGTAGCAAAACAAAAGGTAATGTTTAACTTAAGAGGTTTTCTTGAGGAAACATTAGAGATTTTCGTGAAACTTTCGGCCATTTTGTTTTCACAAATTGCTTGCAGAATCCTTAGAGGGACGTTGTGAAGACCTGAAAATCTGCGAAATTATTTAAAGAACACTTCTTTATCGTATTATATCATATTCAACACCTTCACAACGGTCTAGTCTAGGTATGCAATTTCAACATAAGAGATGTGTCTGATTCCGTTACAGCTAAGAACTTAATTTTACTTATGGTGGGTCAATGAATAATCTATGAATATAAACTCTATATAGGATGGAAGCACTTACACTGAATTACTATATATATATATATATGTATATGATGTATCAAAGGACTATTGTGAAATTGCATCCTGTAAGTATTAAAACTAAGTTTCATGGTCCATCGATAATAAAGCTAAAGGAAAGATGTAGTTTTCTCTCGCATTTGAAAAAGCACAAAGCTATAACAGGCAAGAAAATATGCATTTAAAAAATTGTAATCCATGCTTATTGCCAGAGCTTATCGATATTTTCATTGCACTTTTTAAACTATCTTTTATACCGTATTATAAAGGAACTTGAACGAAGTGAATAATAGTAAGCTTCTATGATTCGCTAGTTTGAACAGAAAATTGGAGTTTAAAGGTAAAATCGAATAGCATTTAATTTTACGGTATTTTTATATAAATGGATAATATGTATCATAACTGGGTGTGCACAGTATTTTATTTTTCGTAGAGTAGCTAATTTGATAGATATACATTGGTTATATTTGCGACATCTTTCAGATACCTTATATCCGAAGGAAAATATAATAAATCTGATTTGTCCATAACCCGTTGCTTTCACGCCTGATGTGGATATACATATTGTTTATGGTCAAGAAAACTTTAATTTGCAATTTAAAGTTGACTCAGAAACAGAAGACGAATTTTTTCCGTATGGCAATTCTATTTGTAGTTGTCAAATATATGAGAATAGAACTCTATAAGAACAATTGAATACAGTTCTAAACATTAAACTCCTTGCTTAGTTTCATACCAATTGGGGTTGTTCATATAAAATAGATATTAAACAGTCGAAACCATATTTAGCGGACCAATGTTTATAATTTTCAGACAAGAAGTGCTTATATTTTAATTTATATTCCATCCAGCTGTCTTCATTATCAGATTCCTCGGAATTTCAGAGTGAAACTTTAAAGGAAATATTTTAAATTATTTGTCGACCGGTATTGCATTCAACTTTTCATTAAAGAAATTGGGGAACATAAAACAACTTGGCAAATAGGTTTGCAAAGCAATAATTGCTGCCTCTGCAAAATATTTCCTTCTGTTGTGTCATTCAATACAATGATGACAAGATGTATATATTTCACGTAATTGAAGATCAGATTTAAGTATAAATTAAATAATTATACGTTGAAATAATCTTCGACAGGTACAGTTAATAATTATTGCCTGGTAGTGTACGTAATTTAAGTCATTGAGGTGGAAACTAATATTTCTCATGCAATTTCTTAATTTTCTGATGTGGTAAGTATTTTGATATTTTGTATGATACCTTTAATTGTCAAATATTTAGAATACGTCAAAATATCGAACAAAACCGACAAAAACTTCTCCAACTACTCTAGTTATTAGGCCGTTGATGATTGTGTCAGCAAAAACAGTTACGTCTTCTGAAAGAACACGCAAATGGAAAAATACGTAAAGTAGGGGTTGTCAAACCGTGCGTTAGATTTTTGATTACCTTCACGGTAAAGCTAACATTTTATATAACATGTTATATGCATGGTCTGATTACCGACTACGCCAGGATGACCCGAGCTTAGGGCCTCCCAGTTGAAAGACAGGCTCCTTAATTTTGTGTTTTTTAATCTGACTTTTGGGTACTCACTTTTGATCAGTATCTAGAAAATTTTTCGGTAAAAACTTACTTTTCGGGGCTATTATGGGTAATTCACTACAAATTTGATGTGTTTTAGAATGAGTATGTGTAAGCGCTTATTTTTTATATGCTTTCGAACCCTCTTCTAAATCTGTCCCTTTGCGCCAGGGAGCTCCAAATAATACTGTGCCAGTAGCTCCCATGTGTTTCAATCGGGCCCTGGTTACGTGATGTTATTTCTAACATAATATATGATATTATTTATAACGAATCATATGACATCATTACTAACATGATATATGATATTATTTATAACGAATCATATGACATCATTACTAACATGATATGTGATATTATGTATAACGAGTCATATGACATTATTTATAATATGATATATGCTATTATTTATAACAAATCATATCACATTATTTACTACCTATTATATGACATTATTTATAAGCAGAAATCACATGACATTATTATTTATAAGAAATCATATGACATTATTTATAGAAATCATATACATTATTTACTACCTATATATGACATTATTTTATAAGAAATCATATATGACATATATATAGAAATCATATGACATTATTTATAAGAAATCATATGACATTATTTATAAGCAGAAATCATATGACATTATTTATAAGAAATCATATGACATTATTTTAAGAAATCATAAGGACATTATTTATAAGAAATCATATGACTATTTATAAGAAATCATATGACATTATTTATAAGAAATCTATATGACATTATTTATAAGAAATCATATGACATTATTTATAACCTATTATATGATAATATTTATAATATATGATTGTATATTTTGCACCTTTGGGGCCATTGGAAATTCTTTTGGTGTTAAGGGAATGAGGAATCAAGAAATTTTGAAAACCTTGACTCAAATTTAAAACGCAATAGAAAATCAATGCGGAAATCATGTAACTTTTTAATAAATACCGTCTTTTGACGGAAATAATGTAAAATTATAGAAAAGCTTGAGAAAACTGTTTTTCCATCCTTCAGTTAGATAATTTTTTTCTTCTTAATCATCTTGTTTAACGATGTATAGGGCAAATATAAAATTCCGGGATATTACAATTCAATTAAGGATTTAACTTTTATGTCAAAGCAAATTAATTTCTGGATCTTTCGCAAAAGTACTTGTGGCAACAAAGCCGCTTTTTATATACTGTTAGAACTTACAAAGTAATTTTTCTAGTTTTTTGTGCTGCCACGAGTCTCTGCAGTGGCCATATTGCCACCACAATAAACATAATGACGTACATAGGCTACTGATGCTAACTCATTTGACTAATAACATATGTATTTATTTTGACCACCATTTAGAGGTTGCATTATGGGAAGTATGACGTCACACGTAAAAGGTGAATTGACCAAATACTTTGTTGAAAGTATATGGGGCCGCTAAAAACTGATTTCTTGGTATTTGCACTACACTTTTTAGCGGCCCTGGGCGGCCTAAATACAGCCCTGAGAATGTTGGTAAAATGTATTTTTATTACATATTATTTATTCGCACATATTCGAGAATTATAATATGCAGTGCTTGTTCAACAAAATGTTTCTTTTAGTTACATTTGTTTTAATATTTCCGCGCATTTAATATGTATTCCCTTGGTCGAAACTATCTGTACCATAAAAACGAATGAAATAGATATCTAGTGTTTGTTGTAGAATCAATATTATAGAGAGCAGAATATTACTAATCTGTGTGTAAATGGAAAGATCATGCATAATCCGTAATTCCTGCCAATTGCCCATGCAAAAGATGGAATAATGAACTACACTCCTCATCTCTTTTAATACATAACATTTACAAGAGGAAATAATGTGTTCAAGGCTTTATTATGTTGCCCAAACGGGAAGAACAATGTACGCCAAAGAATATAACAGTTATAACAAACATACGTGGAAACCATGGAATGCGCAGTTTTTCTCCGTTTGCATTACTCACAGTGAACAAGAGATAAGCAAGCAGGGAGTTAACAAAGATTAGAGAATCAAGCAACTGTTTTCTTTCAGTTTTCAGAAACGGCAACTTTTGTTCAAAATGGTAAAGGGATCGGTTCCTCCTCAAAGATATCTCAGCAAGCCTTAGAAAGGAACCCCAAGTTTACAGTTAACCAGTTAAAACAAGATATAGACACATTATCTCCTATCAAAGCATAGAACTTACATGCACAAAAACTTTGTATACAGTTTGGAAATACAAGGCGAAAATACGAAACTCGAAAGTTGGAAGATGTTTACGTGTGAAAATATTGTATAAATATTTAAGTAAATGCCTTTTCTGTCATTTCTTGTGTGGAACGTTACACAAGCAGTTGAAATTATCTGAGTTTGAAGAAATTAACTACTGAGAAAGCCTTTGGACTTCTATGTAAGAATTTTTGCGTCAGTATCTACGTAAAATGCGGTAATTTAAGGTAAATAAAGAAATATGTACAAATTAAGATATTGCTTTAAGTCATCTGACACTTTATACATGAAGGGTGTTTCCATATTGGTTTGAGCACTTTGCAAGTCAATGTCTGTCAAATAAAGACACTTCGATATGCAAAATAAATCAATAACCCGTCTTTGGGACTACAAAACCATTCAGACCACTGCATTATTTTTTCAAAAATTGTTGACGCAAAATCCATTTTAACTTAAATGCGGAGAATATTTTGACAGGGAGGTGGATACGTAAATAACATCCCGAGCTCCTGTATTTTGAACGGAAGAGGTAATGGACTTGTTGTGATTTTCGGAACGGACCGCAGAATATTAAACTTTTTAATTGAAAGCCATCGCATATTTATTAATTATGAAATGTGTCGCAGAAATAGTTATTTTAATTTGCTTCGTATTTGAATAAACACTCTTATGATTCTTAGTATTTTGAGCGAAAATTTGTATTTATACTTAAAGTCAAATTGTACCTGACAACTATCTAAATTGGGATTTAAACTGTCGTGCTTAAAAAGTAGGCTTCATTCTACAAAACATACATCTTGCATAAAACGTATTTGTTCTCGATTTAAGTTTAGGACAATTAATGAATAGCACATTGTTTATAAGTATTGAAAGCATAACGAAGGTAGAATTGATGACTGGGAACTTTCTCTATCATCCCTTAGTGTATGTTAGGTATTTCAACCAATAGTCTTTTGTATGTGTTGAAATATATTGGTTTTATAAACCGAGTGGAGGTCGATAATATGTTGACACAACCGAGTATATTTAATATGAAACATTAAAAGGATTAGTAGTTTAATGTGAATGCAATTATTTACATAATTAAATAATTAATTTATTATAATAAACTTTGTATAATATAATGATATCAATAGAATAAATTGACATTTATACAATACAATAAATCAATATTAATATTAACAGAATGTATTATTATTAATATAATATACTGATATTAATACAATGAAATATAATAAACAAGCGATTCATTAATTTATAATTAATGACTATATTAACACAATATTATTCAAAATTTAAATTTTTTGTGAAACATTTCGCGTAATCCCCTCATTGGAACTAATATTCCATCTTATGGCCAAATGTAATAAACCTGAAAAGTTTAAAACTGCTAGGCTTTGCATCTATATTTGAGACTAAAATTATTAATGAGATATCGTCAATCATTGTTATTATTCACCAAATACAAAATTAAAGTTTAGGCAGTAGTTACTCAAGTAACAATGACTTTGCGTACAGTAGCATTTAACACATTTCTGCTTTAAAATAAAAAAAACCTATATATATTGGCTTTTCGAATCAAACCAGCTATTTCAAATCGCAAAACTCAAGTTAATAGTAAAATGTTTATAATAATAAATAGTAAAAATATTAATCACGGAGTGTTTATTTGTAAGAGAGATTTTTTATAATGTCTGCTCGTTTTATTACTTTCTTTAATCTACTACTTTTATATGTGTTTCGTTCTAAAGCAAAGCAATGCACTAACATTACAAAATTCATTAAATACATTGACAGGAATGGTATAATGGCTATGAGGCTGTCCTCACAGAGGTTTTTTATATTCACTTTTACATCTTTAAAAATGTATTGTCAAAAAAAAATGCTGTTTAAATTCTGTTTTGGATAATATTGTAGAAAATTAGATGTGGCTAGGCAACAGCTTATGAAAGATTAGAACTTGGTTTAAATCTACTATTTTTTTCGATACTTACAATAGAATAAATTTAACATCATTTTATGAGAGCCTAAATGCAGCAATGGCGAAGAACAATTAAAATTAGAACTGCAATTTTTACCCTAACCTTTTTTTCACTCTTTTTTTTTATACTTTTATTCTCATTGACTTCAACGAGAAGAAAGAATCACTAATCCCATTTGGAAACGAAATTAGATTTTGAGAGTAGGAAATAAAATAAATCTTTCCGATAAAAATAATGCGATAGGAAAAACAACTGCTAATGCTTCATGTGACAAACGCGTTACGTACCAAATAGAGCGGAATTGGTTAACGGTTCTTTCAAAAGCAAAATATGTTGAGCCGTTCCAAAATCCCGCATTCCCAAATTATTTAGATATTTTATTCCGAACTGGAAATAAATATTTTGTTCAGGAAAGAAAAATCTAACCAGTGTTTTACAATTTTTTGCCAAAAATTTTAATATGTAAATGAGGCATTAACCAAGAGCTGAACATTTAATTATAAAATGGAAACGGAAAATATGCACAAATATTTAAATAACTTGTTTAATCAAGTAAATATCACCACAGCAGTTCTTCTTGTATCAGATAGACAAACAAGTTCTAAAGTTTTAGCCATCTGATAATCAAAAAAATTCGGGATTTGTGAAAATAGTAATATTTGGAGGTTTATGCGTGAATTTAACTACAGGGAAAACGTCGATAAAACTAAAGTAAGATATATAAGCCTACATATATTAAATAGAAAATATAGAACAAAAGTATTTTCGCAGTTACTTAAGTACACATTCCTATATGCACATATTCAAATAACCATATAATATTTTAATTATCCTTGTATTTAAAGTAATATCAAAGGAAGGTTTAAGCCCAAGACGAAAGATTTTCAAGGAAGACAAAATCATATAGGTAGAAAGCATACGATTTTAAGATAACTCATTTTTAAAAAAAATATTTCCACAGGAATAATACCTTTTTCAAAATTAGTGATTTAAATTTAATCTTCAGAGATTTCCTTTGTCAATGTTGGATTTCTCCTTGACGTTTAACTTGCTCTTACATATCATCCAGATTTCCCATTCTCTGCCAGTAATTCCCCTCTTTAAATATTATCTAGCTGCCCTTTCCCAATAAATATAATGCAAAGTTCTTGGTTTTAGAAAGGACAATTCCTGTACAAAGGGTAAAAGGCGTCAGAGTTTCTCTTCGTTTGTTTGTTTGTTTGTTTGGCTTTTTTATGGCGCAAGAGCATCTGGGCTATACTGCGCCAAGGTCTCTGTTCGTACTCAGAGGAAAAACAAGCACACTGTTGATTACTTCAAGCAAGGAAAGCGTTGTCGATTTATAGGATTTATACATACACCAAAGTATATATTTGGTATGCAGCTTCGAAATACAAAACAAGAATACCGGAAGCTGGCTTTCGAACTGGTTTGCATTTGAAAATGCTGCATAAATGTTTAAGAAAATATTTTTCTTGCCCCACCGGTATAAAATATTACGTAAGTAGTAGAATATATCTAGCTTTAGAGAAAACTGCCGCTAGCAAAAGTCTTCTGGTACTATATAAGCATTTTTGCATTAAAATCTCAGTAAAACGCGTTCCCCGAAGGTAAATGAAGAAATATTTCACAAACACGGATTTTGTTGTGAACTTTCTAACACATAACACAGCTTAGATTTAGCCATATTGGTATAGGCAATTTGCAAGTCGAGAGCTGTGAAATAAAGTCTCTGTGACGTGAAAGTAAAAACTTTGAATACAGAAAGGTTTGCTCGGTAACGCACCTTTCGACTACAGAATTGTTCAAACTGCTGCTTTACTTTTCCCTAAACTGTTGACGCAAAATCCGCTTTGACAAAAACGGGGAAGGCTATTTTGAAAGGAAGGCTGAAAACGGAAAAAACAATGTCAACTGATTCAAAAACAACATCCCGAGGTCCTATATTTTGAAGGAGAGTGCGAGGGAGAGGATCGATGTGTTGTATTTTCCTGAACGTGGTGCGGAATATTAAAACTTGGAATCAAAAACGATCGCAGTTTTTGCAAGTGCCAAAATGTCGTAAAAGCTTGATTTTGTTAAGGAGTGCTTCTATTTTTCAGTGTTTTGAGCGAGGATACATTTAATTGTATATGAAATAGAATTTCAATATACTCTATTTCGATTTATGCCTACTAAATAATGCGCTAATGTTCCTTTTTTTCTCACAAAAGTATATTCTGTTCAGAAGCCTTAACGTTATGAGATAACGAGAAGCCATTGTATTTCAGAAGAATTTTCTATTTGCAAGAGGTAATATCCAACATATTGGCATAGTTTTTCAGTTCTTAAAATTGTAGGCACTTTCTTAAATCATTTGTGTTTTACAACCATCACTCTAACGTTGTTATAAACATATCCACAATAACAAGTAAAACTGTAATCAATGATCATTCAACAAATAATTGACTATCGATAACACACATTCTTGTTAACAACTAATGTCTAGCCACGAACGCCGTGAAACAAATTATCTTCAGCTTTTCATTTACAGATACATGTAACGACTTCTAGTATTTCTGAACACCCGAAAAATACACAATTGGCGAAAATATTGTAGATGCAATTGAAATGTATATATAATATCTAAATAATATTGTGCATGCTTCTCTTTTATTCCAATAAGGGACCGTCTCTGAAAATAGCAACATCAAATGATATTTTGTAGAACGATTTTGATGAAAAGTAATATTAGGTAAGGAAAAAGTACTTACAGGTAGGATCATTAGTTTATAAAAAAATGTTTCCACCAGAATAATGCATTTTTTGAAATAATTGATATAATTTAACTTTTAGAGACATTTTTATCAACGTTAGCTTTTAGCTTGACGTCTAATTTGACGAAATCTCAAAGTCAAGCTTAAAAATTAAAATTAACTTTCCAGTTAATTAAGTTTGTGAATAATAAGATAGTTGAAACAATTTTATTTTTTGTTAACTACTGTTTCCTGCGGAATGCAAAAATATATATTAATCTATTATATTAAACTTAAAATAATATATCATTCAAAATATATCATCAGTAAATAGTATTTAGACGATTTTCTGTTCATATTAATTTTATGTTATACACTACACGATAGACGTCTCCTAATGACCTATTACTCACCAATTTATCGACATTCTAGCTGCCTCTTTAATTTCTGACACCTGGGTTCGTGAGAAGAATGCGGCTGAAAATCTGTTTTTCTTACCTTTTACTTATTCACATATATTCGAGAATTATAATATGCAGTGCTTTTTTTACGAATTTTTTTTAATTTTAATTTTTTTTAAAATTTTCCGCATATTTAATATGTATTCTCTTGGCTAGACATATCTGTACCGATGTAGGCTGCAACAATATAAATGTTCACTTCGCAGGCTTTCTTAACTGTTGCCACTTAGAAACACAAGGAAAGCAAACTTAAAAATTCAATTTCTGAAATTGGCACCACGCAAAATTCTTTCCTTTTATTTCGCATTTTTCAAATGTCTTATAATTGTAATTTTACTTTTTATATTTGGCAACAGTACGTGCAATTGTTTTCCGAATTCTAAAATCAAATCAGTCTTCCGTTTCCCATCGAAGATTGCATAGGCCATACTCAGATGCTCCACCAAAAAGGAGTACTAAATTTTTTGTCGTTGTATTTGAATTAATTTATTTAATGGAGTAGATTATTGAATGAACGTAAACGTTTAAATCCTTAATAAATATTATTTCAAATGGATGAATTATTGCATTTCTGCAATACGTATATCTTCACCATAATAACGAATCCAACACTTTCTGATGTCGAAATAATATGTAATAATGTTGTAATTGTTATAGGATCAGTACTACATGGAGCAGAATATTACAATCTGATTGTTAATGGAAAGATTATACATAATCTGTAATTGCTGTCAATTCCCCACGTAAAAGAAAGGATAGTGCACTACACACGCCATCTCTTGTAAGACTCAACGTTTACAAGGGCAAATAATGCATTCAAGACTTTATCCTATAGTTCGTGAAAAAAGTATAAGGACAACATATAATTGAATGAAATTATACTTTATTTTCATTTTATCAAATGAACTTTTTGATATTTATGAGCTATAATATCACATTTTACAATAACATCTACAAAACATAAAACAACAAATATGAAACTTACAAAAGTTGACCTCATAAAAATTATCACGAAAGAAATATAGAAAAAGTATAAGGACATATTCTAAATTACATATGATTTCTCTTAATAATCAAGAAAACAATCTTTGTTTTCAATTACTTGAATAAGCTGGGAAGTCATCGATGCTGAAAATTCTTTTAAAGTGTCTATGGTAATGTTATTCCAAGCTTGTTCGATAGCTAATACAAGATCCGGTTTACACTGATATTGTGTGCCATTTCTATAAACTTCTCAGGCTAGAATCCAACATAAATTTTCTACAGGATTCAGATCTATTCTCCTCGCCAGCCAATCAAGTAAATTTACTGAATTGGCTTCAAACCAGTGTTTTGCACTCATAGAAACGTACATGGAAGCGCTTTCCTGTTTTTTTTTTTTTTAAAAATAGTCACCTGAAGTCATTAGTCGGGTCTCAGGTAACAAATTTTCACCTAACAGAACATATCAATCAGAGTCCATTTTGTAGTTGATAAAAACTATTGGAGTGGTTCCGTTTACTGCAAAAGCGCCCCAAATCATTACTATGTCCCCACCGTTTTGACATTTGGAAAAAACTTCTTTGGTTTTACGCAGATTATACCAAAAATAGGGACAACCGTCTGGCCCATCAAGGTTGAATTTCTTTTGTCTGAAAAGATTACATCATTCCATTTTGGACCGATAGAAATGTTTTTTTTTTTGCAAAGTCCAGTCTTCTTTCCTTACGTTGCTTTGTACAAGGCGAACGTAACATTAACTTTCCATACCAAATATTCGGATGTTTATTCAAAACATTTTGAACTGTTCGTGTGGAACATGGTAAGTCCAAATTTCTTCGAACTTCATTTGTAGTTTCTTTTTTCTCGCAAGCTTTTCTTACAACTATTCTTTTCTGTCGATGCATTAGAATTTCTGGTCTTCCTGTTAGTTTATTCATTCCATACATTTCAAATTCTTTTAGAAAATTATAAACTACACTTTTAGATCTTTTAATTGTTTTCGAAATTTCATGGCCACTCAATCCAGATTCTTTAAAAGCAAGAATTTTCCCCTTTTCAAGGTCAGACAGGTGAGTTCCTTTTAGCATCATACAAAAATCGTGCAGAAATGGAACAAGTGTGAATTTTGTTTAGAAACCCAGTCTTTATATTTGAAATGGTCATTTTATGTTTTCAAATATGCAAACTTTACTATAATTTTAGATGAAAAATCAACTGTCCTTATACTTTTTCCCAAGATCATATGGGTTTAAAATTCACAAAGTAAATTTATACATATCTATTTTTGGAAAATTTAACTAATTTACATGAAAAATAACTTAATTTTATCATGTTTTTCCCTAAGAAATTTGCATACGTTTCCGTCTAAAAGATTTCTAGATTTGGCGGGTTTTCGCTTGTCCTTATACTTTTTTTGCGCGCTATATTGCAAGAACAGGGAAAGGACGACATTCGCGGAAGAATATGGCAGTCAGAACCAAAGCACGTGTAAATCGTGGCATGAGCAATTTTTCTCCGTTTGCGTTACTTACGATGAACACCGAATAAGCAGTCAGAGAGTTAACAATAATTAGAGAATCGAGTATCTGTTTTCTTTAAGCTTTTGAAATACCAACTCTAGTTCCAGAAAGGTAAAAGGATCGGTTAACCTCACAGAACATCAAGTGACATTAATGAAAAAAACGAATTCACGGTTAACCACTTGAAACAATATATAGACACGTTATGTCCAATCAACTTATAGAAGTCACATGAGCAAAAAATGTGTACACAGTTCAGAAATACTAACGAATATACGGAACCGGAAAGTTAAAAGTTGTTTACATCTGAAAATGTCGTATAAATGTTAAAGGAAATAGTTTTCTGTGTTTTTTTGTATCGAGAGCTGAAAAAGCAGTAGAAAATATCTGAGTTGAAGAAAATAACTATGCAGAAAGACTTTGGAGTTCTATGTAACAATTTTTGCATCAATATCTATGTAAAATGCGTGTCCCCAAGGTAAACAAAGAAATATGTACAAATAAAGATACCATTGTGAGTCGTCTGACATTTTATACAAGGACGGTGTTTTCATATTGGTTTGGGCATTTTGAAACTCAAGATCTGTCAAATAAGGATTCTACAATGTGAAACAAAATGTGGATATAGAAGGGTTTTCTCAGTAACCCGTCTTTCGGACTAAAAGCCATTCAGAGCCCACTGCATTATTTTTCGAAAATTGTCGAGGCGAAATCCATTTTAACCTAAACGGGGAGAATATTTTGACAGGAAGGTGGATACGTATACAACATCCCGAGCTCCTGCATTTTGAACGAAAGAGGAAATGGATGTGTTGTGGTTTTCGGAACGAGTCGCAGAATATTAAACTTTTTAATGGAAACTAACCGCAGATTTATTAATTGTGAAATGTGTCACAGAAATAGTTATTTTTACTTGTTCGGTATTTGAATAAGCATTTTTTTTTCCGGTATTTTGAGCGAAAATTTGTGATTATACTTAAAGTCAAATTTTATATGACAACTTTCTAAATTGGGATTTTAAACTGTCATGCTTAAAAACTGTGTCCCATTCTACAAAACATACCTCTTGCTATAGAAAGTATTTGGTCTCGATTTAAATTTAGGACAATCAATAAATAGCATATTGTTCATAAGTAAGTGAAGGTAGAATTGATAACTGTGAACATGTTCTATCTGTCCTAGGTTTATGTTAGGTATTTCAATAAATATTCTTTTATATATGTTGAAATATAAGAAAATATTGGTTTTATACGACATGGAATGGAGATCGATAATATGTTGGCACAACACAGTATACATAATATGAAACAATAAACGAATCAATAGTTTCATAAGAATGCAATTATTTACATAATTACATAACTGAGTTATTATAATAAAATTCATAAAATATAATGGTATTAATAAAATGTAATATAATATATTAATATTAACATAATATGTTAATATAGTGCAATAATACTAATATACTGGTATAAATAAAATATAATATATTAATATAATAAAATAATCGATTCATTAATTTATTATTAATTATGTTAATTCTCTACTAATTCAAAATTTAAATATTTTGTGAGATATTTAATTGTAATCCCGTCATTGAAACTAATATTCCATCTGATGGCAAACTGTGACAAACTTGGAAAAAATTTAAATCTACTATGCATCTGTATTTGAGGTTACGAATATTAACTAAATGTCGCCAATTATTGATGAGCTATTGTCACCAAATACAAAACTAAATTTTAGGGAATAGTTACTCAATTAACAATGAACGTACGCATTTAACATATTTCTGCTTTAAATTAAAAGGATATCTCCATATATTGGATTTCTGAATAAAACCAATATTTCAAACCCCAACGCTCAAGATAATAGTAAGTTAGTCACGGAGAATTTATGTGTAGCAGATTTGTTTTCTTAAAGTACTTGCTCATTTTATTATTTCGTTTAATCTACTAATTTTATATATATTTTGGTATCTAAAAGCGAAGCAATACCTTGATAATAAAAAACTCGTTAAATACTTCCTTTGAAATGATATAATGGTGATAAGCCTGTCTTCACAAATGTTTTCTGTATTCACTTTTGCATTTTTTAAAAAGAATTGTAGCAAAAAATATGTTGTTTTAATCCTGTCTTGGATAACGTTGCGGTCAATTAGCTGTGGCTTGGCAATAGTTTACGAAAGATCAGAAATTTGTTGAAATCTATTATCTCTTTTGATTTTTAAAAATAGAATGAAATAAACATCAGTTTGTGAGGGTCTCAAAACACCAATGGCGAAGAACAATTAAAATTAGAACGACAATTTTTAAACTGTTCTTTTTTTTCTATCTCTTTTTTTATACTCCTCTCCTGGACTTCAGCTGGAAAAAATAATGACAAATCCCATTCGGAAACGAAATTAGATTTCCAGAGTAGGAAATAATATAACTCTTTCCGATAAAAATAATGCGATAGGAAAAACTACTGCTACTACTTCCTGTGAAAAACGTGTTACGTAACAAATGGAGCAGAATCGGTTAACGGTTCTTTCAAAAGCAAAGTATGTTCAGCCGTTCCGAAATACCGCATTCCTAAATTATTTAGATACTTTATCCCGAACTGGAAAAAGATATTTTGTTCAGGAAAGGAAAATCTACCCCGAGCTCTACCGCCAAAAATTATAATATATCAATAGCGCGTAAACCAAGACCTGAACTTTTAATTACCAAATCAAATACTGAAAAACGGTAAATATGCACAAATATTTAAATAACTCGTTTACTCTAGCAAATTCCATCACGGCAGTTCTTCTGGTATCAGAGTAATAAACACGTTATGAATTTTTAGCCATGAGATAAACCAAGAAAAATCAGGGTTTGAGTAAAATAATAATAATATTTGGATGTTTTTGCTTGAATATAAATTATACGAAAACTACTGATAAAACAAAAATAAGATACATTTTTCGCCATGTTCTGAACAGAAAATATAGCACAAAAGTATTTTTTGCAGTTACTTCAGTACACAACATTATATGCATATTCAAATAATCATATAATATTGAAATTAAAATTTTATTTAAAGTAATATCAAAGGAAAGTTTAAGCTCCAGATGAAAGATTTTCAGGAAAGACAAAATCAAATAAGTAGAAGGAATTTGACTTTAAGATAATTAATTTTTAAAAAAAATACTTTCACAGGAATAATACCTTTTTTGAAATAAGTGATTTATAAATTTAATCTTGAGAGATATCTTTTGTCAATGTTGTCTTTCCTCTTGACGTTTCATATGATGAAATCTCAAACCGAAGCATAAAATATAAAACTTTAACTAAAGTTTTTGAATCAGTTAATTAAATGTTTGCATTACAAAATATGTGAAACAGTTTTAGTCCTTGTTAAATACATTTTTATGTTGGAAGTAGAGAATATATTAAACTATATTTTGAATTTATAATGGTAATATATAATTGGAAATATATAATGGAAAAGGCGGGCGGTGAATGGAAGGGAAAAGGGCGTTGAGGACTAATCTGATGGTTAAAATAACCATCTTTTTCCTCACTGCCACAGCCACGGGAAAACAGTTGGGGGTCTGTAAAAAGAAAAAATATAAAAAAATATTAATTTGTTATAAACATATGGGTTTTCTTTCTTTAGGGATTCACGTCGAAATATATATTGTAAATTAAAAATTGTAAAATTAGCAAAAGGAATTGATGGAGATAATGTTCACAAAATATCTGTTGTATACCCCGCATGTATATATATCACGTTGCTGGAATAAGATGATTTATTGACTGATAATTACATAATGAATATCATCCAAATATATACATATGTTTGAACGATCCCCCTCTTTCGTTTCAAATTTCTGTTGAATATCATCCAGTTTTCCCCTTTGTCTTCCAGTAATTCCCCTCTTTAAATACCATCTTGCTGACCTTTAGTAATAGGTAAAATGCAGAATTCTTGGTTACAGAAAGGACAATTCCTGCACAAACAGTAAAACGCGTCAGAATGTCTGTTCGTATTCAGATGAACAACAAACACACCGTTGACCGCTTCAAGCAAAGTGCTCATTTTCGATTTATAGGATTCATACATACACCAGAGTATAGATTTTGTATGCAGCTTCGAAATAAAAAACAAGAATACCGGAAACTGGCTTTAGAACTGGTTTAAATTTGAAAATGCTGCATAAATGTTTAGGAAAACGTTTTCTTGTCCCACTGACAAAAAATGTTACGTAAATAGTAGAATATACTTGGCTTTCGAGGAAAATACCACTCGCAAAGGTCTTGAGGTTCTATATATGCATTTTTGCATTAATATCTTCCCAAAATGTGTTTTCCGAAGGTAAATAAAGAAATATTTTACTAATATGGATTTTTCTATGAGCTTTTTGACATCTAACAGAGCTTAGGTGTTCCTGTATTGGTATAGGCACTTTGCAAGTCAAGAGCTGTGAAATAAGGATTCTGTGACGTGAAAGTAAAAACTTCGAATACAGAAGGGTTTGCTCGGTAACTCACCTTTCGACAACAGACTTGTTCAAACCGCTGCTTTACTCTTCCGCGAACTGTTGACGCGAAATCCGTTTTGACAAAAATGCGGAAAATTTTTCTGACAGAACGGTTGCAAACGGAAAAATCAATAAAAACTGGTTCAAAAATAGAATCAACAGTTCCTATATTTTGAAGCCCATCAACTGCCTTTTCGCGTGGGAAAGATTTGTCCTGAACCCAGTTGCAAACACACTTTAAAGAGTATCTGCACAAAATCCTCTCTATACGCAACTAAAGGCAACACGATTCTGTACCATCCTTTTGTTTAAATGCTGAAATGAAGTGCATGCAACTGTATTTTATTTGTATATATATACAGGGCGTCCACGAATAAGAGTTACAACGTTTGAGTAATAGTAGATGTTGCCATTGTTATGCCAAACTCGTTCGCGAATTTTCAAAATAATATTTCATTCTGGAGGTATTAAAGGCGAAAATTTTGTTATGCGACTTCCTGTTTGAAATAATTTTGGTCTGTTTCCGGAAACGCAGATATTATATAATCTAAAAAGTACAACAAATAGAATGTTTTTATTACAAATAAATTAACCAACACTATTGGTTATTATGTGTTGTTTTAATGTTCCGTAATCAAAACGGAAATCATGCGTAAGCGACATATAATAAGTGATGATTCTCTTAATTTATTTTAATGAAAAAATCCAACTTTGTAGCACTTTCAAGCGATGTGATACCTGGTTTTTCAAGAAACTGGGCAGAATTTAATTCAAACCGGATTTAAGTCCCAAATAGTATGCCTTTAATTGGCCTACCTACAGGATAAAGTCTTATTTTGAAAAGCTGTTACAGACTTCAGCAAAACAATGAGGCCACTTGGCAAACGTTGCAAAACTTACTCGCGAACATGCTGTAGATTTGCGCCAGCGGGTTAGAGTTTTCAACATTTTGCTTAAAAACAAAATCACCATTTTTTTCTTCGTTAAATCTGCGGTCAACCACAAGTCATGTTTGTTTAAAATGATTGAATTTTATTGCACTTAATCACCATATAAAATAAATTTCGTATTTTTTACGTCAAATCATGAAACCCCTTAACTATGTGCTCGTTACAAGTAGATCTTGGTATACATGGGTCGTATAGGACGAGCACTGTCTGTGACTGAAACTTACACGTCACAAAACGGACCCAAGGAGAAATATTATTGCAATGTTTATTTCATTTTGGAGAAAAAATTTCCGCTTATTAAGCTTATAATTAAATTCTTGGTGAAGACATTTCTAGCTGTCTGGAAATGCAAACCACTTTTCTTTTTTTTTCAGCTCAAAAATTTTGTCATGAAGCAGAAACAGATTCTTCGCAAGATTTTCTCTGTCTTATTCTTTTTATCTCTGTTTCTTCTTTTAATGAAAAATTCGTTTTAGGACCAGTTAAATTTTAATTTCTTTTCCCAATTAGCACGTCTGGGAATCAATTTTTATTTTCAAACGGTTGGAAAATTCGTTGTTCTTTAATATCCCCCTACTAAACTAATTTGCAGTTTTTAAATCTGTGTATTAAATAATTCGTCTTTGTTTCCTTTTTCCGCTGTTTTCCAAACCAAACTTGATTCATATGCATATAATTATTAACATAGGGTGACGATGATTTACAATTTATTAGTAAAATTAATCCATCCGAGTAGCAAATTGAGTTCGTGTGAAGGATGGTTTTGATTGATGCAAATTGCAAATGCCTCACATTGATGTCTTTTATCTTCCTTTCCTCTTTTATTGTTCACACTCGTCTTATTTGACAGTTCTCTGACGTAGTCGTTTTCAGAGCTTAAGATAATCCTTTAACGATTTTTTTTATTTTTTTACTGTGCTGATTATTATACAATAATTTTTGCCACCCACGTTCATATAGCTCAAACTAGAGCTTTTTTTATATTTGGAGAAAAAAAGGCGCCGTCCTCATCCTGGATTCGAACCAGGGTCCCCACGTTGAGCCCGCGGTGTCTTGACCTACTAGACGAATGAGGACAAGAACAAACGCATTTTTCTCCGTATATGAGGATGTAAGATATTATTACCCTTCACAGGGATAACACAATTGCCAAATATGGTCAACACAAGAAAGCCTCCGGGGCGAGATTTTTGTGAGTTTTCGTGGGGGAATTTATTATACAATAATTTTTGCCACCCACGTATTAATTAGCTCAAACTAGTTTTATATTTGGAGAAAAAGAGGCACCGTCCTCATCCTGGGCACGAACCAAGGTCCCCGCTTTGAGCCTGCAGTGTCGTAACCTACTAGAGGACCGAGGACAAGAACAAATGCATTTTTCTCCGTATATGAGGATATAAGATATTATTACCCTTTACAGGGACACCAAATTATGGTCAACCTAGAAAAGCCTCCTGTATTGATTATATTGCTATATAAAAGGGTGTTGCCAGTTGAAATTTCTAAAATTTTTTAACCGTAACCGCAAGAGCTTGACTCTTGTTATTTGCACATCTCTTTACACTACCTCAAAATGTCTAAATCTGAGGTTTCATTTCGGTTCTTTAAAAATTGCTGTCGCTGGGGGCTTGTATATAGTGAAACTTCCTTTATGACAACCCTGTACATACGTGTATGCACACACACACCCCCAACCATTCATTCATATATTCACGCGCATATACATAAAATAAAAAAGTTTTTGTATTAATATAGGTATATAAGGTATAAATTATGAAAGAAATAAATGATGGATTTGAGATTTACAAGAGATGCCTGCGGACAAATTGAGCAAATGAATAAATAGGCTTAATTAAGTGAGTTAGGAAGAGGATTCTACATTGTATGGACAACAGATATGTGCCAGTTCAAATTTCGGCCGTGAGAAAACAATAATTTGTAATTTGATTGCATTTTTTTCTGTTTTTCCCCTCTATGGTTCTTAATGGCAGAGAAAAACGACTAATCTTTCTATTTAGAAATTAAATTAGATTTTCAAACTAGAGGATAAATTAGATTTTTATGATAAAATAATCTAATAAATTTCAATAGTCAATACATCCTGCGACACAATATACATTAGTTGTCTAAGTGTTCATTATTAGGTAAGACACATTTCCTTGGTAAAAAGAAATAAAAAGTAAAATGAATGAATGAATAAACAAACAAACAAACAAATAAATATGTTCATCCAGTTCCAATCTCCGACAAATAAATCGCTTAAATATTTCATTCGGATCTGTTGAAGTTAATTTCAAATGAAAAAGATAGAGCTATATGGAATTTCATCCCTGAAGATTGCAAAATATGAAGATTATGTAGAGCGAAACCACAGAATATCGGTCACCGGTGGGACCCTGCAAAATTGACCGTCCTTCGGAGGTGGCTATTATTTTGAGAGTTATCATAAAAAATCAAAATAAATAAAATTAACTCCAAAATAATTAGTCATTTCAAATACATCAATCCTCGTATATTGGAATTTACATTAAAAAAATTAGTGATTCGTAATTGTTTTGGGTTTTTTTTTATGGCAAATATTATTTCAAAGGAAATAATAATATTTGTAGTTCTTTTGTGTCACTCATCATCACTTTCGTCCAGAACAAATTTTCAGTCTGCTGAAAATTCACAAAATTTCAGAAACGTTCCAAGTATTAGATTTTAGGCAACCCGAAATCTCTTTCAACTCCATTTCCCCATCACTTTTTCTTCTTCTCCCATCATAATTCCTGATTATTTATAAATGGTATTAAATGTGACAGAAACTCTCCAAATCTTCGTTTATGCAAACAAATTCACTGGCTTTCATATTTGTCAGTTCCCTGCTAATCTGAGAATGCCACCCAGCCCTCCTTTATAAGCATCATCTCTGTCTATATTTTCGGGTTCATCAGGTGAGGAAAAATTCTGCAATTAAAAAATATTTTAATTGCAATATCTTTGATCGGACGTTTTATGGTCGACAGTTCGAAACATTTTGTCAAAGTTCACTTTATCTAAGTGACACTAAGAACATTTTGTCACGTTCTTCATGTCCTGTATTCTAACGGTTCGTCTTGCTATTCAATTTTACCACTAGAAAGGGCTGTTTTAGATAATATTCTCTGTTTTTGAGTCTTATTTATCTATGAAGTCCCACGACCGTAAAGGTTGCTAATTTTCGTGCATTTACAATTTATTAATATCCGGAATAACTTTGATTTAAATGATATTAATATATATTAATTGATAAATTTTAGGTAAATTTTCGTGAAGAACCCAACCTTAATTCAACTTCTAAATATGTAAAATAAAGAAATATGTACAAATTAAGATATTGCTTTAAGTCATCTGACACTTTATACATGAAGGGTGTTTCCATATTGGTTTGAGCACTTTGCAAGTCAATGTCTGTCAAATAAAGACACTTCGATATGCAAAATAAATCAATAACCCGTCTTTGGGACTACAAAACCATTCAGACCACTGCATTATTCTTTCAAAAATTGTTGACGCAAAATCCATTTTAACTTAAATGCGGAGAATATTTTGACAGGGAGGTGGATACGTAAATAACATCCCGTGCTCCTGTATTTTGAACGGAAGAGGTAATGGACTTGTTGTGATTTTCGGAACGGACCGCAGAATATTAAACTTTTTAATTGAAAGCCATCGCATATTTATTAATTATGAAATGTGTCGCAGAAATAGTTATTTTAATTTGCTTCGTATTTGAATAAACACTCTTATGATTCTTAGTATTTTGAGCGAAAATTTGTATTTATACTTAAAGTCAAATTGTACCTGACAACTATCTAAATTGGGATTTAAACTGTCGTGCTTAAAAAGTAGGCTTCATTCTACAAAACATACATCTTGCATAAAACGTATTTGTTCTCGATTTAAGTTTAGGACAATTAATGAATAGCACATTGTTTATAAGTATTGAAAGCATAACGAAGGTAGAATTGATGACTGGGAACTTTCTCTATCATCCCTTAGTGTATGTTAGGTATTTCAACCAATAGTCTTTTGTATGTGTTGAAATATATTGGTTTTATAAACCGAGTGGAGGTCGATAATATGTTGACACAACCGAGTATATTTAATATGAAACATTAAAAGGATTAGTAGTTTAATGTGAATGCAATTATTTACATAATTAAATAATTAATTTATTATAATAAACTTTGTATAATATAATGATATCAATAGAATAAATTGACATTTATACAATACAATAAATCAATAT
>QLNU02015270.1:51123149-51153156 GCA_006491805.2 Dysdera silvatica | reverse complement strand
CTTAGAAGAGTTGAAGAATTCTACAAAAAACTATATGAAAGTAACAGTGGATTAAACGAAGACACTGAAATAGTCGAAGGAACAGCTCCTAAAATCTTAAAAGAAGAAGTTTCATTTGCAATAAAAAATATGAAGAAAGGAAGAGCCCCTGGTGATGATGGTATTACATTAGATATCCTAAAAGAAGCTGGAGAATATGTAGAAGACATACTTGCAAAATTCTTTACCAAATGTCTTAACAGCGGTAACATACCAAACCAATGGGATTCTGCAACAGTAATTCTTTTGCATAAAAAAGGTGATAAAGAGGATTTGAAAAATTACCGACCAATTAGCTTGTTACCTGCTATTTATAAAATCTTCACAAAAGTGCTAACACATCGCCTGCAGAAAAAATTAGATGCAGCTCAACCAAGAGAACAAGCTGGATTTCGAAGTGGATTCAGTACAGTGGACCATATTCAAGTATTAAGAGAATTAATTGAAAGAACACATGAATATGAACTTCCATTGTGTGTTGCATTTATTGACTATGAGAAGGCCTTTGACTCTATTAAAACATCAGCAGTCATCAACTCTTTAAGATCAACAGACATTGAGGATGTGTACATTGACATGGTGAAACGTGTGTATAAAAATGCAAGTGCAAAATTTCGGTTACATAAAGATACCAAAACTATCAAACTTGGCAAAGGGGTGAGGCAGGGAGATACCATTTCTCCAAAACTTTTTACTTCAGCTTTACAGATGATTTTTCAGCTGATAAATTGGAATAACAAGGGAATAAAAATAAATGGTGAATATTTAAATCATTTGCGGTTTGCTGATGACATTGTTATTTTTTCAACGAACCCATCAGAACTCCAAGACATGGTACAGGAGCTCTCAACTAGAAGTAAAGAAGTTGGACTCAAGATGAACCTACAAAAAACTAAGATCATGTTCAATAATTTTGTAGAGGAAACAAAAATACAAGTTGACAACATTGAGCTAGAAATTGCTGATTCATATATTTACCTTGGCCAGCTGATTTCAATGGATGGCAACATTATGAAAGAACTCAACAGACGTATTAAACTTGGCTGGAGTGCATTTGGAAGAAACAGTTTTATCCTGAAGGGGAAATTGCCTTTGTGTCTAAAAAGAAAGGTCTTCAACCAGTGTGTATTGCCAGTCCTCTCTTATGGATCAGAGACATGGAGTCTAACAGTTGGAGCAATACGAAAGTTACAGACAACGCAAAGGAGCATGGAGAGGTGCATGCTTGGAATAACTAGGAGAGATCGAAAAAGAAACACTTGGGTGAGAGAGCAAACTAGAGTAGAGGACATCATTGTTAAAGTAAAAGGGCTGAAATGGCGATGGGCTGGGCATATTGCAAGAAGAACTGATCAACGATGGACAACAGAAATTCTGAACTGGATTCCAAGAGACCACCGAAGACCTAGAAAACGTCCTCAAACTAGATGGGTGGATGAAATAAGAAAAGAGGTTGGGGTGACGTGGAAACGAATGGCCCAGGATAGACTTGTGTGGAAAGCATTTGGAGAGACCTTCATCCAGCAGTGGATAGATAATGGTTGAATATGATGATGATGATGATGATATAAAATTAAGTTAAAAGTAACATGACTAATACTATATTTAACGATAAATTTATAATTGTGATTATGCGCCATAAGCTGCAATGAAGGAATGAATGCATAGAAGAAATAAAGTCATAATATAATAAGCAATAACTGTAAACAAACAAAACATAGTAAATACTGGATATTACATAGTAAATACTTATGAAATACACAAACACAGAAATAAATAATAAAACTAAAATGAAAAAGAATAGAAAGGAATAGAAGACCGATAAAATAAAAAGGAAGAAAATGAACGAAATGAACCAATTTCAACGACATTAGAAAATTCATCATCAGGGGAAACATTTTCTAGAGGTCTGAATAATGGGAGGTTTCTAATATATAAACGGCCTGAGCTAAAAAGCCTATCTTGTTTCCCAACAGCCCATTAGAGAAAATAATTTATTGAAAAGAAGTTTTAAATGAAAAATATTATAAATGCGAAAACAAAATAAACGAATAAAAAAATATGAAACTAAAAATAACAATTGAAAAGCAAATTTTAACACGTGAAATACAGATAGAGTCCAATATATATATATGATAGTATTATAGAATTTTTAATTATGATTACTCTATTTTATTTATATATATATACGAGTCACAGGTAGGACAGTCACAGTGCACAGGTAATTTAAATATCGTATATATATATATACGATATTTAAACCACCTATTTATTCAAAGTACCACTAAATGAAAATTTGAGGTGCAGTAGAAATGATATTTGACACTGAGATAATTAGTTTTGCGAACAAATTATTTCCTTGGAATAACAATTTTTTAAATGAATCATTTAAATTTAATTTGAAAAGACAAATTTTGTTAATCTTAACTTTCAACTTGACGTTTAATATGATTAAATCAGAAAATCAACCATGAACAGAGGGAATTTAAATTAGTTTTCCGCTTAGTTAATCAAATTGAGATAAAAGATTGTATAGTTCTTAAACGATTTTGCATTTTATATCAATAAGGAATATAATATTTTACCATTCCTATCTATTCAAATTTTATTTCCCTTTAGTTATTAATACAGATATATACTGCCTGAAAGAGAAAATGCCACACCATGACGATACGAATGTAATATCATAATGCCATGCAAATTGTAAAATAGATGCATATGTGTAAGTTCTAAAAGAAATGAATAAAATTTATAGCCAAACATGGACAGCGCACTTGCGGTAAATGGAAAATCTGGACTTTAAACCGTCGGTTGGCTTTTGAGCCGAATTGCGGCAGAAACGAAAGCTTATGCCACAACCTCAATCTCATTTGAAGATAGTGGTACCAGGAATGAAATGTGAAGTATCGTAATGAGGCAGGAGATACACGTCAGAGAGCATAGATCATCGCCTCAGATGTCGTTCTGTAGCACACCCACAATTCATGGTTGGTGATATTTTACAAAGAATACTGAGAGTTTCGGATGAGCCGACTGGCTACTGCAGGTTTATTATCTGGCCAATCGTTGAAACCCTTCCCCATTTAACAGCGATCGATCGTTGTCATTGCTTAGAATAGTGTCACACCAGAGTTAGGTTAGATATAGAAGGGAACAGTGTAGTGTTCAGCGACGAATCCCGTTTCTATCTCACAAATAATCTGTTTGGAAGACTGGAGGTGACCTGGCCATCAGTCGTATTACTCTGCCGTTTTAGAACGCTACACATTTCGTAAACATGGCATCATGGTTTACGGTGCTATCAGCGCTAATAACCGTTCACCTGTAGTACGCAATAAGGGCAAACTAACGGCACGCCGCTATATTGATGATGGTTCTGCAGCTCCTGGCACTCATTGGTGGATTTATTAATGGGCTATTCTTGTACAACCCAATGAAGCCGGTCTTTGTACTATGTTAAGTAGGCTCGTGCTTGCTTTCTACTCATCTTTGGTTTTCTTTTAGGAACTGGTGATTTAAATTTTAATTTATATATCCGTCTTAACGTGGTTGACTTTT
Organism: Dysdera silvatica; assembly: GCA_006491805.2. NCBI lineage: Eukaryota > Metazoa > Arthropoda > Arachnida > Araneae > Dysderidae > Dysdera > Dysdera silvatica. The sequence continues at coordinate 51,149,559 of QLNU02015270.1, read as the reverse complement.
ATTCTTTCTAACACTTGTTCATATAAGAAACTGTTTTAAATCAAGCTTTTGAGATAATTTTCACACACATCTCTGACGATTGTAGAAAGTCTTCTTCCACAATGAATACAAGTGTTTTTAAATTTACCTTTGTTTTTACAGTTCATTTGTACTCGGCATAAACTTGACTGCTGAAATTCATTAAGTTACAAAAAGGTACCTTTATACAGTTTTTCTTTTTTTCCAAGTATTTCGCCATTTTTTGATTAGTATGCATCATTTAATTGTTTTGGATACATGGATAGAAGAGTGCAGGAGCAAATTTTGCTAAAAGACTTCTTTTATTCTAATTTTTTGGATTTGGGTTATATATATACACTCACAGTTAAATGCCATACTTACGCAAAACTGTGACTATACTTTATGAAGTTCATAAAAACAAGAGTAACTGACATGCAATAACCTTTTCTCAATTTTTTCAAGACAGTATGAAGTTTCTTTATAAGAGGTTCTCAATAAGAGGTTTTATGCACATTTTATTTAGAAACTGGTGTAAGTTTAAGGCAATACAGTGTTTGTCGATAGCTAATTATTATTTGTATGAATTAAGAAAATATTTTTCTCTTGTTTTAAAGCTTACTTTAGTAATCAGTAAAACAAATGTTGATACATAGCGTGAATATAACAAATTACTGATACAAAATAATAGCAGTTAAGATTTAATAATGCTTACAGCTGTTTAAATAGCATGTGTCTATTTTGTTCAGAACGAGCACGTGTTATTGAAAAAGCTGTAAAGGTTATTAAATTTTAACTGCAATTAATTTTGTCCACCAGTTTTTTTAGTTACTACCATGCTATAGTTGATATCGTTCAGGTTATTATAACCTGTAATTAATAGTACAAGCGTGGTATATATACTTGCCCATCGAACCTTCTAGGATGAGGGACGACGTATATATAGGAGAGAGAGATTAAGGGGGACTTCTTTAATTTTAGGTTCCGACTACGCTGTGTTAGGGAAGAGGTCGAAGCGACGGCTTGGGCCTTTCGGCCTTTAGATGGGGTGGGGAGGGGGAGGAGGAGTAAATGATCAAGTATTCCTCCATCGACCTTGTGCTAAAACAACTTGTAAGTAGAATATTTAACCTTGAATTCAATAAATATGTTTTCTTATTAGAATTATTTGGACTGCACTGCCTTAATGCCAATAATTATCATCACTACATTTCTACTAAAAAGGGAGAACGCAACTATATCTCAAAGCGAGTTAGTCAGCCGTACACTCTAAACAATGTCTGTTAATCAACTCATTTCTTTCTGTTTTTCCAGAAGGACGAAATCTGTCTTTCATTGAAAATGCATTTAGTCTGCTTTACAAATGCGCTCTTGGAAACACTCTGTTGAACGCATGCGTACTAGGAGGGGAACATCTGGGCTTTGTATATCGATTTAAATAGGGACTTTAGGTAGATCTTATCAGCTAATCATCGGTCGAACGGTTAGAGCATCCGTTTACGAACCAACAGATCGTGGGTTCTACTCCCGGGACGGGGAAAGAAAAAGACGCCTTTGTATTAACACTAGGTTTACCATGAGTTGACATATCCCGATTTCTACCAAAGGGGTCAAATGACTCCTTTTGGTATTTAATTAGAAAAAATATAAATTGACCGATCTGTTATGGAGTTAAAGTAGAAAAAATGAATTTCAATAAAATTACATTAGTTATAATAATTATTTTTGATATTTTAACGTAAAGCATTTTTTACAAATTGCAATTTCTTTTCCGTACATACTCCACAAACGTATCTTTTGCAACTGCCACAGGTAACTTGAGTTTTATTTTCATTGCAAAGGCCTATTTGGCATTTTTTTTCTTGCCCCGGAACTCTCAATTGCATCCACCAACAGCTCATTCAAATTTTCTGATTCAGATGAACCTTTGTAATCAGCAGCAAATTCTTCTACTATTTGGATTAGACATGCGATTTTATGTCTTATAAATGTAAGTAAAAATTAATTAAAGTATTCTCATAAAATACAGCAAGAATTTTCTTGAAGAAAATTAATGAAAAGTTTTCTAAGAGCGGTCAAAATGACCCCTTAGTAAACTTTGTGTTAACATGGAAAGTTTGTTTGTTTTGTGGTTTTACGGCTCAAAGACTACAATGGTCATGCTGCGCCGGGACCTACTGTTTTCCGAGGAATCCGAACCTCTTATGGCCTAGGGAACCAAACCCCGGACTACAGTGAGCAGTGCGATCTTTTTATGAGATCTCTGAGTAAGCGTTCTTTGTACACTGTTGGGAGTCGAACCCGGATTAACGGCGTACTAGGCGAACGCGTTACCACACTGCGCCACCGCAGGGCCAACATGGAAAGTACAGCGGCTGTAATGATAATGTGAATATGTACCAACTTACACTATGTGGCATATCTAATTAAAAATTTATCTATCAGAGCAATAGAATAAATACCAATTCATACCACCAGCCGGCGTTTTTTCATTAAACGGAAAATTTGTAAAAAAAAAAAAGGATCAAAATCAGTTATATTACGTAACTTTTATTAAACAGAAAATTTGTAGAAAAAACAGAAAAGTTCTGGTGACTCAGCTGCCATGACTTTTTCTGTTAATTTACAGAGTTCTTTATTTTTTTACAGTGTAGGGTGACACAGATATCGCCTTTTATATATGATATCATCACCATGGTGTAACATAATTACAGTTACTTCAGTGTCTAAATAACAGTTGTACTTTAGTATAATTTTGAACATAGTTTGCGACTACTGAATATAATTGTGGAAGCATATTTCACCTATTTTTTGTTCTCCTAAACAGTTTTCTTACATTTAATAAAAATGTCGAATTATGGAAACTCACTTTTTTAATTAGCTCAATAATACTTAAGAATAAATGTTATTTTAATGAACTTCATGACAAAGACTTACTTTACACAAAAATTGTAAAAGCAAACAACAGGAAGAGAAATTATTGTTTACTTCGAGTTGTTAGTTGGAATAGATAACGGATCGGATGTGTGAAAAAGAATATGGCTTCCTGGAACAAGCCTTCAATATGCGGTTGTTTTATTTTAATAGCTGTAAAATCGATATGCAGTAGTGTTGAAGTATATATAAGCTTAGGAATTTTAGCGTTTCGTTGACTGTGCCCATTTAATTAATATCAGGATCATATATTCAAACTACAAAGCAAATAACCACCTTATTGATTTAATAACTATTTAAACTTAGAAATATTTGCACATAATTCAAATACATGAAGTCAATATTTCAGATATATTTATACAAGTCGAACCATAAGCAAATTATATTAAGAAACAATTTTTATCAACGTTTTTTGATACCGGTTTTTTAATATAGATCTCTTCGCAATTTGATTTAAAAAACAACCCATGTACTGCCCCATTCCGTGAAATAACTGGTTTTGGAAAATATGATTTAAATACGCTCATAACGGGTTGAGTGTTTGTCGATTGTAGCTCAGTTGGTAAGAGTACCTGCCTGGATAGTAGAAGAACGTGAGATTGTGCCCCACCAGACGCAAAAAACATTCTTTTCTTTACGAACGTTTCACCATCTAACTATGACATAACATCGGCGTTCCTATTACTAAGCCTAAAGAATGTTAATAAAAATTGTTTCTTAATTTAATCTGCGTAGTGTTCGACTTGTATAAATGTAACTGCCACAACTGGTTTCTCGACGAATTTAATTCCGATCTCCACTCAATTTGGTTTAAAAAACAGTCCATATACTGCACCATTCTTCAAAATAACCGGTTTCGGAAAATACGCTTTAAATACTTTCACAAGGTATTGACGGTTTGTCGTCTTGTATTCTCTTATATGAAATATAGCCATGCACTTTACCGACCTTAGAGAAAACAACCACTCAGAAAAGCATTATAGTTCTGTGTAAAAAGAACTTTTGCATTATATCCACGTAAAATACGTTTCTCCAAAGTAAATAAAGAAATATGGATAAGCTGGAAATTCTCAGTGAGTTTTCTTATACCTTCTATGATGTACGTTGCTCCATATTGGCTGGGGCTCTTTGCAAGTCAAGAACTATAAGACAGGGCTTTGTGATGCTGAAGTAAAAAATGTGGATACAGAAGTGCGCTTCCCCTTAACCCAACTTTCGGGCTACAAAACTGTTTAGATGGCTGAATAACTCTTTCCAAAAGTGTTAACACGAAATCTATTTCGACAAAAGTGGGCAAGGATATTTCGAAGCGAAGATTGCAAACGAAAAATCAATGTAAGCTGACACAAAAATAGTGCGCCTGATCTCCTACATTTTGGACGAGAAGTGAGAGGAATCAGATGTTCTCTCCTAAGAATACATTCTTCCGCCGAATGTTAAAGTCTTGAATCAAAAACAATCGCAGTTTTATTGAAAGTGGAAGATAGTGTAAGAATACATTCTCGTTTATTTAATATTTGGAGTTAAATTTTCTCCTTCTCTGTTTTCTAAGCGAAAATATGTATTTTTATGTAAAATTTAAACATATAAAAGACCTTTCTATATTTAGAACTATATTATCGAAAGGAATATACCAACAAGGCATTTATTTCTAGAAATATTTCATTGCACAGTGATCATTGGCTAGCTAGCTTTGAGGTCTGTGGAGCACAATACCTCCATCTAATGTATCTGCTAATTATTCCGACAATATTTATGTATCTTTCCAAGATACGAAGCACTCATTTAACTTAATTTTACCATAGTTTATAATATGCCGGTCAATATTATAGGAATATTATAAGAAGATACATATTTATAAGGCTCTAGATAACTTGTTAAACTTCTAAGTCTCTTGTTTAACTTCTAAGGTTCTAGGTAATTTGTTTATAAAATGCCATAGTTGGTTTATGAATCATATTAATACTATATTGTGGTTATATAAGATATTATTACTCTTCTCAAGGTTGACACCATTACTAAATGGGCAACATACGACGGCATCGGGTCATGCTTTTGGCAGGTTTTCGTGGGGAGTTGAAATGAACAATAATTTCGGTTATTTGCTTTACACCAGGGCTGCACTTCTTTCTTTCCATACCAAAAAACAAAATAAAGCTTTAGTTTGAATTGAAAACGCAGCCCTTAAAATGTTTTTCGTTGATGGATTTAGTGCCTCAATTCTCTGTATATCGAAGTTGCAATTTTCGTTTTTTAGAGGGGGTGGTTAACTAGTACTAGTCTACCAGTTACGCCTTCTAGTGAAAGAGATCTGCAATTTTTAAGTGACGTAGAGTTTTCTATTACGAGAAACGAAATCATTTAAAATGATGCTTATTAATTCATCTATAGATTATTTATACTGAAAATCAATAGTCGAATTCGCAGTTTAACAACTTAAAGTAAATGGAATTTCATATTAATATTTGTGTAATTAAAACATTTTGCAACAAACGAGCATAATCCTGGTTCCGTATAACTCTACTACTTGAAAGTGATAAAAATAGTTGCATATCATTCCTTAAGATTTTGTTAATGCTCTTTATTGACGAAAAATAATTGTATGATATTTTTCGACCTTAATCTTTTAGCAGTCGCATTTTATTGTGTGCAAATAATTCTTCATAATAAAGAGAGGTTACATAAAAATGGAATTGGGGAATTCCTTTTTAAATTTCAAATATTTAAAATTAAAACGGGAAGAATTTGTATTGGTTGACTCCTAAGGAGAAAAGGGTTGGCTATTCAGTATGTACTATGATGTAAGATATTATTACCCTTCACAGGGATAACACAATTGCCAAAAATGCGTTTGTTCTTGTCTTCATTCGTCTAGTTGGTCAAGATACCGCGGGCTAAACGCATGGAAAATGCCAGGGTATCTGGTTCGAGTCCAAGATGAGGACGGCGCCTCTTTTTCTCCAAATATAAAAAGCTCTAGTTTGAGCTACATAAACGTGGGTGGCAAAAATTATTGTATAATAAATTCCCCCACGAAAAACTCACAAAAATCTCGCCCCGGAGGCTTTTCTGTGTTGACCATTATTTGGCAATTGTGTTATCCCTGTGAAGGGTAATAATATCTTACATCCTAATATACGGAGAAAAATGCGTTTGTCCTTATCCTGATTTGTCTAGTTGGTCAAGATACCGCTTGCTAAACGCGGGGACCCTGGTTCGAATCCAGGATGAGGACGGCGCCACTTTTTCTCCAAATATAAAAAAGCTCTAGTTTGAGCTACTTAAACGTGGGTGGCAAAAATTATTGTATAGTTAATATGTACTATAGTCATTTCAGTCTATACAATAGTATATTCTCTAGGATATTTAGTCTGTACTATAACATATTCTATAGGATATTTGGTCTATACTATAGTATATTCTATAGGATATTTAGTTCATATATATTTCAGTATACTATAGCATATTTTAGTCTATACTATAGTATATTTAGTCTATACTGTAGCATATTTATCTATACTATAGTATATTTAGTCATACTATAGGATATTTAGTCTATACTATAGTATATTCTATAGGATATTTAGTCTATACTATAGTATATTCTATAGGATATTTAGTCTATACTATAGTATATTCTATAGGATATTTAGTCTATACTATAGTATATTCTCTAGTATATTTAGTCTATAATGCAGTATATTCTCTAGTATATTTAGTCTATAATGTAGTATATTCTGTAGTATATTCAGTATAGCTATTCAATATGCAATTTCTTTCAATATATACTTGGAAATGTATCATTAATGATCCTCATAGACGGACCTTTTCTCTCCGAACTTTGAAAATTCAAAACGATTCTAATTAGCATGAAAGGAAAAACGTACAGTTTAAGAAATATGATTTCGCAATATATTCTCCTCCATCCTCACTTTTTTAATGAGGGATTTTCCGGTCCATTGAAAAGCGTGAGTACTAAAAGGAGATTATGCACGGCTGCATTCAGTATTTAAGCGATTAGAGCAGCGGTTCTCCAACAGTGGTCCCCGGAGCATTGAGAGTTCGCTGGACTCTACCAATGGGTCCACGAGACCCTCCCAGTGTTCCACAAAGATTCGAAAAAATACCGAAACAAGAGCAATTACTCTTTAATGCTAAGAATAAATTATGAGGGAACGAAAAATTCCTTCATTAAAAGGTGAAAATCAACGATGAAACACTAGAAATAAATATGTATGATAACATTTCGTATTTTAAACATCAAGTTATTTATTGGGGGCCCGCGCGGGCGAGTGATCTCTGAAGGGGTGGTCCGCGGTCTAGGAAAGTTAAAGAACCGTTGGATCAGAGCATCTGGATCTTAACCCGAACGTTTCGAGTTCAAATCTAAAATGAGGGCATACATAAATTTTATTTTTCTCGTATTTCTATCAGTCAAAGACTGTAACTTGAATTTAAAGGAACTGAAAATTAAAAATTTAATTTCATACTGTTATGTTACAGTATTTTCTGTGTAGATATATGTATAACCGAAGCTGACGTCCTATTCTGTAAAAACAATTGATTATATATAATGTCTTATCTTATAAGCATGTGTCAAATTAAATATCCTTTAAAAATATACATTTAGTTAAATTTAATTACACCATAGCTAACACAGCATCCTATTTTTGTAGACATCTCTTCTAAAAATTATATTCATTCCAAACCCACGGGAATAAGATATTTTATATTTTCGTCCAAGACGTTCAGATATTTATTTTCACATAAACGACTTCAGTTTTTCGAGACTAGCGTCATAACCCAAAAGCTCGCTTCTTGTGAATTTTAAAGTAATAGCACGGACGGATTTCGTTTAAAGTCAAGTTCGGTTGTTAACATTATGTTATTTTTGGAAAGGCTTTTGACAGGTGAAATCTAGTGGTTTCATGGCTTTGGTTGGAAATTTGGAAGAATAAATTCCAAAGATAAAGCTGCCACACACACACACAGAGCGAACAGAATGAAGTGAATAGAGCTGTCCAACCTAAGACGAAAAGCCTTTAAGATTAGAGGCTATTTGGTCCATATCTCACACGGGGAGACCAATCAACCAGAACCATGAACCAGGATGCTGTATTAAAAGAAATTAGTAGAAAAACTAAAAACTAAAAAAAAAAAGGTTTCAAGAAAGAGAACAGGTTTCAAAATCAAAAGGAACTCATTGCTTAGGATAAATTATTGATCGATATGGAGAAATTTCTAGGAAATCCTAGGCAACCAGCCATCGGTGTTCCGATCGAAAATATTTCCTCTATTTCTCTAAATGCACACTAGGTGAATTCCTATGTATTTCGAAATCAAGAGATTATGGCTGCGGAAAGTTGTCCGGTGTGTGAAGGTCTTCAGTGGCAACTGCTTATTAGGCGATATTTCACTTTCGATCTATAGAGTTGAAAAATGATATATTATGTGATTTATTGAAAATTTGTTTTGCCAAACAAAACATTTAATTTGCATATACTGCGATTTCAACACACTATTATTACATTAAATATTATAATATGGTTCTTCAACCAAATATGGCATTTTATAAACTAGCTATTAAAGACAAACTATTGTAACTAGCTATTATTAAACTAGCTATATATGGGTGAAGACTGGTGAAGACAAAAGTGACCGAGATTTGCTGAGCCGTTTTTATATCGCCTTTTCCCTCAGTCTACTTTCAAGCCACTACCAATTTATTAGTGCACCGGATTCGATTGTGTATAATTGTGCGCCTTGGAGAAATAAACATAATATTCAATTAATCTTATAATATTTGTATACAGAATTTAAATTAAAGTGAATTTGATATAAATATATTTTTCTTATTTTCTAAAGGTTCACAAATAGTGTCATAATAATCAGCAGATTCAAAATGGTGTGGAACTCTTGATAAAACAGTAATAATTTTGTGGAAGCTCTTACAGTCGGGAAAAAGTGAACGATGCTGAATGTTTGAATAAATATTCCACAATTCCATGTTTAATGGTAATCATGAAGTTATCGCACATATTTGTTTGAATTCTCTATAAAGAATAGCTGATGAAAATACTGTTAGAAGTTATATTTTTATAAATGCCCTATAGCTTCTTGGCTTCTAAAATTGTAAAAAGGCTAGTTTTATTGTTTTCTCCTGGTTATATGTTTGGACAATATTATATTATCTTTCTTTAATGCAGAAAAGCATCATCAAGGATTTAATATTTTTTCTTCTTCTTCTTCTTCTTCTTCTTCCTCCTCCTCCTCCTCACAATTTTTCTGTCCGTGATCAATGGTATGACACGTGCACTTTTATTGTTTCTAGTCTAAGGCATCGCCGGTTATTGAAGTAAGGTTATCCATATCCGTTTAATGTTACCATGTTCATTGAAAAATTTCTTATAATATGTGAAGTCTTGGATGACAAATATTGTAAGTAGGAAAGCAATTCTGACCACTGGTGCAACCACGTAGGGCCCGCTCCCCCTTGTGCTAACAAAGCGGGAAATTCTTACGCCAACAGACACTAAAATTATTTTTTTAAAAGCAGTAAGAGTGTAAGTAGTGGCGACCCCAACAATATTTTTCTGAACTCTGGTGACATTGATAAGACTTACGTTGAGGCAAGCAACAACAGTGGCTAGGTGCTGTCTTAAGACACTTTCCAGGAAATAAAAGTAAAAAAAAAAACATAATACCAAACACAGTTGAAATGGAAATTCTAACTGCAGATATTTCTAATTATGCCAAGAATTTTTATCTCACTGATGAAGAAGCAGCTTAAATTAAAACGGCGTCAGAAATTCGGACTGAAAAGTGGTCGTAAATCTTCAAAACGTCATTCCGATTGCAAGTTCTGCTTCACATGAGTCCTCTGTTCCCTCAGCCCGTGTTACTCGTCAAGTTGTTTTACCGTCACCAGTCCAACTGTCCAGCCGTTTTTTTACCAATTTAGAACCCGCCAGAATTTGCGCAAGAACCCGCTGTTAGACTGAAAATGATCCGCAACTCCACACATAATTCTCCAAGATCAAAGATCATTGACTTCTATTCTGGCAAGCAACGTGAAAAGAAATGTCCATTGCCTATCATGATTATTGTGTTCTAATTGCTGAACGCAGATGAAGGTTTATGGATAGAAGTGGAAATCTTTAAGCAATACTTTCTACAGCGTGGCATAAACTATAACCTGTTGACATGCTACTCCATGGGCGCTGCTATTACCATTAAGGTTCTCTATGTTGTCTACGATTGCTGTTGCGACTTTGGTGGTGTTTTGTTTTTTTTCTTAGCACTGGTTTCCATCTATTCCGAGGCAGAACTGTTAGAGACCCTGGTTCTTTCAGCTTATCAATCATCAATTTCAAAGCGCTAGCTGACAGCGGATCTTTCCGGAAGATCTGACAAGTTCCGAACTCACGAAGAGCGTCTGCTGCGTTAGACTGATGAAGGTAAAACGACTTTAAAAGTAACGCACGCTGAGATAATGAAAATTTCAAACAGAACTGTTAATCGAAATGAATTTTTGAAATGTTCCTGTCGTTCTGTAGTCCGAATTACTTAGCTCTGTAGTAGCTTACGTAGGTAAGAATTTTCATTAAAAGCTTTTAGCTACGTTTTATTGGATTTTTTGGCTACGTGGGTTAAAATGATATCCTCCAATCGGTGACTTTTAATTTTTTTTTTCGTTTCAAAGTATCTTTATTTTTATGTCTTGAATAGTCTACATAACGAGTTTGCAACATCCTAGTTGTTAGATTAACTGCACAAAATAATTCCGAGTACGATTATTTTAAACATGGCCACCCTGCATACTAGAATATTAAATCTTAATATATTTCGCAATTAATATATAAAATATAGTTATATATATAAATTATATTTAATATATGAATTTTATTTATTATATAAATTATATTTATTACATAAATTATATTTAATATATAAATTTTATTTATTATTTAAAATATATTTCATATATTAATATATATATTTATTCATTTGATATCCCTTAATTATATGTTAGACCAGTTTTAATGCTAAAAGGGCAAAGATATGGAATGTTATGATCATAGCATAAGAATATTTAAAGCTGTAACTTTCAACTTATTTTATATTGTTTTCCCACTATGTGAAGGCAATTAATACAAGAATGTTGTATAACCTTGTTTTCCAAACAAAAGTATTCTTAATTTACATGCACAGGTAACAGCTATACAAATATTAACTGAAATATATTCTTCTTTTTTATTAATTATTTTAAAGTGGAGTTTATGAATTTTGCAACTGTTCCCTTACAAATCATCCTTTTCACAATCTGTTTTCTCTGAGCGCGCACGTATAGGAATGAATTCCATTAAGAAAATATTTGCAAATTTCAATTTTCTGAAAGTGATCCAGCTAATAAATTTCCAAAAGATTTAATAAATATGCTTCGGAGCTGCGAGTTGTAAATTTCGGAAGAGTTGCAATTAGTTTTGAAATAATTAACTGTATTTTCTTTCGAAAAGATTAAATCATCTAAAATTGTGCGGAGACTTAGTTGTTTCGCTTTATTAATTAAACAATTACTCGAAGTTTGATAGTAGTTTCGGCAGTCCTGACTTTTTTAACTAAGGCGACTAATTAGGTCACCATCCTTTTCTCGTCTTTTTAAGAAAGAGAGGGAGCAAGATTTACCTTGGTCCGTAAGTCAGTGAGATATCATATCTACAATTGTGTTTAAGGAAGTAAAATATCACCTTTAATTTATGAGACTTGCAGTACAGATACATGTTGAAAGCAGTATTAGAATTGTTTATATTGAAAAAAACCTGTATTTCCTAACTGAAAAAGTGCGCTTCGAATGAAAGAGAGTAGAAACAAAGCTTGTTGCTCTCTCTTCCAGAGGAAGAAACTTTCAGTCTTGATGTCAGAAATTATGATAATTTTTGCGTTCTGTCTAAAACAATCTGTGAAAGCTTCTCCATATATCAAACTCGAAGAAAAATATCAAACAATTCTGACTTTTTAAATTTAATTCTGAAAAATAATGAACTTGTTAATCATTTGATCAACATTATATGTTCAAATGGATTACGGTTTGAAGGTTTAGAACAATTTAAAAAATCTTTTCAATTTACTTAACGAGTTTGGTAAAATTAAACACACATCCGTTTTGAAATTTTCTATGTAATTAAAAATTGCTGTGAGTCCCTCTGTGTACATTATTATGCTTATAAAATAAGGCTTATAACAAGATGGATTATAGTTCGTATTTTCATGGCGCAAGGATAGTAAGGGTTATTCTGCACCAAACAAAGTGAAGTTGTACCTAAGGTTTTCACTGGATACGAATTTGATGCTTTATATAAGTAAAATATGTAATAAATACGCTATAAAACAAGTGATGAAACAAATAAAACAATAGTGTAAAAATAGATTTTGGATAAAAAAATTATTACAAGATGTCTACCTATAAGCAGAACTAAAAAAAAAACAAAAAAAAACCGTTTGAGTTATAGTTCACTTTATTTAAATCATAGCTAAGTTAATGATTAAAGTGATATGCGTACATTATGCCTGCGGCAATGAACTTTAAAATTGCTAAAGTTATTTTAGAACTATATAGGCCGTAAACGAATTTAAAGTAAGATGAATATTGAAAAATTTGCTGTCCTTCTCCTTACGTTCTTTAAAACTAAAATTAAAACTTTCAGCACGTGTTTTTTTGCCCTGCGGTGGCGCAGTGTGGTAACGCGTTCTCCTAGTGCGCCGCTAATCCGGGTTCGACTCCCAGCAGTGCAAAGAACGCTTACTCAGAGATCTCATAAAGATCGCACTGCTCACTGTAGTCCGGGGTTTGGTTCCCTAGGCCTTAAGAGGTTCGGATTCCTCGGAAAACAGTAGGTCCCGGCGCAGCATGACCACTGTAGTCTTTGAGCCGTAAAACCAAAAAGAAAAGAAAAAAAAAAGAATTAGCACGTATTTATATCATATAGTTAATGCAAAACCTTTTGTTTTACTTAATCGCCCCCGTCGAAAGTTACTCTATAAAGCCATTAGAAAACAACTTACCACAAATATTGACTGATGCAAGCACTGGTGGTTTTAGCACCTGAGAAGCCCCGGGGGGGGGGGAATACAATTTTGAGGCCTCTTCCGCCTAAATATTTTATTTGCGGATTTTCTTGTCCCTATCTTACAACCATTAGGTATCTTACAGCCATCTTTACAACCAGGGGGCAAGGGGCGCATCCTTCACTAAAAAATATTGCTTCCGCCGTAGAAAATTTTAGACTCAATGAAATATCTAAGTAATATTAGATGCTGACCATTGAGGTGGGAGCCCCGCAACCCAATAAAATAGCCCACTATATTTGACAGTTTTTCTAAATCAGTGCTTCTCAAACTTATTAGGCTGAGACTAATATTTACATGCGAATGCCGTACCCCCTTCCTCGGTTAACACGAATTGAAATTATTGTTGGTAAATGTACTCTACTTTTAAATTTTTAAATAAGGTGAATGTCCTGAATTCTTCTATATGTTTGGTTGAAAGATAAAAGTTGAGAACAAATTTATTCACCTAATTATCTGCCAAGTTATGCACTTTCACAAAAAAACATTATTTGGCATTACTTGTGGGATTTTCCGTTCTTTGGTTTAAAGAATGCTCAGAATTTTTTTTAAACAAATTAACAAAGATATATAGCGTTATTTTCTAAATAACAATTATTGCAAAATATAACATCAGATGATAAAATTCAAATATTTACATTCAAAAACCGATAATGCCTAGTTTTTACACAATTTAATGCACAACTTGCAAAAAAAGTTCCTTTTTGCAAAACCCACCCTTTAAAACGCTTGTTGTACTTCTGTTTTGCTTTATTGTTGTTGTTGCTCATTGTGCAATAAAACTAAAGTTACTATAGAATGGAAAGGTTGGTCGAACTGGCGGCATTGTATTTCCAGGAAGGATTGGACGAAGTCCAAAAGATGTAGATTAAAGACTCAGCTCTCCAGGAAGCGGGGAGTGAAGTTCTCATTAGAGTTACAGTCGGAGGTTCCGTTTCGATTTCATGTATCTATTTAAGCTTTAGCTGGTCTTTGATTGACGAGCACTGATAGTACAGCGGGGAGAGGGGGGGACAAACACTTCAAATACTTTTCAGGAAAATTTTTGTTTTCTTACTTCCTACGGCTGTTAATAGCGTGGCTTGTCGGTAAGAGAAATTAACAGATTCTACTATGCGAAATCAACGGAATCTTAAAAGAAATGATATTAGGGGTCCACCTTCTTATTTTTAATTGGACCATCTTTTATGACATGCAAGAATTCGAATTTACATAGGTCAGTTCAGCTTTAACCAAAGTCTTATAAGAAAGTTCTATCCTGCACGTTTCTAAGGGCCAGGGCGACACATGTTGTCTATCAGGGCAAGCACGTAACCAGGATTTTGATAAGAGGGGGGATCCATTACAAAAAAATATAAATTTAATAATTAATTATTTATTTAATTAATTAAATAAGCAAATTAATTATTAAATTTATATTTTTGTGATGGACTTCCCTCTTAAAATCCAACTATAATGAAACAACGTTTCAACAATGTATCGGAGGTGGTATATATATATATATATATATATATATATATATATATATATGGTGAATTTAATCCTCCGCACCTCCGATACATTTTTGAAATCCTTATGTTATTATAAGCCCATTTGCAAATCATTGTTGGATCGGAAAATGGAATTTTATATTTTTTTGTTTTTTTAATTTTTTCGAGCGGATTATATTTGCTGATTCAGTGAATCATGGGTTAGTGGAGGCCAACCTTCTTTTTAAGATTACACGCCCACTTGGCGAGATATTCCATTTGTTGAACCAAATTAGTATAAGATTTATGATAGATGTATTTTGTTCCATTTATGACGAAAAATAGGTTTAGTTATTGGTTTTATGCCTATTCAACACGGACTAGACTGGAACTGAAGGATTTCACATTTTGGATAGAAACTGATTAGGCAATAATAAATTAGACAGAGTTAATTGTAATAAAAGTGTACACTACAGCATTCTCTAAAAAAGCTCGCTAAATACATAAATGTAATTTTCTAAAGAAAACAATCCAGTTTGGCTGACATTATTTCGCGGAAACATCCACGCGCGGGATTCAAAATAAAATGAATGCTTCTCTTATGCACAAACTGAATTGCAACTTGCAATGTGATTATAAAAATTAAAGTAATTTGTTTTCTGCTATGACTTTCAGAAATAAAATAAAAAGAATATAGAACTTCAATTTAACGAATAGAGAAAAAAATAACTTTACAGCTACTTCAAAATCTAATACGTTTAAATTTAACAAGTTAACGCCAGCTCTGTATTACTGAACGTATTGTAAACTTTTAGAATACACACCGCGTTCGCTTTTCACATGATTTTCACGGTGACTATTATTTTACTTTTTCAAAGTTCGCTGGTAATGCAGTTTTGATGTCTTGCAGTACGTACAATTTTGCTACACAGTTTATCGTCAAATGGACGTAAACAGATTGGTTCTGACTATTCGAGCGATGTTGCTTCTTGCTGAATAATTGTTACGTGAGTACATCTTGGCGAGCAATTCTTTAAATGATTATTTTGTTACATTATGAAAGTTAATATTGTTTTCGTTGAACTGATGTTTCGTCAATAACGCATACATCTACCGGATCCTTGGATGGGCTGCTGCCGATGACAAACCGACGCCTTTCTTAATATGGCTGCGAGTATTTTGCATATGCATTGGGAAAGTTCAATGATCACCGCACGATGGTGATTCCTTTTTGGTACTGACATAATGGTGCACATGCCACTTAGCTATAAACACATGGCCATGCGGGAAAATTAACTGCGCTCTCCTTTCGTCCAGTTCCCAACATCTGTATTTGAACTCAACGGAAAAGTTTGTGCGAAAACACATTGATATATCACATAGCTTGTAAGCCATAAAATTAAAATTTATAAATATTTCGGGGAGAATCATGAATATGTTAGGACGAAATTTGAAAATTCTCTTTTTAAGACAAATAAATAAATATATATAAACACCCAGGATCATATAAGATAAATAAATAAATAATAATAATAATAAAAAAGCACATTTTCTCTCACTAAATAAATATTACATACTTAGATATTGTAAATCTATTTTTGTTGGTTTTTTTCGTTATTTTGCCGCTCTTTATTTGATTATTCCAGATAAGACCGTACATCATAACAAGTTTTGTACCGCCTTCTACGATAAACTGTAAAAGATATGCGAGAAAGTTAAAAGATCTGCGGTTCCTAGACATCCTGTGTCTCCCTCAGTTCAACAACGTTTCCATAAATTCCAGTCGAAGATAATCAACTCCAGCAGTTTTACAATTAGTAGATGACGCCTATTTACAAGTACTATCTAAATATTGTGGGCATAATATACTTAAAAAATGGAAGAACTTTGAACTTACCTCAATATTTCTTCGGAACATTATATTTAATTATATTTATGTGTCTAACGAAAATGTTTGTAAAAAATATTTATTCAATTACCAAAGGCGTTAATTTTAAATTAATTTGATTTTTATCAGGAAAAATATTATCCCTTGAAAGTTCTATGTATAATGTACATATAATTAAATTTCTTTTCTTTTTAAAAGCAGGACCCCCATAACATACTAACCCACCTTTTTGTTTTTGTTCTACATATTATATTTAGTTTTTAAAAGCCCACATTTAACACAGAAATAAAATAATTTTGGCCTATCATGGTACCTAAAATCTATTATTTCTCTCCCTGCAATATGTTTAATTTCTATCGAGGACTGGCACCAATTATATCGCAGATTTAAATAAATAGCTTGCAGAAATCAAACAATTGGAGCTAAATTTAGACCTACTAGACTAAGCATCGGACCTCTGCTTGAACACCTGCCTATCGGGGTCAAAGACCGGTTCTGGGCTGCCAGAGTGGGGACACCAATTTTAAACCTGGCGTTTGACATGGCGACAGTTTAACATGAGCCAAGTTGAAGTTGGCTAATAATTGGCGACCAAAGATTCTGGCGGTCCTTTGAACTTCGCCAATTTTCACAAGATGGGGAAATGTGAATAACCAAAGAGAGTAGAGACCAATAATTAATAGTACGTCCTTAAGACGAGGGGAATGCATACCCCAACCGTTGCCGATCTGGGGGTTGACGGTTTCACCTTAAATAAAAATGTAAGTTCCCTTTTCTTTATTTCCTCTTAATTTTAATTAACAGTCCCCTCTTCTCCTTTTATTTCTTAAAAATAATAAAAGTTCCACATGTTAAATTAATTTACTTTCCTAGTGTTTTTACCAGTATAACGTTTGTTTGGGTCTAATGGAGACCTCGACATAGTTAAGGGTTACCCACCATAAATTTGTGAATTTTTAATTGAAGCATTTTTTGGTACTCATCAGTGAAATAAAAGTTTTGAATGTAAATAGCCTTCTAGAAAGGAATTTTATAATTTCAAATAATGATTTCCTTTTTTTATCCTGAACAACTGTTAACCAAGACTACTTTGTTTTGATATTATCATGTTTATCATATAAGATTAAAGACAGTGATTTTTTTTTTAAATTATTGTTTTCCTGTCTGTTTTTAAACTGAGCCTGTGGTTATTGAAAGAAAACTAAATTTAAATTTCCTTTTTTATATTTAAAGTCAAACACAATCATGTATTGTACTTAATTCATCCATTTAATTTCAACGGCCTTGCAGTTCTCGATAAATAAGCTTAATATTAAATGTAATGGGATTGTAGAGTTCTCAAATTATTAATCAAAAGTTAATCTAATCAATGAGTAAATTAACTTTAAATTTACAAACCTAATTATAAAATAGTTTAAGTTCATTTTAATTCTAAATTCTAATTAATTAAATTAACACCTTGCAACCGTGTTATCAGCATAACAGATATATAACAAGCACATACTTTAAAATATTGCATTATAGTAGTAGACTGTAAAATATATTCAGTTACACATGAAGATTTATAATGATAATATAGTATTTTTTGTGGCCCTAGAGATTTTGAGGGCCCTAAAATTCTAAGGTTTCAGGAGCCCGCCTCTTGGGCCTGAGCGTAAACCCACCAGTGGATGTAACTTATAACCCCAAAAATTGTCAATTGTCATGCCAATCGTAAAATTGATGTGACACTGGGCTATACGGCAGATTTTCCACATAAATCAGTAGTAGAAATGATTTAGCCGTAAATTTTTTTTGACAGTTCCAAGTCAATCGATTTTCAGAGTAACACAATATCCAGAAATTAACCTATAATTATCAAAATATTTAAATATATTTCTTATCTCTAAAAATATGTTAGAACTACAAGTCCAAACATCTATTTGGTGTTTCGTTAAACTTTGTACGCAAATTGTGTTTAGGTTTGCTATTGTTTTGTTGCATTTTCAGATGATTGTATCTCTGTCTCTTTTTTATAATCCTTCGGGTTTGTAAATACTTCTTTATCTGACAGAGGGATAGTGAATTGATAATGCAAAAGCAATTAAAATTATAACCAAGAAATAATAACATAATCTACACACAGCGTTTCCCTGTATATCTAATTTTGCTCTTCTAAAACAGAATTGTGGCGAGAAACACTGTTGTTTGAAATCTTTATGGGAAAACACAATTACAATTGTGGCAGCGAAATAATTTACAGATAAGGAATATATTCAAACGTAGTATGTTTTTTATGTTTGCAATAGAATGGAGAGTAATATCTTTTTCTAGTATATTTCACTCTAGCACGGAAAACAAACAACGAAGATTAGAACAATAATTTGGGATTTGTTTATTATTTAATTTTCCCGCTTCTCTTTTTCAGTGTCTAAACGATAAAAAAGGACGACTAACTCCACTTGGAAATGGAAATAAATTTTCAAAGCGGTTCGCAAAATAGAGATTTCCAAAAGGAAAACAATCTAATAAGCGTAAATGTTTCCCAATTACTTGTTTCGAACAGAACTGGTTGAATTTCATCCTTTTAGTAAACAAAATAGGATGAACTTGGTTTAATCTCCCTTCCACAAATTGTTTAAATATTGCGGTCAGTCCTGGTTGAGTGAGCTCTGATCGAAAAAGTAAAATCTGCTGAGGTGAGGTTTTTACCTTTGAAAATGGCAATATATAAACAGATGTGGATATTTTAAACTACGAATTTCTAATGACAAATATAAAATTGCAAAATCCTTCTTCTCCTTTTAGTATGCAAAAGGATGTAGGAATTTCATGAAGTTTTTCTATTTTTTCCGGATTTTTGTGAATTTCGTGATTTCTCGCCATATTTCACCCAAACATTTAGTTTTAGTTTTTGAAGTTTCCTTTTTGGCAATTTTTTTTGCATCTCTTCTTGTCTTTCTTTGAGGATTTTTTTACTTCTGCTTATCTGCAAACGCAGTTTAATTTCTTCTTGATTATACGTATTAGGGTTAGTTATTAGTTCAAGAGTGATATACACTTGGTCAGACCTTAGATTTTTTTCACGTGTCATCCAGGCATACTCCTGTATTACTATATATCATCCATGTAATACTATATATCATCTATGTATTACTATATGCAATACTTCGTAAGTGTGCTGAATAAAAATTGAATTGAATTAAGTAACTGCATTTGTTTGATTTAGTTACTTCCGACACAGATTTTTTGTCACAAATATGACAAAGTTCCATATTATGTTCATTATGTTATGTTTATGTTAAATATTGTACGAATAAAATTATATATAACGATATGAATTAAATTCGCTATTTCATTGGTCAGAAGCGGGTCTGCATTAGTAGCAGGTCAGGTCCATCAGCTATGTTTCCGTTCTTATTAATTTAATATTATTTAACAAAGCATTTTACTTGTTTGTGGTTTTACGGCTCAAAGACTACAGTGGTCATGCTGCGCCGGGACCTACAGTTTTCCGAGGAATCCGAACCTCTTAAGGCCTGGGGAACCAAACCCCGGACTACAGTGAGCAGTGCGATCTTTTATGAGATCTCTGAGTAAGCGTTCTTTTTGCACTGTTGGGAGTCGAATCCGGATTAACGGCGGCGAACGCGTTACCACACTGCGCCACCGCAGGGCCAAAGCATTTTACATGTATACCGTTAATTTATATATTTGCAGTGTATATACAGTTTTAAACAGTTGCATGAAATTAAAATAGCTCTTAATCATTGGGTTTGGCCACTCAGGTGCGAGACAAATTTTACACACCCGCCAAGAAAACTCGGTGGCTGTGGTTGCGTCTCACTTTTAGTTATAATATGCAGCACGTATTATCTACTGCCTGCGAAAACGAATAGCCACACTATGAAAGAATTCTCAAAATATCTATAATACTCATATAAAACTTCACGTATAGATAGCCAAACATTTGTAGTACACAATATTAAATTGCTACATTCAGGTACAGCTCCAGTGGCATAAAATACAGAATGATCTCTAAGAAATGAGACCTGCATTTTGAAGGATATGTTGCTGAACCCAATGTGGCACCGATTCGACGAGTTTTCGAATAATATCCTGGGATATATCGTTGACTATGGGCTTTTAATCCGAGTCCATCTATATTCATTTCATTGGGAAGAGGATGATAGAATATTTAACCGATACTTAATCGTGTCCCACATACTTTTGGTTTGAGAGAAGTCGGGGGATCGAGCTAGCCAAGGGCCCATATGCACAACTTGTAAATCATTTAGGCTGATCCAAGCTACATGGAGCTCGAAAATGGCAAAGTAATCCATAAAATGACCAGGTTGTCGTCAGGCTCTCACACGGTGATACATCATTAGTTTGATAAAATCGCGATTCGTCGCTAAAAACTGCACTGTTCCATTATGTACACCACACAACTCTTATGCGACATCATCGAATGCGATGACGGCTATCGTTCTCTGTTACGGAGAGCCTTGGCGTGAACTCAGTCATTTGGCGAAGTTCAGTTTGTTTGGATTTTTATGGCGCAAGAGCATCTGGGCTATACTGCGCCAAACATGGTAAAATCAAAGACTGTTGTAAAAGCCAGTTCTCTTCAAAAAGTTATAGACATGTGTGTGTAGTCAGCATGGTTGTTTAAAATGTTGGAAAGTGGTAATGAATTAAAAGTAAGAATACGATCAAGGTTAAAATAAGGGCATTGACTCAAAATGTGTAAAATACTGATGGGTTCATTGCACATTTGGCAAATTGGTGCTGGTTTTCCTTCCAACAGATGTCTATGGGTGAGATGGGAATGCCCAATGCGAAGTCTAGCAAGGAGAACCTCCTCTTTCCGATTTTTACGGTATGAGGAGGGCCAGTTACCAATTGTATGTTTAATATTATTCAATTTGTTATTGGTTTTATGATCCCATTCTTCTTGCCACTTTTGATTCACACAGGTCTTGACAATTGGTTTCAGGTCAGAGAAAGGAAGAAGCTGGCTAGAAGCAAGTGGTGAGTTCGTTGCCCTCGCAGCTGCATCAGCAGCCTCATTCCCTTTGATACCAATGTGAGCAGGGATCCAATGGAACGAAATTCAGTACTACGGCGTCTTAAAGACATTAACTCGCCTTGTGCGTTCTTCAAACACTTACAGCAGTTACACTACTTACTTCAAGCAGTTACAGCAAAACTGCTCACTGCTTACAGCTGTGACGACGCATGGTGAGGCAAATCGGAATGTAAGAGTGCTGAAGTTGAAAATCCTAGGTCAGATTAGGCAATTGGAAATGCGATGTATGTAAATTATTTTTCTAAAACGAAACTAAATTTATTTTCACTTCCCGTGCATAATAATCACAAGTAAGTAATAGAACTTCAAGCTTGGATGAACGTTCTCTGATGTTACTGTCAATGATAATTGCCTTGAAAATTTATAGTATGCGGTTATTAGAGATTCCAAAAGGTTTCAATTGATTAAATCGTAACGATTCCATCCACCAAAGGTAGAATATAGTTTATAATGGCTATATATTTTTATTTATTTATTTATTTTTTAATTTTTAATTAAATATATTTAAAAAAAACTTTTGTTTTAAATGCAAAATTTAATTTTTTAAGTTTAGTTATGCATAACGTTTGAGATCCGCGATGTCCCGCGATTATCTTGATATAGATAAAAACTCCGGGATACTTTTTTTTTATTATCACAAGAATTAGCTGCTATTGGGTGCCATTTTATAATATTTTTAAATTTTTTCGGAGACAGTCGTGTTTTCTCAAAGAGTGCTTTTCCAAGTCTGGAATACAAAAATTATCCTGGAATACAAAAAGTATCCTAGAATACAAAAATTCTGCATTTAGGGACTATGCGTACCATTGACTAGGCCTGGAGTATAGGAATGAAATCAAGTTATCCGTTTGTCATGAAATAAAAAATAAAATTAGAAGGTTTAATAGAAAAATCGGAGAAAAATAGATTAAACATCGCTGAATCAAATCTATGTTTTAAATTAATTTTTTGTACTCAACTGAATTTTATGAATTATTTAAGCGGGCACATACCCCTTAAGTGTTACGAAATGCCTTCTGATAGGCTGAAGTTCAACATTCTATAACTTTTAAAATAACACATATCCAAAAATAAAAATTTGCACATAGGATTATTGTATTATGAGCTTACTAAAATCATTAACAAAATCTATTTATGTATTGCTATTTTTTTATAATAAATCAAAATATTATACTAGATTTTGCTCGTTAAAATTTTTAATACCATTTTGCGCGCATAATATAATTGGTTGTTATTATCTAATTACCAAAAGTAATGTGCTAAATGATAAATAATGAGTATAGCATTCAACTAACGAAAAATCTTAAGAAAATAATGATACTTAATATTTTTTAAAACAATAAAAAATAAAACTTTTAAAATTTGCCATTTTTTCAATATTAAAATGCATCTAGATAAAAATATTATTACTTAATCTCTTATCTTTTTCGTCATTTTATTAATTATGCATGGCTACAAGAGTGTGCTAATTTTTATTATACTAGTGTAAAAAGTTTTTTAAATATCTTGCGCGCAAGGATAAAATTTACTGTTTTGAGAAAAACGCGTTTAAAGAAAAATATTTGTCAACATTGGAGTTATTATCTATTTGCATCAACCTACCTTCATAAACTTGTTTAAAATACAACAGACGAGTATGTAGAACCTTCCTTGGATGTTATAGTTTTAAGTTTTTTGCAACTTTTGTTAGCTTTCCACCTAATTATAAGTTTTCGCAGCGGTCTTGGAGCGGCGATCCAAATACGATATTTGTTTTTTGTCCATTATTTTTTTAATATATATAAAAATGTTTAATTCCTTACAATTTTTACCATGTATTATTACAAGAGCATGACAAATTTCATTACAGCAGCACAAATGAAGTTGTAAATATCTTGGGCACAAGGGTGAAATATACAGTCTTGAGAGAAACACGTAGGGAGCACATATCCCTGGCCTCAAAAATGTCCCAAAACAGCCCAGATTTCAACAATTTATATTAAAATAACACAAACTCAGGTATGAAAAATTGCATGCAACATCATTATACAGTTTCCCTTCATAAAATGCTAGCAAAATATATCTGTTGCCATTTGTTTTAAATCAATGACAACGTCATCACCCATTCATCAATTCAAAATGCTATATTAATTCCTTGCGCGCATGATAAAATTGATTGTTGTTGCTAAAAAACTAAAAGCAAAGTTTTGTATTACAAACCTGTTTTGATGAAGCTTCTTCAAAAAGCACCAGACAAGTATGAGGGTCCTTCGGCATGCTTCACAGCTTCAGCTGCACCTAATTTTTGGCGTCTTTTCACTTGATGTCGGCATTTTGTGACATTGGTTGCACGACATAGGGAGTGTGAAATTCGTCGTCCATCAGCTTTTATTAAAATACGACTTGCCTGCACTCCAGGTTGGATGTCAAAAGCCTTCATAGTGTGGAGACGTCCTTTACCCCTTCATTGAACTGAATTATGGCTTCATTTGTAGCGATGTCTACAATTCGACGTCCTGACCCGGACGTTTTGGGGCAAAACTTCCAAATCATTGAGTTGAGAGACTCATTTGGATTTTGAGTCCTCCCTCCTAAGCAACAACTCAGTAATTTGGGATGGGACAGGTCGTTGAAAATCAGTTTTATAAACTTCATGATAGCCTGAGGTAAAGATTGTTTATGGCGAAATGTCTCCAGTTGCTTTTTTTGTAATAGCTCGCTGGTAAGCACACCACAATGTGTTTCCTTTGGGGCAAAAATGGTGCAGTGGATCAGCATCACTTGATCCTTTATGGAAGAAGACAGCCCATACTGCTTTCCTCATCGCACTTAAATTGTCCTTATGCTCCTTGATTGCATTCCCATAGTAGGAACTGAGTTGGTCTATCTCTTTATCAGTGAGCCGGCCTTTTCCTCCAAGACACTTGCCATCTTCTAATTTCTTTCCAGACATATGTTGTTTCATTTTCCTTAGCCTGGCTCCCATGCGCTTCTGAATGTGACCAACACATTCAATTTTTTTAATGTCTACATCATCGTATGGCTGTAAATTCCTTATGGATAAAAATGTTTTTGAATCCCCGTCTCCTATATATCCACTGTATTTAACATCTCTTAGTGCCCCTGATCGTTCAAATATACGGCACATGCCTACCGCCTCCATACTTCCCGATGAACCCGTATGGTTCTTCAAACATTCAAGTTCGTGTAAGGCCTTCCATTTATCGAAGTTTGGACCACGTCGAATACCTTTATATGCATCACACCCCTTGCAAAAAGTTGACATTACTTCTTTATCGATAACTTTCACACACTGTTCACCAATAACAGTACACACACCTACCAAAGACATATACCCTTTGGTTTTCCAGGTACCGTCCCCACTAATGATGATGTTCGATGACCCTGTAAGTAGTGCCTCATCTTCCGCAGCCTTCTTCATGGATTTTGTGGCAACTTTCGAGGTGGCTAATTCAAGGTGTTTGATTTGTCGATTATACGACCCTTCTGCATTTGGCTGTGGCAAATCCATTACAGCACAAAACATATTCATCCCCGACAATCCCTGACCCAGACATCTCATGGAATATAAAAACCGACGGTTTATTTCTGCAACAGCATTCTTCGGGCCAATAAATTTACTGCTGAGAAAAGAACCGATTTGTCCACAGCTTGAGCAATTCAAAATAAATTTAGATGCTAGTCCACTGGTAATTAATTCACTGATGGTAATGCTGCAACCACATACCTTGCAAGAAAGGAATTGTTCCAGGGCCTCAAACATCAGACCCTTATCCAATATTCGGTACCCTTCAAAAGTTTGATCTACAGGAGAATCTTCTTCAAAGCACAGCTTTAATTTTTTGCTCGATGTGCTTTCGTCCAGCATTTTATGATTTCGTGTATGTACATTTCCGGTAAATTTTCTTTTTTTTGGCCGTGTTCCGGATGCACGTTTTTTAGTGGGAATAACATTCGCCATAACACTGATAATATATAGATAATATATAGAGTAAGAGAAACGACAAAATATAAATATATGTATTAAAAAAGAAAGAAAATAGGATTTCAAAACCTGGATCGCAAAAACGAGGTCAAAAAACCAAACGTGGAACAAGCAGCAGGCAATCGCAAAAGCGTGGTTTGTTTTAGGGAACACTGGTTTGTTTACAAACATAAAGTGCGTAGAGTAGTTTACTTCATTTGTCCTGCATCTGTTGATAAAATAAGAAAGTATGTATGTAGACACGTCTCCTACAATGCGCATAAAATTCTTAAACGAATACATGAATACGAAAACATCGAAACTAAATGTAAACAAACTCTGCGTCCCTTTAAAATGGCATCTCTGAAGATTCATTACTCTTTAGGTTTTTTTTCATAACTCAACTTCTAATGTAAATATTTTTAAACGGTTGGTCTTAAAATGGTCAGAAATATTTGGGCTTTCTGATAAAAAAATGAAAGACAGTTAATTTTTGAAACTTTATGGGCTATGTGCCTCCTTAACTTAAACCTCTAAACTTTATATCGAGCTCTATCCCTGGCATATATTATATTTGTACATGCCATCTAGTATGCACTGTGTTCTAATTCACGCATCGGACATTGTCCAGGCAGCATATCCACCGATAGGGATGTTGCCTGAAGAAGCCCTTAAATCCTGCAACAAAGATCTAAGGAGATACCTAGAACAAAACACAAAATTTTTTTTATCATATTTTCGGAATTACTGATTTCTTCCATTTGTTTTTACCTTCCTTAGACCCACTATTTCTCAAATTTCAAATCTGTGAAGACGAACTAACTCCTATAAGGGATCAATATTTATAATAAATACCCTTCAGTTTTAATTTCAGAATCACTAGAAGATTTAGAGTAAAATTAGAAGGAACTGCTAGTTACAAGTATATTGTGCATTACTTTAACATTTTCGTCTCTTAAACC
>QLNU02015270.1:51088236-51118327 GCA_006491805.2 Dysdera silvatica | reverse complement strand
TTTGGTATCTTTATGTAACCGAAATTTTGCACTTGCATTTTTATACACACGTTTCAATATGTCAATGTACACATCCTCAATGTCTGTTGATCTTAAAGAGTTGATGACTGCTGATGTTTTAATAGAGTCAAAGGCCTTCTCATAGTCAATAAATGCCACACACAATGGAAGTTCATATTCATGTGTTCTTTCAATTAATTCTCTTAATACTTGAATATGGTCCACTGTACTGAATCCACTTCGAAATCCAGCTTGTTCTCTTGGTTGAGCTGCATCTAATTTTTTCTGCAGGCGATGTGTTAGCACTTTTGTGAAGATTTTATAAATAGCAGGTAACAAGCTAATTGGTCGGTAATTTTTCAAATCCTCTTTATCACCTTTTTTATGCAAAAGAATTACTGTTGCAGAATCCCATTGGTTTGGTATGTTACCACTGTTGAGGCATTTGGTAAAGAATTTTGCGAGTATGTCTTCTACATGTTCTCCAGCTTCTTTTAAGATATCTAATGTAATGCCATCATCGCCAGGGGATCTTCCTTTCTTCATACTTTTTATTGCAAATGCTACTTCTTCTTTTAAGATTTTAGGAGCTGTTCCTTCGACTATCTCAGAGTCTTCGTTTAATCCACTGTTACTTTCGTATAGATTTTTGTAGAAT
Organism: Dysdera silvatica; assembly: GCA_006491805.2. NCBI lineage: Eukaryota > Metazoa > Arthropoda > Arachnida > Araneae > Dysderidae > Dysdera > Dysdera silvatica. The sequence continues at coordinate 51,117,669 of QLNU02015270.1, read as the reverse complement.
TCTTCAACTCTTCTAAGTATTTCTTCCCTATTTCTTGTTACGGTGCCATCCTCTCCTTTTAATGCAATGATGTGTTTCTTCCCAACAGATAAACTTCCTTTAACAACCCTAAGGCTCTTGTTATTTTCAATGGCTTTCCTTACTAGCTCACAGTTGAATTTTCTTATGTCTTCTTTCATGCTTTTGCGCAGAGTTTTACAAAGTTCTATGTACTCAATCCTGGAACTGGTATTTTGATTGTCCACCTTCATATCTCTTCGCCTTTTCATGAGCTGTTTCGTCTTCTCAGATAATTTGCTATTGTGCTTTTTACAGGTTACACCACCAATTTCCCCAGCAGTTTCAACTATTGTCTTAACAATGTTTTCATTTGCTTCTGAGATATCACTTTCATCAATAAGTCCTTCCAGTGCAGAAAAGCGATTTTTTAATTCCAACTTGAATGCCTCGGTATTTTCTTTTAATTTCTTTAAATCCACCCTCTTACTTACTTGTTTCCTAATGAGCTTCTGTCGTTCTAATTTAGTATTTAAGTGCACTTTACATCTCACCATTCGATGATCACTTCCAGTATTAAATCTGTTCAGTACACTGCAATCTTCAATAATTGATTTCTTGTTTGCCAGGATATAGTCAATTTCACTAGTTCCCCCATTTGGGTGTTTCCATGTCCATTTTCTTTGCGGTTTCTTCTTAAAAAATGAATTCATGATGCTAAGATTTTCAGCTTCTGCAAATTCGATGAGTTGATCGCCACGTTCATTCCTTTCCCCATATCCGTATTTACCAACCGATGTCTCTCCTTGTTCCTGTTGTCCAATTCTTGCATTGAAATCCCCCATGATGAGCTTGATATGTTGTTTCCCTTTGGTGTGTAACTCTTTGATTTCTTCATAAAATTCTTCAACCTCTTCGTCGGTATGGCTTGATGTTGGTGCATATACCTGTACTATCTGAAGTTGGTATCGCTGGGTTAGTTGAACAACGAGCCTCGCTGCTCGATCTGATGTACTTTCAACTTCCAGAAGACAGTCTTTAATTCTTTTGTTGATTAAGAAGCCAACACCACTTGTTCTTCCAGTTTCCGTTCCTCTATAATAAAACAAATGTCCGCTTTTAAGTTCCACCAACTCTTCACCTTTTCTTCTAACTTCACTGAGTCCTACAATGTCCCATTTGATCTTGTCAAGTTCTTCTTCCAATTCCTGAAGTTTTGCTTCAGAAGCAAGGGATCGTCCATTATACGTTGCCAAGGTCAATAACAAACGGCAGCCTGGGCCATTCCAGTGATTCTTAGCACCCCCTGCTTTCATGCCACGCTGACCGCTGCCTTGATCAGGAGCACTCCAGCACCTGGAGACTAGGGGCCATGGTTTTTGGTGTATTAGCATATTGGAGGAATTAGCCATCATTTCACCACGCTGGCTAGACGGGTTGGTGAATTAGCCCTCCCCTTCCGCCTTTCTATCCGTGCAGCAAATATTAATTTGCCTCATAAATAGAAAGCCCAGCCTGCACCACTTGAAGGCGGGGTAGGACACTAGGTTACTGGCCTGGCCGGTTCCACACATCGTCACATACGTTCAGCGTGTGGGTCTCCTTCCAGTTAGATACCAGCAACCCTTTTGCAGGCCATATATATATATATATATATACTCTTTTATAATGACTGACTTGGTAGCTATATGCTGTTGGTCGTTAAACCTGACGTAGGTATAAAAGATTTCCTCTGTACATATATATATTCTTTAGTAAAAAGCATTAACATTGATAACGTTACATATTTGGTAACATGAAATGTATGAGAGATCTATTATTATTTATTCACTGTTTTAAATAGACAAGATATAATGTAAATTCAACGCACCTCGTAAGTAATTAAACGAAAAAATGTACCCTAAGAAAATTGCTTAAACAATCAGGTTGTGGTTGACTCTAAAATAGCATACTCATCATTTTTAGAATACCAAACTTTTGCTTTGATACGCAATATGTAAATTATTTTCCAATATATTCAAAAAATGTTGAAAATTATTTCCTGATGTACTAAAATATTAATGACGCTTGCAAGCTTTTTGTGAAAAAATAACTTGATTAATTTATTTATAATTTATACTATAATGAATGTATTTTCTTATATGTAGTGTGAGAAAATCGAAGAATATTCGACTATGAAGAGCTAATGATGATGAAGTTATTTTTCTTTGGATTGTGTCCCTGTTTACAATAGAATACCCATATCAAGGAATAGCGAAGCGACTTTTGTAGGAATTAAATCGCGAGGATGTGGTAATGTTGAATCAATCCATAAACGAGTTTCTGATGGGTCTAGCTTTCCTGTACAAAACAAACTTTCGAAAAGTTAGGAGATAAAATATTCACTTCCTTTATTGCAGAAGATTTTCAATTCTGGATATAACGGATATCCTGTCAAAACGCCTATGTATCGCGAATGACTAGTTCACTCTAGTCATTAAACGACTGTGGTATAAACGATTATACTATTAGCTGGCGTTTTACCTGTAAACAACCAGTGAATAACCAGGCGCTAAGATAGACATAAGGCTACTTGAAAACAATAACAATCTTTAATGTAATCTTACTATTGAATGGTTAGCATCGTATAGCATACAAATAAACGTTAGTGCATAATAATGAACTGCGTCTGATATATTCTATATGTCAGGTGCTGTAATTACAAAATACGAAGGTTTTCACGCTCATTGCATGGCAGCACCGTTCTTATGGATTTGAGCCGTGATTGCTCGTTAAAATCGATACAGTTAAGATAAACACCTACTGTAAAACACCAATTTCACCTAATGGATATATGCCATATTGTTGCAATATCAAAATGCAATACAAATATTTACACAAATAAAAGGGTTTTCTGTACTATTTAAAAAAAAAACTCTAACACTATCTTCCCTGATTCGCGCTTATCTTACTCGAGGCCTGACTCTACAAACTATCCCTTTCCTACAGAACCGCGGTACACCTCATATCAAGTGTAAAGAGAGAAACAAACTCACGTTACACGGATTCCGTCCACCATCCATCTACGTCCGTCCGAAATTCAGGAAAACGTGGCTCCGGAAAAAATAGCCTCGGGCTGGTCCAGCAAATGTGACTCCAGGAAATCGTCTCAGAAACTGGTCCGGCAAATGTGGCTCCAGGAAAAACGGCTCGGATGCTACTGCTCCAGCTTTGGCAGCCAAAGACAAATATGCACAAACCTTCGTACGCTGGGTCTGGGAACAACGTTTCCCCACTTCTAACTGCGACTTTAGGGCCCTCGCTCGTTTAAACAATCTTACTCGTAACCGACCAATTCTCTCTCATCAACGGCTTCTATCACGACCCTTCACCTCGAAGTGCAGATCCGCTCCTTTTCCGACCACCTCTAATGGAGATCAGACCCTCTTCTCCCTCTGACCTTTCTCAATAGGGATCAGATCTCTTATCCTCTCTAAAAATCTCCCATCACCTTCCTCATCCATAAACGACCTTCATGTCCATCAACCTATTTCTAAAAAATCTCAGGTTTGATCAATTCTCCCTTCCAATCACGTCCTTTCCTCCTATCTCACCGACCACTCGACCTGCGGTTTCATTTGCCCGTTCGACCTTACGGAGCCTCCTTCTTCGTCCCGCCTTCCCTAAATTTCCTCTTCGATTTTTACGGCCTAACGATATATGACTCCGGCGCATTTATATTGCCAGGTTATTGTTCTATAACTTTTTTCCCTGGCACCTTTTTTGAAATAACTTCTGTCTGGACCGCAAGCTGACCTTCACCACCATCCTATTCCCTATACCCAAGCCTGATTCATCCTCCAGCATCCAACGGTCATTTTTATCCAAGATTCCTTTAACATGAATTTTATTTCTGTATTCATTTCCATTTTATCGCTTCCCACTGTCATATCGTGAATAACTGTTCACGATACATGTGCTTAATTTTCAAAGCGCCAGAAATTTGAGTTCCTCGTAAAGTTCGTGAAGCTTTACTTTCTTTTTAATCAGTGTTGCTGTGTTCCTTTATCAATAAAAATAAAAACTTGGGCATAATTCTTGTTATCGAAGGAAATATAATACACCAAGCAGCATCAGCGAAAAGAAAGCTTTGTTTATATCACAAAGATCGTTCTCCGCATGTATACCAATTACATGAGACATATTCTAAATTGCATGCAGTGATTTCAATAATTTATCTGTAAATTCCACAACGTTACATAGCATATTACGTTCACATTTTCATTGCTTTTTTTTAACATATTTTGTCCCTTGTACTCTTATAGTCACATACCTTATTACCAGTGTTCACTAATTCCGTTTAATTTATGACATTTGCAACTGACGTGCAACAATTAATGATTACAACACAGATAAAAATTGATTTAATTAAAAACATGACCATTAAGGAACCCTAAAAGATAATCGTGAGACGGTGTGATATATTTTAAATTGCATTAACACACATAAATATATTTATAGTAGACAGTGGATGCATCATATTTATAGTAGACAGTGGATGCATCATATTTATAAGTGACAGTACGTGGAAAACTAACTTTTGTATAATTTTGAAATTATAATGTAGTTTTCTTATGAAAAGGTCTATTAATTTTTTCCAGATTAAAACGTGACTTAAAAAAATTGAGGCAAATTTATTAAATTATATATCTCTCCTTTAAATCAATTTTAAAATCTTACAATTATTAATATTTGAGAATTTTTTTTCCAAATGATAGTGTAATTGAATTTATTATTCCGACCTTGCGAAACAATATTTCGATGAAACTTTTTTAATATTATACACGATAATCCAAAATATATAAAACAGTTATTCGTCTAAAAAGGAGTCACACAATAAGCAAGTAAATCACATCTCCTCACTTCAGTTTTTATGCCTTAAATAATGATTACTAGCCTTCCCAAATTTTGTAATACTTTATAAAAGTAGTAATAGCCCTCTTCAAACGTCGTGTGTAGAATGTATTGACGCTGCAGTTAATCCTGTTTTACTTCAAAGCCTTTTCGTTTTGTAAATATTAAAATATGTCTCAATTCAATTTAGTTTCTATTTGTCTCCTTCCTTGATTTTTATTTAAGAGTTAAATTATATTATATGACTTCATATGTATGTAGGCATGACGAATAAACTCGTTTTGAAAAGGAATGGCGCATGGGCACACTTTCGTACAAGGTTCTCCTGAGTTTTCTGACGAAAAACTTACTGAATTGTACATTGTAGCCGGGCGTTGACTCTTTAGGTCAGTGGTCCCAATCTTTTTCAAGCCGCGACCCATTTTTATAGTAACCAAGTAATCCGCGACCCCCTTTTATAGTAACCAAAAGATCCGCCGCCGCCACATTTGAATAGTAAAAGCATTTTTAACAAGTAAAGAAAACAGATTAAATATAAAATTAGATTATATTAACAATATATATTTTATTAATTATGGTTATTACATTAATTGTGTATTGTAACATGCTGTGAGCATGTTTGGCTTGGAAGCCAACTTTCCCGTTTCTTGTATTTAGTTTCCTTAGGATTCACGGTTAGGTGATGTCACTATAAAGTTGTTATGCTGATTGTGGCACACTATTAAACGGGATGCCAGTATGCTATAAAGGCAGATATAGCAGACATGGCCGGCAGTCATAGCTAGGGCCATGGCCTGGGACCGGAGGAGTTCAGTTATGTCTTTTTTAGTTATTTTTGTTTATTTATGTATGCAGCTGCACAGAAGTTTTGCGAGTCTACGACGGGAAGTTTTGCTATTCAGTGCATCCAGGCGCTTTCTGTTGAGTTGGGAGTTCTACGCAAAAGGTTCGACTAAGCTAGAATTGGAATCCGAGGAAGACATTTATGCGGAAACAGAGTACGTGAGTGGAGCTGCCGTCTCGGAACCTTGCTTGGGAGAGTGAGCGAGTGCACCAGGCTTTGATTCGATCGATTGTGATTCGTTTCGCTTTCTTTTGGTTTTACGGCTCAGCATAGTGGTCATGTTAAAAGCCGGGACCTACTATTTTCCGAGGAATCCGAACCTCTTAAGGCCTGGGGAACCAAACCCCGGACTACAGTGAGCAGTGCGATCTTTATGAGATCTCTGAGTAAGCGTTCTTTTTGCACTGCTGGGAGTCGAACCCGGATTAGCCGCGCAATAGGAGAACGCGTTACCACACTGCGCCACCGCAGGGCCTGTGTGAAAGAACTGGACTTATGTGACGTATAGCCGTTTATATATAGCGTATCACTCATGCTTATTGGAATTAGGAACTAATCCTTAATGTGGTGTTGATGTATTAAATAGTTCACGATAAGAACTAGAACTGATTCAGAAGCTGCCTAAATATTTAAAGAGGCACAAGGTCCAGCGCTGGATAGGCTGTTAATGTATAGTAGATCCCCCTATAACACGGGTTCATATAAGACGGATTTGTATAACCCGGCGGAAAAATTGTGATCTTGTTCGTATAACACGCTAAAAGAGGCTCGTATAACACGGTAAAAGAATGAGAAAGATGTTACGTTTTAGCTCCAATAATTAATATAACTTTTGGCTGGTAACACTAAACGTCATTGTGCTTCTCAAATTTCGGGGAAACTCTATTTTTGGAGGAGATCGTCTCAGTTTGTTTTTAATTGTGATGCACATTGAACGTGTCTGAAAAAACTTTTATATCGCATGATTTATTTTGCTCAACTTAAATTTGAGGAAAACAATGTTTTAGGAAAATAAATCTTTGTGAAATTAAACCCGATTGCGTCTAGAGGAAGTATATATCTGTTATTGCTGGTACATACATACTATCAATTAAGCTCATGTATTTGTATAATCTAAGTGACTCGTATAACACGGATTCATATAACACCAACCCATCCATCGTGTTATAGGGGTCTAATGTATTGTAAACAATTAATGTTTACGGTTAGGAAATAACCTTTGTTAAATGAGTTGAAGTATTAATTAGTTCACGATAAGGATTGGAACTGATTTAGAAACTGCTTAATGCTAAATGAAGCTCAAGGACAAGCACTGGTTAAGCCGTTTATGCATTGTGAATTATTTATATTTACTGTTAGGAACTAAGCGTAGTAATAGTGTTGAGGTGCTTATTAGTTTGAGATAAGGACTGTAACTGACCCAGCAGTTCCCTAATGCTAATTATGGCGTAAGAACAAGCGCCGGTTTAACGGCTGAGTTTGAAGTAGCGAGAAGAGGGCTTGTAATGATTAGTTGAATCTTAACTGTGTAATTTTTTCTCTATTCTAAGTGTTTTAGATTACCTGCAATTAATAGTGTTCTTAGTTATGAGAGTGGTTTCTAACTGAACATGCGTTACTGCTTGGAAATGGCTAATGAAGGAGAGCTATGGATTCTTAGGTCCAGAAATACTCGGACCGTCGGAACCAATAAACATATTTGAAGTCCGTGTATATGTTAAACTGAAAACTTGTTGGTTGAACTTGATCTAACGAATGTAAATTTAAGCGCAAAAATAAACGTCTGTTTTTATATTTTGTAGTCATTCGTAGCCATTCGGATTTTCATTCTCATGAAAATGGTTATGTAATACATTTATCTGTACAGTTAAGATAGGGCTAATCGCTTCTAGTCAATTAAGAGTGTTTGAGCAAGAAAAGTTTGTTACAGTATATTATATATAATTAGGCTTTTATTATAATTATATAATGTGTGTGTTTATTATAATTATTACATTAATCATATATATATTAAGCTCACAGACATTAGTAGAATACTGCAATGTGTGTGGCCACGTTGAAATATAAAAGCGTTGGAAACGTGTGGTATAAAATTCCTTATAAAAATAATTGCAACCAAAAATAGTTGCGGCGACCCACAGAAACCTGTTCGCGACCCCTCTTGAGGGTCGCGACCCTCAGATTGGAAACCACTGCTCTAGGTCTTCATGGGTTCGATTTCCTCGGGGAAATATAGATCCATGGCTCTGCGATGGCTCAGTTTCACATTCGTTAATCTTGAAATTCTCCCGAGTTCAACGTCCAATGTGATCGTAGAACATGTACAGATTCCTGTTTATCGAAGTCCGTACTTTGACGGCAGAGTTTTAGATTTCTCGGAAAATTTTAGGTCACGACGAAGCATGACCTCTGATGTCCTTACTTCATTAAATCACAAGAAATTTCAACCATTCAAATTTGTTTTGTTCACCTGTGAGTAAGCATAATCACCATGCTCAAATGCATAAATGGGAATGCGCACATGATAAGGCATGCACACTCAAAGATATTTGTTTGTTTGGTTTTACGGCTCAAAGACTACAGTGGTCATGCTGCGCCGGGACCTACTGTTTTCCGAGGAATCCGAACCTCTTAAGGCCTAGGGAACCAAACCCCGGACTACAGTGAGCAGTGCGATCTTTATGAGATCTCTGAGTAAGCGTTCTTTTTGCACTGCTGGGAGTCGAACCCGGATTAGCCGCGCAATAGGAGAACGCGTTACCACACTGCGCCACCGCAGGGCTCAAAGCTATTTAAATTAAAACACCCAAAAGAGGACTGGAGAATGTTTCAATATCCAAAGACTTCATTTAATTAGTTATAGTCTAAGAAAACCAATTTAAGAGATTCCTTTTACATACATTGCGTATGTACATAATTTCATACAAATAGAAGTGAAGTTTATATATCGACTTCACAAAGTGAATAACTTTAATTACTTCTAAAATGATACTTTTACTACTACCTTTTTTGAAGGAAAACATTGATATATTTAGTTGTAATACCAAGGTTTGCGGTTTCAGCTAATCATCTATATGAGTTTTCACTATCTGTGACCTTATAGTCGTCTTAATTTGTGTTTTGTTGGAGTATGTAGCTCTCCAGCTAAATAAGTGATAGAAAAAAAGCCCGTCTTATTTCATTTTTCTGTATTTTAATCGGATATTTCTCAGATTTAAACAAAGGATTTAAAATGCCATTTCTGCTAGCTTAATTAATTATTAGCATCGAATACATTGATATAATAATATAACATAGACATACATAAAATACAATGTAAATAAATGAATTATTATTATGAATTAATGACGTAAGGTTAGAGGTTAGTTTAAGTAGGATGTTATAATACCAAAAGTCATTAAGCTGTTTATTGTATTATTCATTTAATAATCGTAGAAGTGTTACGCATTTATTAAGTGATTCGTTTGAACCGTCCTGTTTATCAATGATCTCTGCTGTTTTGAGAAAATATTCTCTGGAAGTTTCTTTTCGAAAAATGAGAGCTTTCTTTGCAGTGTTTGGATTCTATAACATCTATCATATACAGATACAATTTTACCCTTCAATAAAATAGGCAATATTATTTATGCTTACGCTATAACTTCTTTTGCTGTTTTGTTTTCTAAATACGCTTAATTTAAGATTATAATAAAAATAAAGAAACATATTAATAAAAAAAGGGTTTGTTCTGCAAAATTTTGTTTTATTCAAAGGATTACAATGAACTTGATAGGAACAGGGAAAGTTTGCCAACTCTAATCTACAGTATAATGTTATGATGCTCTTTCCGGTTTCTCTGCAAATGAAAATGACTTGGGTAACAAATACAGTTTTCCTGAAAATCAGATAATGGAACGGATGATTAATCGGGTCCAGATAGCAAGTTATAAACCTCTGAAACATCTAAAGCAAAAATAAAAGAGATCAGAAAACTGGCTCCGAAGTTTCAACTTTTCCACTTCGATGGTGAAAGAACAAGTTAATAGTTTCATACTTATTCTATGTTCCAAAGAAGATCGATCTTCCGTTTGTGAGGAATTTGTTTCGGACGTAGGTGGCGAATATTGTTTTGGCAAGTTTTAAAAAGGTTTTCGGGAGTGATTCGGTTTCGGAAAATCTTTCCAGTGATAACCTCATTCGGTTAACATTTTAGCTACTTCATCCATCATCTTCACAGCCGCTGCAAGAATAGACTGAACTTTCTTTTTTGGTTAAAAGTAAAGTGGACGGATGACATCCGAAGAAAAGATCATACATTAATATACACCGTTAAAAATAATAGTTCAGGGTTGAACCAAAATATGGTGATTTTCCAGCTTCATCCATTGTTAAGAACTACGTTTCACCACATTTTTGCTCCAGCTATGTTACCAATACTTGGCCGGAGGTTGAACCAAAATATGGATATACTTTCAATAACGAATAAGGCAACACTGAACCAAATTCATGGTTCCAGCTTGAACCAAATATATTGTTCTAGGTTAAACCAAATATGGCCAAAATTTCCCGGACACTGTATAACAATATAAAAACCTGTCTTCCACATGCTACCTATCAGGGGCGTATCGGAGAGTTCCTGAATCCCCATTACTTATCTCGGCTACTATTGAAGCCACATCTACCCCATTTCATATACAGAGAGTACACATAATTTTTATTAATTACAGAACGATAGCAACCAAGTGAAATTGCAAAGGTTTTGTATTATGCCTAATATAAGCGTGTTAGCTATTAGTGAGATAAAACATCAACAAGTCATAGACATAGAAATTATCACATATATCATTGTAATTTATGAGAAATACATGATATACTCAGCATAAACCAATAAATTGGAATGATCTTAGCTTGTTGGATGATTGGAGATTTATTGTCACGCAAAAAAAACTTGCGAATATCAGTAAAGAATCGCAACGGATAAAGCTGTTTGCCACACGTGACTTCTCTCGCCTCAAGTGATTGGCTAGGAGGTGGAACGAAAATGTGGTTCGGTGTTTAACCATCTTTTAAAAAATACCATACTTTCACCAATAAGTGGTACTTTTGAATTTTCAAGTGAACCAAATTTTGGTGAAATTCCTATATTTTCACCATATTTTGGCAACAACTAATGCGGAAATTTTTAACAGTGTACATTTCCAAAAGTAAAATATTAAGCGCGATATTGACTTTCCATCGATTGTTTCTTACGCATTGAATTGCAAATATTGTAAAGTGGAAATTTCTAAGATATTATTTATTTCCCTTTTTAAGCAGATTTTCGGGCACCTATGCAAAGTAGTTTTCAATCTGTCTTACAAAATAAAAAAAAATTGGAAGATAGATGATGTCCCAATCTAGAGAAAATACTGCTTAATATTGTTCAAAATTACACATAAGAAATTAATAATACAACAGATGTTCAATTAATTATTTTATTATAGCTAACCGATGTTACTATAGAACAAACAATAGCTTGAGATTTTTATAGATCCCAAAACACTGCTAAAAACAAAAAAAATCCAAAGCCACATAGGTATATAAAATAGTATAAAGTAAAGGTAAATGTGATGTAATATGCAAGTAAAGAAATTAGTATCGTGGGCTATTCGTAGAGCAAATGATGATATGTATATATATTTGAGGATAACGGAAAGAAAGTTGCAATTAAAGCTTTAATTGTTTGACTATAAATATTTCTATTAGATTTTAAATAACGAAGCCGAACGTTTTAATGTGGCATATGCTTTTCAACATATCTGAGATTGTAAAATATTTATATTTGTTTTCAGAGCATATAAGATCACTAACAACATTTGCATGGGATTATAACTTTATATAATTTATAAACATTTCAATTTGTCTTCTGTAAATATTTGTTTTCCTCCCATACACATGCAGATTTCGCTGACGATGTGATTTTTAAATATCGGCATTTAGTATTTAGGTAGCTTTTGCCTCGGAACGAATACACTCCTTCGAGATTGTCACAAAAGCATAATACGAGGAATCCTTTGTGAAGTTCTCATGAAATTGCAAGAAGATTTTGCGTTTAGTTCAATCAATATTCTACCAGTAGTGCAGGGGTGATTTTTTGATAAATCACCATTAACATGTTTTTTTATTATTATTATTAATTTTGTTGTACCAATGTTTGGTGTTATTGTTACTAATATAACGAATTTATTAATTGAAATAATTATAAGAATTATTATTTGAGTTATTAGTTGATACATTTAGTTATTAAGTCGCCAACTTGGCGAGAGATTATGAATTCACCACACGTTTTCATATTTCACAAACATCCATTATTCCAGGTTTGATTCTGCGAAATTGAGTTTAGGTTCATTCCCATTAAAATATAAAACGGCTTGATTTTCTATTAAAATATACAAGAGTTAGTTTTCCTAAATTGAACTTAGGAAGTTAATTCCTACTTACATTAAAACATCCATGTTAAAAGAATAAAATTTAATAATTTATAAAAGCTCTTGTTGCAGTGGATAAATACATTGCATTATAAACCCGCAAATTCCCAAGAGCGGTGCATCCGAGCAAGCAGAATAATTAAGAAAATTTTAATTTAATTAACATTACCACCAATCACTAAAATAGTATTTGATAAAAAAATTTTAATTATTTACCAATTCAGCATGCACTTAGAATTTTAAAAGAAATATCAAAAACAAAGATAATTACTGAAATTAATAGAACTGATTTTTAATAAAACAGAAGGTTTTATTGCAAATAACATAGTCATTAATTATACAATTAAAATAATTCTTCCAAGATAAATCTTTAATTATAACTAGGAATATTATGGTTTTTTTAACGTTCTAAAACACGTCTGAATCAAACTGTTTAGATAATTTCGGTATATGATCTTCAGTTTGAAAAGTATTAACTTCTTAGTTTTATTTTACAGTATACAAAATTATGGTTACTGGCCCTCTCAAAATAATCATCTTAAAAAAAACCAAAAAAATGCAGAATATTATACGTTAAATTACTAAAGAAAGTTAATCTTTTAAAGAATTAGAAGGGGCACAGGAATAGAAGAAAGGAAAAATATATATTTACCCATGGGCATAGCCCCCAAAAGATTCGTATTTTACATTCTGAGGTGGTCGAGGCGACTCTTTTTAACTTTCCTTGGGGTATAAAAATAAATGTGGACAGCATAATTGAATCGATCATTTTGAAAAGGGGTTATATTTCATTGTTTTCCTATGGAGTTGACCCCTTTTCAAAATGACCGATTCAATTAGAGAAATAATAAAAATGAGACGCATCGACTGGTGAAGAACTTTTTGTTTTAGTGTACTTAAAAGTTAATTTTTTTTTAATATTAAGTTTCATCTCAACAGTAGCACCAGTAATTTACATCATCTTATATTTCCCGGAATACATAAGCAAAACTACTAACATTAAATTTCTATAGACGTCAAATTTGTGACGATATTTTCCAGAAATTCTGAAGTTTTACATATTCCCTTCATTTAAGCACCGTATCTCAATTTCTTTCTCTGCATTGTAAAACAGTTTTGCATATAAAATGTAATGGCGTTTTATTCAGACTGTTTAAATATTAACTATGTTTACTTTACGGAATGGGCAAGATATTTTACAAAATCTAACTTTGTCAGTGAGATATTACGAGTTTTATTTAGTACTGATGTATTCAGATACGTTCTTTCAAATATCTTCATCAATCTTGAAAGCAGGAAAAAGAAGTTTTGTTCCTCGAATTTTGTTTCGAATTTCTTTAAACTTCGAGAAATGCAGAGCCCCATCAATGGCGTGTGAATAAACTTCAAACAAAAGTCAAACAATGCATTTTTAAAGATAGTAAATTCCGATATATTTCTCTTCAAATCGGATAATTGTTTGATGAATCATTTATAAATTTTAGTGACTGTATATATGTACATGGCATAGTAGAGTACATTCTCGTTATAACGAACTTCACAGGATAGATTTCCTGTTACGCAGAGTTGTACTAACTCCTACACACTCACTCTTGGAAGTGACATTCTGATTGTCCATCTTCGACTCTTCGTCTTTTTATGAGTTGTTTCGAATTCTCAGATAATTTTCTATTGCGCTTTTTATTTGATAAACCACCGATTTCCAAAGCAGTTTCAATAATTGTCTTCAATGTTTTCGTTTTCTTTTGAGATATCAGCTTCTTTTATAAGTTAGTCCAGGGCAGAAAGGCGAATTTGAGGTGAATACGTCTGTCAAATCACTCCAATATTGGATGATATCTCAGAAGTCTTGCTGTATCATTTACATACATATATACAAAATCATTGAATAGCTCCAGAATGTTCGATCCGACCCCAATTATTTTCCTATTTTTCTAACCGATACACTAATCCACTAAAACATGGTCAACGCCACGCGTGCGAAGTACGCGAGGGGCGGGTTTCGACCCAAAATGTACATTTTGGTCTTCCGCGGATATTTCCATCTGAGCTCATGACTCCGAGCAGAGGTGGTTTTGACCTCAAACGATAGATCTTGATTAGATCTATGTATTTTGCATACATTGTAAGATATCGAACTAGTTTTAGATAGCAAAGAATTAGAATAAAGGATATAATTGAAAATTTCCATATCGTCGGCCGAAACTTGCGCACAATTCCAACTTCAAATATAGACTAGGCATATCCTCGGAAAGAGCGTCTCAGCAGGTATCCAGGAGTGTACCATTATCAGTGGCCGAAAGGGTTAGGAAAGCAAAAATATGAACATCGGCGGCGAAATCAATGACGGCGCATGCCTAAGCCCGTCCGAAACGACTCAATAGATATCACCCCCCATAAAACAAAATCGGCTCACCCCGCTCATGCGTGAAACAAATTCATTGGAGTGAAAACAATTACACTATGTTTGATATTGCTTTCTTTCTGGAAATCGGAAGTTCGGATATTTGGTCTTTTAAAGTAAAATCGTTTGTATTTTTCGGAAAAAATGCGTTTCGACGCAACGTGATCCAAACTGCACTTTCGCCACTAAACGTAATCAAAATCATAGGCTTTTCACATGGCGAATGGGCTAAGGAGAGGTACTGTGGATGGATGGATGGATATTTGGCAATTGTGTTATCCCTGCGGAGGGTAATAATACCTTAACACCTTTACATACGGAGAAAGAGAGCGTTGTTTCCTGTCCTCATTCGTCTAGCGGTCCAAGACACTCCGGGCTAAACGGAGGGACCCTGGTTCGAATCCAGGATGGGGAAAGCGTCTCTTTTTCTCCAAAATTACATAAGCTCTAGTTTGAGCTGTAATTAAAACGTGGGTGGCAAAAATTATAGTATAATAAATTCCCCCACGAAAACTCACAAAAATCTCGCCCCGGAGGCTTTCTTGTGTTGACCATATTTGGCAATTGTGTTATCCCTGCGGAGGGTAATAATACCTTAACATGGATGGATGGATGGATGGACAACGTATAAGAAGTAGTATATTTAAAAAAATACTTTGCCGATTATTGGCGTGTTTTTTTTGTGACTACTTTGTATTTCTGCTTATTTTTAATTATATTTTACTTTCTCGAGAAGAAGGGGAAATTTGTAGACAATAAGAAGAAGGTTTGTTAACGAGCTGCTTAATTAAAAATTAATGTTGCAGCTAATTATTAGGTTCTGCAGTTTAATTAGCTGGCATAACGAGTTAATGCTTCATAATTAGTATGTGATGACAAAAATGGGATTTCGTGCATTATCACCTCCCAAAACGCTTGGTCTTAAAGCGTTCAATAATCGACAAGTGAAGAACCAGGGTTACTACCATCTTCAGAATCGGAGAGATTGAATTAGGTATTTCAATATATCCTGAATCTCCAATTATGGCTAATATCAGTTTCTTTATAAGTAGCTACGGATTTTCATATTTTATAGCATCCCACGGCTGTTGGAAATCTCTTCTAATCCCCAAAATTGAACTATAATAAACGCGGTTAAGTTCACCAAGGTAATCACTCATATAGCTAGCTATGCACTGTGGACAAGAGTGACATGAATTACCTAATATGGTACCATACTATGGCTTAAATTTTCTGTCGTTACATCACAGTTCAGTTGTTAAACACCAAAAGGAAGAAGCGCCAATGTTTGGCTTTGGAACAAAATATCTTATGAGAATTATATACTTTTGTGCTTGTTTTCTTAGAAATAAAAAGAATAGGGACCAAGGAAATGATATATGAAACTAAAAAGCAAATGTAATTAGTTTCAACTCATTTTTTGATGGTCAAACTTTCAACTCTTTTTCGGATATTTTTTTCATGAAAAGCAAGCGACCGTTAGGAAGTAACTCAATACCTCTAAAACTCCGAGAGTTTTCAGTCGATTCTGGTTTTAAAATTCCTATTATCTCAAAATAGATAACTTGATGCTTCGTACAAAAAGGATTTCTTATATAAAGTCATTAACCATATTTTATACAACAATCGTTACAATACACATCTTAACTCCGTTGCTACGTTAATAATAACTACGTTACAATACACATATTTTTTAAGATAAGCATTTTGTCTAGAAAAACACCACCTGAAAAATTTCGAAAGTTTAACAACAATATAATATCAAAATCTGTGACAAACATGTTTTTTAATTTCATTTATAGATATTAAATAATATTTATGCTAAAGATTTGCAAACATGCTGAAAATTGAAAATTATTTATTTTTTCACAAAAGCCTTCGAAGCATTAAATTTCTTACAGCCTCAGGACATCCTACAATTTTTTAAGAATTGACAAATATTGCTTTGATATGCAATAAGCAAATGTTTTTCCGATATATACAAAAACTAAAATGCAAATTATTTTCCGATGCAAAAAAATTGATGATTCTCGGAACTTATCTATGAAGGCGTGAGACAATTAACAATTTCCAATTATGCCCAATCATTTCGCATTTCTTCTAAATAAAAGGCCGTGAGAAGTCCATGAACATTCAATTATGAATCACTAATGATGGCAAAAATATGTTTCTTCTTTCGATACTGCATCTCCGTCTTAGAAAAGCAGAGGAAGTAGACTTCTGAAAAAAGTAAATGCAGAGAAATTTGGTACCAATCTAAAATTCATCCGGAAACGGGTTTTTGATAACCTTCACTTTCCGTCTCAAAATTTCAGAAAAGTCAGAAAACAAAACATTCTTTTTCTCTGTTATGAAAGGTTCGCAATTCTTAACAAATATCCTGTCAAAACGCTTTTGTGTATAGTCTTTAAAGCACCGGAAATTTGAATTCTCCGCAAATTGCGTGTACCTTAAACGTCTTTTCTAATCAATGTTACCGACTTCCTTATCAATGAAAAGAAAAATTTGACTCGGTGATAATTTTTGTTATCGCAAAAAATATAATACCTTGCGGAATACGCCCAGAGGGAACTTTGTTTACTTCACGAAGATTGCCATCCTTTCAATAATTAAATTAATGCGCGATAAATTCAGTAATTTTGGTACTAATAAACTTATCAGATGGTTAACCTATTTTCCAGTTTTATGTATGGGGAGGTTTTCTAAATAAAGTCTATCTGCAATACAGGAGAGAAAAATATCAACAATATCATTTATTAACTGGCAACAATATATATACGTTCGTAAAGAGATTATATATTGTCCTTCGTAGCTCAGTGGGTAGAGCCTCCGCCCGGCAAGTGGAAGGTCGTGGGTTCAGGTCCCACCGAAGGCAGAAATATTTATTTTCTTTCGAACGTTTCACCATCTAATCACGCCATACCATCGGCGTTGGTATCACTACGCCAATAAACGTTGATTGATTGACATTGTTGTTTGATTTAATCTGCGTAGTGTTCGATTTATATAAAATAAATATTCTTTATTAATAATTTCCCTACAAACCCTGATATAATAAAACGAGATACTTCCAGAAAGGAAAACGCTATAACACATTGCACGTGTGTTTTGGATCGCGTTATCTGTCTCTTACTTCTTTTATGTAGGAAAGTTGTTTCTATAAGTGTAGAATTTAATACGTTGCACTATATCTATTTTACCCTTTGATTTGAAATGTTTTCGTTATAGCCCTTGGAATTATAGGTCGATGCATCAGCCGCCATTTGGTTGTACACGTCCCACGCCCGGTTTCATTTACCTTGGCGATAAAGGTTTTCAGTTTTGGAGCAATGATCGCTATTTTGGCATAGAAATAATCAACACTCCGCCATTATCCGACTATTGTAAACATTGGCGCAACTTTTAAGATGTCGCCAATAAAAACAATTTGCAACCCTAGCTTAGGCATGAAAATGGCTGATGTGCCAGCTTAAATTTTAGGAGCCTTAGTTTTAATATGCTTTTCTGTGGTGCATCTACACCACGTGTCCAATGGTCGAAAACTAGGAGTTGTACGTTATCACGCTTTTCTGTTCCAATGAAGAAATCCGTGGTTCGATTGCATCCAAGGAAGCTGCCTTGTTTTTTACGATCCATGAACTCATGCTATTGCGAGTTAAACATATTTTAATTTGAGTAATAAATCGTACGTAATTAAAATATCACATTTAATTAATGTTCAAATGAAGATTACAAAAACGTTGCTTTGGAGGCCTTGTGTGCTAACCGTTTTATGTATTAATTGAGCTAGTCCTGTGAATTACCATTATCATGAAAAATAATCATCTCAAGATAAGGCAAATTCTCTGATAATCTAGTTGATAAAAGACTTTGGTTCCAACAAAGAGGTCGCGGGTTTGACTTCAGCTCAGGGCAGTGCCTTTTTTTTCGTTTTTGTAATACAATAAATTTTGTGATTGCAGGCCAAATTGTCTACAGTTTGAGTCACAAATAAGAGGTGTCGAAACGTCACGACTCGTATTTATGTTAATTTTCGTTATTACGAAAAATTTTCGTTATTATGAAAATTTTGGCATTTGCCAAAAGGCAAAGGTGAAATCATCTGATTTATTACCTTGTCCAAAACCGGCAGTTATCTCCTCTAATATTTCAAATTGTGGACTTGAAGGCTGAACGTATTAATTTATATATTTACTTACTGAAATATTGTTTAAGATTAAAACATGATGAAGAGAAAAATGCCAAGTAAACGTTTTTCAAAGTTAAGCGATTTTACCATCTCGGAAGCAAATAAGATTGAAATCTATTAAGTTTAGATTGAAAGATGTTGAAACTGAAATGCATCACAAAACCTTCAAATACACAATAGTGAGGCTGCATATGAAATTTTCGTTTGCTATTACGCAGGGAAAATCTTTGAAATATTCGATCCTATCAAATGTATTATTCTTTATAAAGTCATCATAAGTTGACAGTTTCAGTAAAACTTACGCTAGAACGTTCAAATGAAAACGCTTTATTAAAGTTTTGCAGCCTTAAATAGTTCTTGCAAAACACAGATGAAATTTTTTATTAATATATCTATGAGCTTCGGACAAAAAAATAAAATATTGTGTTTATCAATATTTTAAAAGTCTACTACGTAATATTATAAATAAGACTATATACTTCTGAAATATTCGACATAAATTATTTATTAAAATTTTTGAATTACTATATATGAAAACTGTGCATGCAGTACTATATTAAAACTATATATGCAGTATTATATTAAAATTATATATATCGCAATGTAAAAACTGTTTATGTAAAATATGAGTATATTATTTAAATGCACTGTTAAACGAGATGCTCTATTAAGTAATACTGCAGGCAAAATATACTGTACAATATTATTTGTTTACATGAGAAATTCACAAAGTGTAATAATTACAGCTAAGGCAAATGATTTATAGTTATTTCGACAAATAAAATTATCTACAATATCAAGGCGAAAATTAATGTGGCTTTTTTGTATTCTCAGCCATCAGGAAAGAAATGTTTCTTATTAAGAACAAAATAAAAAACATTTAATTTACAAAATAAAAAACATTTAATTTACAAAATAAAAAACATTTATTGATTTTCGTTTCGATGTCAGTTGACCACGTTTTCCTCCAAAACAAATTGTAAATATCTCTCCTTAGCGATAAATGTGATTGTTGGATAAATTTATCATCTAAATATAGGTTATTCATAAAAAAGTATACAAATGATGTAAAAGAAACGGTTTTAAACAGATCTAATAATAAATGTTTGTTTATTCAATCTACAAAAACTTTAATTAGATATTGAATGCAAATATGATGTAAGTATATTGTTCCTATCAACACATTTCAATTACTATTTAAATATATATACAACTGCTGTTGTAAATACAGTTTCTTAAAACCAAAACAATTAAACGGATGAGTAATCGGTTTCAAATAGCAGCTTAAAAAACCTTCAGAATCTCTAAACCGCAAACGAAAGAGATTGCAAAACAATCTTCCTAGTTGTATCTTTTTCATTTCGGTGGAGAAGGGGCAAGTTATTTGTTTTGTTTTTATTCCGTGTTCTGCAGAAGATTGATCTTCCGATTGTGCGGAATTTATCTTCCAAGATAGGTGGCCAATGTTGTTTTGGCATGTTTTAAAGAGGTTTCGAGAACAATCCCGTTTCCTTGGGTCTTCCCATGTGGTAACCTCATTCGGTTAACTTCTTTCCAACTTCATCCATCATCTTTACTCTCAGTGCGAGAAGGTACCGAGTTTATCTGATTAAAGGAAAATAGAAAAAAATGTTTAATAAAGAAATTTTTTCGGAAAAAAAGATATCACAGTTTTTATTCTGCGTTTTCAAAAAACAAAATATCATAGGTAATATCGATTTCCCATCGATATCTCTGTTTGTGGAACCTGTAAACGTGGTGATCTTCCCTTTGTGTGGTTGTAGTAAATTCTAATTTCTTACCGAATTTTTCCAAGCTATAGAAATGACTGTCTGTCTTCTAACATGAAGAATTTATAAAACAGGAATTGCACACAATCCATATTAAATATGCTTAAAGTTTTCTAAAATCATGTTTAAACATAAACATCACACTCAAGGACAATATAGAGTAAAGTTTCTTTTCCAGAGTTCCTAATATCAAGGGAGCTAAAAGTTACTAAATAATTATTTTTACGTAAATAATAATAAAATTTGAAAAACCATTTTGTTGTAAGATTGACATCGACCTACGACATTTTAGTGCGTGACGATTCAGTGTGAAATAAAAATGCAGACATCTAGTAAATTTTTTTTTTTTTGCAAAACAGAATTCGTCTTTACGTAGGGCCGCCTCGTGCGGATGTGAAAGTTATGGACCGTAAAAAGGCTCTTGATTAAGTGGACGCCATTTCAAGACAACAAATATGAATTTTAATATATATATATATATATATAGGTTTGAAAATCATTAAAAAATATTTAACTCGGAACAAGGCAATAGTAATAAAACTTTTCTTGAATAATGTTATCATTAATGATACCTATATCACACCAACGTAATAAATTTATAGAACTAAGTATTTAAATCCCATCTCAATACCATTAACCAAAGCCCAATATGTACCCATTTTAAATGATGCAAATGGAGTTGTTATAAAACACAGCATTTATAACATTCCATTTAATATATAAATGAAGAATCAATAAATTTAGACAGATCATAGTTGGTCTGAATAAGAAAGAAGAATTGGACCTGCAATGTGTAGACATTGATTGGCGTTATGAGCCAATAATCATGGGTTAAACAATGTTTTAAAGATCCGACATTCCCCATTCAATGCAGACATTATACAGGAAGACCTGTTTGTTTATAACCATCCATGTGGCAGAGATTTAAACACATTTTTTGTTTGAAAGAGACAAAAAGTAGGAATCCGTATATACATCTCACATCAAAGTAACACTGTTGAATAACTTACAAGTAGTAATTCAACAAACTCAGTTCAAGTAATACCACAAATGTAAAAAACTATAGATGAGCTTGTTCTGTGACAGAAATTTTTTATTTTTAAGCATTTTTAGCCGAGTTTTTGCAAACATATTTTATTAATAATAAAATAGAAAGTGGTTATATTACCTTGTAATAGCAGTAATGTAGAAATTAAATTCAAACTCGTAACTAAAAAGATAGCACATGATCAGTTGAAGGCAGTTTTGAAAGTGTTTCCACATCTTATAAACTAAGCAATACCAGATATCCAAAAGGAGTAATGAACAGGTGCTTCCATCTATATTTGAGAACTGCGATTAGATGTATTTAATTGCAGTAATTATTCTTTATAAGAAACATTTAAGATTTCTAAGATACTGAATTTGTTGACAGTAATCATCAACATGTCATTACAGGTGATATAAACTTCTTTAATAATAGTGATTTAAAAAACTTTCGTCAAAAAGAACTAAGTTTAGATTATAAAAATATATGCAAAAAAACACGTAGGAATAATATAATCAGAGATTTTATTTACAATATGGCTATTAGACATACAATACCAATCAAATCATTTGACATTTGAAGCAATAAATGCATTTGTGAAATTTTCTTACACGCTGTCTGGTATAAAAAATGGGATAGAACACATAAAAATTTCAAGAGCGTTGCAGAATACAAAAGAGATTTGAAGGATTTTTATAAACGCTTTATGTTATTGAACATAGATAAATATTTTTCGACATTTACCATCATATGCAAGAGGTTCTATGCTTCAAACATACAGAAATTTCTTGATAATACAGAGCAATACAGAAATCTGGGTACAAACTCTACTCCTGTCTTCAAACACATACAGGGTGCTTTTGAGAATCTCAAAGCCATCCAATCTCCAATCAACTTCCCATACATGACGCTTACTGTTAAATTTTATAAAGATCCAATTGGTTTTCGCACTGTTAGATGTGCTACTAGCTCTTATAGTGTTAGAGCTGTTAAACTGCTTCTTCGAACATTTAAAGAGATTTATGTTAAAATTTCCTTAAATACCTTTATTTTTAAAAATAGTTTTCAACCTTTAAAGACTTTGAACTCCAGTGATAGGAATCCCACTTTCATTAAGTGCTTTGATTTTGAGGATCTATTTAACCAAATCAATTTAAGAGACCTATATCGTGTGTTATTAGAATTATTTACAGAGTATGATATAAAATCAATTGACAAAATCTCGTTTGTAAAACTACTAAACTTCTGTCTTAACTATAATATGGTATATAATGGCACTGGTTATTATAAACAGGTAAGAGGGCTTTCTCAAGGGGGAGTATAGTCTTCTTTAGCTGCAGATTTATACTTACCTAAATATAAAAGTCTGTAGTCCGGGGTTTGGTTCCCTAGGCCATAAGAGGTTCGGATTCCTCGGAAAACAGTAGGTCCCGGCGCAGCATGACCATTGTAGTCTTTGAGCCGTAAAACCACAAAACAAACAAACAAATATGAAAGTTTATCTTCATCAAGAACGGATTTATTTTTTGGCAGATATATAGATGATATAATCTGTATAGGCTATGGTATGGAGCATCAATTGGACCTTGATTTTTATCCCTCAGGATTAACACTGAAAGATACCTCTGTATCTAGAATTCGAGTTCACTTTTCAGAGCTACTTATTACTATCAATGAAAATAATAGATTTGTCTTTCAAATATACTATAAAAGAAAACAATTTTCATTTGCTTTTGTTCAGTACTTGCAATATGACACATGTCTCAGAGACATGCCCCTAGAAGTAAATAAAACTGCGTCTCAAAAGGAATTATTTAAAAATAACTTTTAGCCGGAGGCGCCAAATTTTTGACTCAAACTAGGTCTCTTAGTACATAAATCCGTCTTTGCATACATATGTGGAAGTGTCTGAAAATATTGATTTGAAGAAGATGTTAACTTCAAGTAAAAGTTGAAACCTCAGAAAATTTGATGATGATAATAATAAAATTAATAATAATAATAATAAAGGACAACCATAGTATTGCCTGCATTGACTACAAGAAAGTTTCGACTCAGTTCCCCGTTCATGGCTAATTGAGATCCGGAAAATATATATAAAACGCACCCTACCATAGTAAGTTTCCTGAAACATAGCATGAAACAATGGAGGACCATATTACATCTCAGAGGACAAAATAAAGTACTGCGGACCAACGTGAAACCTAGCAGAAGAGGCATATTCCATGGGGATGCCTTTAGCCCCCAATGATTCTGCCTAGCGCTAAACCCTCTATGAAGAATGCTGAGCAAGAGCAAACATGGCTACACGATCAAAAAGGCCAAGAAAAATCTCCACAAGTTATCACACCTTATGTCTATGGACAACATAAAGCTACATGTACAGTTTATCCCTCAACTCCGCAATCTAATACAAATTACAGAGACATTTTTAAATGATATAATGATGGAATTCGGTCTGGATAAATGCAAAATACTTGGAAGCGCCAAACAAATAAAACCAGCTATGATCGAAATGGATAATGGAGGAAGGATAGAAATCATGCAAAAACATGAAACATATAAATATCTAGGAATAATGCAGGCCCAAAGACAAGAACATAAACTGGTGAAGACAAAGCTCTCTCAAATATACAAGGACACACTAAAAACAACAATGAAAACCAATCTGAATAACAAAAATATCGCACAAGCAATACATTCCTTTGCATTCCCTGTACTAACAAATCCCTTCGGAATCATCAAATGGTCAAACACAGAACTAGAGGAGCTACAACGGGTAATGAGAAACATACAGATAAAATACGAACTACATCCGTCAACGGCAGTTGACGGATGTAGTTTGTATTTTGTCCATATGAATACAAACTAACCACCGAGGGGATTGCGGACGAGGACAAATCGACCTGAAAGATCTCCATGAGAAGCAAATCCATAACATGAGACAGTACTTCTTGGAAAAGAACATTCAGTCTCCTCTCATCCAAGCAGTAGTAGGCACAGTTACCTCCCACACAACGTTAAGTCTCAGTGCCGACAAAGAAATGTCACCCATACACAGCGATAAGAAACTGAAGGAATGGGCAAGCAAAGCACTTAAATGATCTTCAACATCCCCACATTGACAAGAAAGCCTCAAACGCATAGCTAACCCAAGGAAACTTACAACCAGAAACGAAGGGATTCATGATTGCAATCCAGGGTCAGGTCATAAGAGCAAGAAACTACCAGCGATACATCCTGAAGAAGAATATAGAAAATGAACAATGCAGACAGTGCAACTTAACATCTGAAACAATACAACATGTGACATCAGGTTGTAAGATAATGACTTAGACTACAAACACCGTCAGGACCAAGTGGCAAAATAATTCACCAAAAGCTTGCTAACAGAACCACCCTTGCGGCCATAAAAAGTCCTTACTATGAATACTAACCAGAAACAGTAATAGAAAACAAAGCGCACAAAATATACTGGGATAGGGCTACCATAACGGACAATACGACACCACACAACAGATAAGACATACTACTGATTGATAAAACCAAAAAATGACACACATCACAGACATAGCAATACCCAACACAAATAACATTCAGAACACATACACCACAAAAATGACTAAATACCAAGACTTAAGGTAGGAAATTAAAGACATGTGGCATATGGATAAGATAAACGTTATCCCTCTTGTCTTATCAGCAACAGGTATAAAAATTTTATTATATATTATAATATATATATACCTGTATATTAAAATATTAGAAAATTTTTAACCTGGCACCAGAATGAAACATACAAAAAAATTTCACACTGAAGGTAGACTTGAGAACTTGGCACCGCCCGTCTTAAGCCTAATCATCCAAGTGCGAGAACGCACACAAAAAAATAATAATAATAATAATTTATTTTTTAAGAATTCAACACTTGCCACCCGCAGAGGGAGACATCAGGAAAATGCCAAGAGAAGGGCTTATAAGCCCGCTGTCGTCTTAGAGAATGCATACTATTATCAGAAAAGGCTTCAACATAGTTATTTCTCATGCAGCTCAAGTTAAGGTGTGCTCATAGATAACAGGAAGACTGGTTATATTATATGATATATATGATTTTTTTGTCCACAGAATTTTCTTGTTTCCTCTCAATCACAAAATTGGATCTATGTATTGTCAGTCAGAAAGTTGTTACTTCATTTTATATGAAAATCACTATTCATATTTGCACTCCGTTTACTAAATTCTTTCCATTTTTATTCTTGATATTTACTCGCGAAATGGCTGCTTAGAAAGTAAACTTTATGAATAAACTGCCATCTGCGGCATGAATAACAACCAGGAGAAACAATTACTTGCATTTGACAATTTCCACATTTTGTGACTTCCACATATGTGACAAATTCCGCAACAATAAATCATTCCATTGTGCATTTAAGCTTTTTATGTCTAAATTAAATGGTGTACAATATAAGAAAGCGTGTTTATAGTTCCAGATGTTAGAATCATTAGAGTGCCGAATTTCTAAATTTTTTGTGCGAAACGAGTCTGTGTTTGAAAAATGCACAACGTGTGCCTGAAAAATGCTGTTTAAATAAGCAGTGTTGAGATTATAGGCACATTAACACACTGACGTTATTTCATGAAGCTGCTGAATATAACATTTGATTTATTATTGATTATTATATTAATTATATTATTATGCTAATTATATCATAATATTAATTATATTATTACATTAATTATACTACTAGTATATTATTAGAGGACAGTTATTCCCCTTCACGAAGACCTGACGACAAATATGAGAACTTTTCATGCTATAATTTTCTGCGGCTATATAGCTTGTTTGTGTTAATAGAAACATTCAAACTTGAATCCTTCCACCCAATGGAACATGCTAATGAATACAATATTCACATTTAAAACTTATTTAACATTTAGAAACTGTAGACATTGTTGAGATAAAGGTTAACATAAGTATGTATATTCTACCTCGAATGTAAAAAAATTAAAGATTTTAAATCTTTAAATGATTTTTTTTTTAAATTTGTAATTCACTTGCAGTTAGGAAAAGTATGTTCCACGTCCTCCATGATGCTGAAACAAGAAACAGTCCCAATTATTTACAGGAACGTAAATATAAAATTCATTTAAATACCTGTATTTTCAAACCTATCCATATTTTGACATAGTTTTCAACAGAAATTGACGATGTGTGGAGATTTGCCCTTTCAGTAGCGCAAATATGAGATTGTTTAGTGCATTACCATTTCGCTTAGAAGCGAACGAAGCATACGATATATCAAAGCCTCAGTATGACAATGTGTCAACTCAAATCTCTTGCTTTGAGAAAACAAGCCTGCACTTTGGGATTAGCATTTCATGTAACCGTATAATAAAATGGGTTTAATAATTTTTAGAAACTGGATTATGTCAATGTGATTTATATCAACGGCTAACACTATTTGTTAACATTAGTAAATAACACGAATCATATCTGTCCAGATGGATGGCTCTATCTGTGGGCTTCCATAAAATTCTATGAAGGAATCAACGTAAAAATGCATTGAGACGTGGGCAACTATTATACTGGAGTAATACTGGTTTATTATTATAAATCATTCGGTATATAGATGACAATCATAGATAAGTTCATCAATGTTCAAGGAATATTATTGGCACGCTATTACCAAATTTAGAGGATTACTAACGGTGCGTAATTTAGATCGCAGAAGAATATCAATTAGGCCTATAGCCCAGCCTCTCATACGCTTGTCTGACTTGCACTCTGGCCTACCTCTCTCTGCTGCTTGCCTTGATAACCATGTAGAAAGGGCGCCTATGAGAGTTTCGTTTATCCCCAAATGAATGGCTAAAAATGTTGGGTAAGGTGGGAAGAAGTTGTTTGTGGAAGGAGAGGAGAATTTGTTGGTTATTGGGAAGTGTTTTGAATTTATCAAGGCAGACTACTGATGTTTAAAAATAGCGATATT
Source organism: Dysdera silvatica (assembly GCA_006491805.2). Taxonomy (NCBI): domain Eukaryota; kingdom Metazoa; phylum Arthropoda; class Arachnida; order Araneae; family Dysderidae; genus Dysdera; species Dysdera silvatica. Next base: position 51,090,089 of record QLNU02015270.1, on the reverse strand, counting down.
TATATGATGGACAGACGAGGCAAGGGAAGCGGGAAAGACGGGGCAATCCAACCCACGATGTATAGTTTCAATCGGTGCTCACGAATGTAAAGGGGTTGATAGGAGTAGGTAGGTAATTAATTAACTGGTGAGGTGGGATATGATAGTTTTTTCTGTGGTTAATTTTTGTAGCTGGTTAAAGTAATGTGATGGAGTAAGTTGAGTTTGGTGGAATGGTAAATATGATTGGGGAGGGGGGTGTAGGTGTTTGTGATTGGATGTGGGAGGGCGAATTTGAGTTTTGTTGATGAGCTGTGAAAGAGTAGGTTTGATTCAGTTGGAGCTTCGGCAGATGGACGTGTTTGTTCAAGCTCTGCAAAGTAGAATTTAGGATTATAACTGCATTCACCATCATTTTACAACATAACGACCTCAAGGAGACTGACCTCAAGAGACGGTTTACGTCACAGAAGCACCACTGCTCGTGAGGTAGCAAGGGGGAGGCGGTTGGGAAATATTATTGATAAAAGTGTTGAAGGTTGTAGTTACCCTGTCATGGAAACGGAGGTGGCGTGGGGGGGTGTTGGGGGAGAACTGTTCCTCGAAGGAATCCGCCATAGCTTCAGCCATATCGTTAGGGCGGAAAAGTTTTCCTTGCGGGGTATCCAGTCTGGTGAGGGGGGGGCCTACGCCCCAAAAGCCTCTTCCGGAATTTCCAGATGGATCCGTCCGTTCCGGAGAGGTTGGTGATTGTGTCTGTCCATCGTTTTTGTGTGTGACTGTGGATATCATGCGCCACCTTTTTTTTTAAGTGTGTTATATGTACGTTTATCTAGGGGGGCGCGTGAGTGTTGGGCAACTTTGCGAGCTCGGTTTCTTGCTCTGATGTTGTTACGAATGTGGGGGGGGAGTGGGAGGGAAAAATTTATTGGTCGTTGGATAGTTGCCAAATCCACACATTTCGAGACCAGTTCGGTGAAGAGTGTGACTTGTTGGTCTAGGTCGTTCGGGGTATTGATGGGGGGGGTATGTGGTGTGGGGAGTTGGTTGTTAAGGTGATTTTGGAAAAGGGTCCAGTCGGTCTTTTTGGAGGTGATGGGGGAAGAGGGCTAGTGGAAAGTTGGAAGGAGAGGAATATTGGGAGGTGGTCGGATGTGAGTTGGTCGCCAACGAAGATGTTCGAGTTTACTGGATGGAAGTTAGTAATGGCGAAGTCAAGGACATCGCGGCTGCTATTGGTCGACCTTGTGAAGCTGGGAGGGGCAAGAAGAAAGTAGGGTTTTTGATTTAAGAGTGAGAAAATTTGGTTTCCGCGACTGTTAGTGGTTACGGAGTTCCATTGGGGGTGTTTGGCGTTGAAGTCGCCCGCAATAATGGTTGGCGTGGAATTGTCGAGGAGGTTGGTGATGTCGGTAAGTGGGTGGGGTGAGCGGGGGGGGCAGTAGATGGAAAAGATGTTGAGGGGTCTGTTTGATGAGTCCTGGATTTGAATTCCGACTGCTTCGGAAGATTGAAGGGGGGTAGGGAGGGGGGAGGCGTTAAGGGAGTTTTTGAAGTAAATTGCTACACCCCCTCGTGTTAAGAAGGGGGAGGAAGGGTACTGTCTGTCCTCTCTAGTGCAGCGGTAATTGGGGATATTGTAGGAGTGATGGGGGGCCAGGTGAGTTTCTTGTAGTAATAGAATGTCGGGTTTTTCCGAAGCAAGGAAGTCCCTTACTTCGTGTATTTTGTTGGGGAGTCCGTTGATGTTGATGAAAATAATCGAAAGGAGGGGGGGGGGCGGTTAGACGGGAGGCCTGTGGAGGCTAATGGTGTGGGCTAGATTTCTCCAGATATTGTAGATGAAAAGGCCGATGTTATCTGGGGGGGCGCTC